>JAYRBT010000156.1:17972522-18007473 GCA_036023395.1 Myiotriccus ornatus
AGAGGAGCAGGGAATGGCCTCAGGGCAGCAGGATTGCCCCAAGAGGAGCAGGGAATGGCCTCGGGGCAGCAGGATTGGCCCAAGAGGAGCAGGGAATGGCCTCAGGGCAGCAGGATTGCCCCAAGAGGAGCAGGGAATGGCCTCGGGGCAGCAGGATTGGCCCAAGAGGAGCAGGGAATGGCCTCAGGGCAGCAGGATTGCCCCAAGAGGAGCAGGGAATGGCCTCGGGGCAGCAGGATTGCCCCGAGAGAAGTGGAAATACCCTGAGGGGAGCGGGAATGCCCCGAAGGGAGAGGAATTCCTCTGATGGTGGTGGGAATCACCCTGAGGGGAGCAGGAATTGCCTGGTGGGAGCAGAAGTGCCCTGAGGGGAAAGGGAACACTCCTGAGGGGAGCAGCAGTGCCCCGAGGGGAGAGGGAATCACCTGAGGAGAGCGGAAGAGCCCCGAGGGGAGTGGGAGTTCCCTCAGGGCATTCTCGCTTTCCTGAGGGCACTCCCGCTCCTCAGGGCGGCTGGAATACCCTGAGGGCAGCGGGAGCGCCCTGAGGAGAGCGGGAGTGCCCTCGGGAAAGCGGGAATGCCTTGAGGGGAGCGGGAGCGCCCTCAGGAAAGCGGGAATGCCCTGAGGGGAGCGGGAGTGCCCTGAGGGGAGCGGGAGCGCCCTGCGGGGAGCGGGAGTGCCCTGCGGGGAGCGGGACTGCCCTGAGGGGAGCGGGACTGCCCTGAGGGGAGCGGGACTGCCCTGAGGGGAGCGGGAGCACCCTCGGGAAAGCGGGAATGCCCTGAGGGGAGCGGGAGCGCCCTCGGGAAAGCGGGAGTGCCCTGAGGGGAGCGGGAGCGCCCTCGGGAAAGCGGGAGCGCCCTCGGGAAAGCGGGAATGCCCTGAGGGGAGCGGGAGCGCCCTGAGGGGAGCGGCAGCCGCGGCCCGGGCCGTGCCCCGCGCCGCCCCCTGGCGGGCCGGGCCATGGCTGCCGGGGCCGTGTGGGCGGCCCGCGGGGGCGGTGGCGGAGGAGGAGAGCGCGGCGGTGTGAGGGGAGGGCAGAGCCGCGCCGGGCGGGCAGGCGACACCTGGGTGGCTGCGCTGTCCTTCTCCTCCTCCTCTCACGTAGGTTTCGAGTTTCTTCCCCGCCCGGAAACTTGGTGGAGGCGCCGCGCTCGCCGCCGTCGCAGGCCGGGCTGGCGCTGGGCTCCCCGCGCCTCCTCCCTGCCCTTCCCGGCCCCGGCGGCCGCAGGTGAGCCGGGGGGTGCGGGGTGCAGGAGGGGCGGGGGGTCTCACCGGGGCTGAGGGGAGCGGGGGTCCCCTCAGGGGACGTGGAGGGTTGAGGGGCCGCGGGGTCCCCGCGGGCGGTCGCGGATCAGCCGAGGGCGGCAGGTCCCGCCCGGCTCTCCCAGCGGAGGGTTGCGAGCCCATGTCCCTGCTCGGGGAGCGCAGGTGGAGGCTCAGCCCCAGGGTTTAACGAGCAGGGCTCGGTCCTGTGCGGGACCCCCTTGCCGGGGGTCGGGGGGAGCCTGGGAGGGCAAAGTGTCTTTGCCGGGAGACGGAGCGGGGCCGACTCGGCGGGTTTGCTGGTAACTAATGCAGGAAAAGTAGCCTATAAATAGAAGTTGAGATAACAGGCAAAGCACGGCAAGGTGAGGATGGTGGACCTTTTGGAAATGCCTTAAAGGCAGGAGGTACAGGTGGTGATAAATATGAGGTAATGCTCTGGACAGGCTGAAGTTTAACCCGTGCTTAAGAGTTACCACATATGTGAAAAGATTTTTATTTTATTTAGGAATTTTTTTATGAGGGGTATAAAGCGGGGTGAGGCCTTGCTGCTGAAGGGATGATCCCGCTCTGGCTGTGTGCTCCTGACATCTCTGTCCTTCTGACACGCTCCTCGACATCTGACTGAGAAGGAGCAGCAGAGGAGCAGCCGGCTGATGCCAGCGCAGGAGGTGGCAGGGAGAGCGGGACTGCCCCTTTCGGTGGCAGTGCAGGCTTAGTTTGCTTTAAGCCACGCTTGAAACGGCACTCTCAGTTCCTTGAGCGGTTTTTGGGTCCTGCTTTACCTTGGTAAAGCAAGGAATGCAAAATGAGTGATTTCACGTTTCTTACCAACCCGAAAAAAAAGAGTTGTATTTTCACTTCTTCTCCAGTTTTTTAGCCAGGGCGGAAGGACCAGAGTATAAAGTCTCCGTAGGAGAAACTGTTCCCACTCCAGTGCAGGCACTAAGGTGTCGGGAGGGTCTCTGCTGTGCAGAGAGGGTGTCGGAGCAGGGGCACAGCACACAAGCCTATGGAGATAATGGGCAGCCCAGGGAAGTTTGTGGTTGTCCAGTGTAATCCTGTTGCCCCTGCAGGCTCCAGAGCAGCCCAAGGTCTGGGCGGTGTGACCCTCCTGCAGCAGTGCCAGTTGTGTGCCGTGCCTTTGAGGGACGGCGCTGATGTTTGTCCTTGCTGCGGGGAGGCCAGAGCGCTTCTGGCAGCTCTCCAGCTCATGGGGAGCACACCGCACACACGGCTCCTTCACCACAGAACTTCTGTCTCTGAACTTGCACACTCAGTCATCTCTCACAATTTCTCTAAGCAGATATAGCGTGTCTGCTGCTGAAAGGGCCTAAGGCAGTGGGAATATTTATTCCCTCCCCCAAAGGGGTTTGCACCCTGAACCAGCTTATGAAGTCAGAACAGCACCAGTGCTTGTGCAGGGAAAAACAGCGGGGTCTTATGGTTGGGGATGGAGCAGAGAAATTATAAACAGGAGGCCAACCTTTCCTGGGGTTTGCCAGCTGTGCTGAAAATCCAGCCTTCCACTCACTTTTTCTGTGTCTGAGCTGGCAGGAGAGCTGCAGGCACGTGGAACTCATTTAAGTAACGGGGCTGCACTGCAATAAACCCCCTGAAATGGGGAGATGGACCTGTGGTGTGCAGCAAAAAGGAACCTTGGCTGTCAAACAACAAGTTTTGAGTTGCTGACCAAAGGAATACTGAGGGAAGGGAGCAAGAGTTAAGAAGCAAGACCCACCATATGGCCTGGGTAGTGAGAGCTGAAAAAGGTACAGGAAACAGCTCCAGCAGGGACCAGAGCTATGAGACCTTCAAAACACCCCACAGCGTTTGGAGATACATGATGAAACAGGTTGGGGATTATTCTGGATAACTTCAGTGCTGCCTGAATTGCAATTCCAGTACCTTTGAGAAATTGTAATTATTAGTTTCATATGCTAGCGCAGTACTTCCCTAAGTGTGGTTAATGAAAGAATTTACACGTTTGAGACTGTAGAGTCTTAGACTTACACTATGTAATCAGAATAAACCTAAAGGAATAAATATAACTGCAGAATGAAATATCTGTAGTTTGTGAAGCACCCCCCCCGTATTTTGTTACTCTTCCTACTGCATTGTCATATATTATTTTCTGCATTAAAATAATAATAAAAAAACCCTGCTGCAACAGCTACAATATTGGTTTCACTTCGAAAATGAAGCTGCATCATTTCATTCTGCTCGTGTGTGTCTCGCCAGAGCAGCTGCAGCTGTTGCCTTACTCACAGCCCTGAGTATGTTTTGCTGCTTTCATACAAACCCCTCTTGTTTGGCCTTTCCTTCTCCTCTCTCTGTAAGTGGTGCTGCTCACACAGTTGTTAGGAATTGTATTTGACAGTCCCTCGTCAGTTTATGTTCCCTGAGTTATGGCACATAAAACTTTGCTCTTGGCTTAGAAATTGCTTGACATCAATTGAGTTTGAAAATACCAAAATATCTGGCAGTTTTTCTGATGCTTCAGATGAGAAATTGCCTGTGAGTCAGTCTGTCACAAACCACCTGAAGGGTTAGAGGGGATTTAGATGAACGAGTAGTAGGAATTACTGTGGTGGTCCAGGGAAAAGCACTCCAGGCTGGAAGGAGGGAAATGGAATAAAGCTGGAGGGATCTGGGGAGACAATCAGCAGCTTACAGGCTGGTTTGATGGATATGTAGTGATCCCCTGAGTTTAGAGGGTCTCTGTGCAAATTTGGATTGAAGGCTGTAGCGTTCCTCACTTGGAATATTTTGGAAGGGAAGTACTAAAAGGGATTATGTGTTTTTAAAAAGTGTTGTCTAACTTCTCCTGCTCTTTGCCTGGGCCTAAGTCATGCAAGTTGTGTAAACAGCTGTAGCAGACTCCCTCTTTAAAAGCTGATTTTCTGACAGTTAAAAAGGGTTGGGATAAAACTCGACCGACTCCTCACCTGTGCCGTCAATGTGGCAGTTGTTAAAAGTCCCGTAAATCCTGGTCAGCCCTATCTGAAAAGTTCTCACTTATCTATTAGCCGGGGGCTGGGGGATTGATAACAGATGAATTCTTCTCACCTGGTAAATGCTAGTGCAGACCTCTAAATAGCAAATAAATAACTAAAGCAGTGCCTGCTTTCGAGAAGGATACATGAAAAGACACGGAATGGGTCTTGTCGGCCTCTTTGTCCCTGGGATAAAACCCAGTTCCCGGGAAGTTCACACCGGGGGTACTTCGCTCCTACTCTCGAGGGCTGAAGGGCGGCCAGAGGAAGGAATCGCTTCCCCATTCCTGCCCCCAGCGGGGCTGCGGGTCCTTCACGGGTGGCTGGGGAGGAATGTGGCTGCATTGATCCGGGAACAACTTTGCTCTGTTGTTTCAGCTCATTGAACCGACGGGACGGCCACACCCATTTCTAAATTATTTTTAGAACAAGGGAAAATGTAATTATCAATCCACGCACCCTGCAAATATGTGTCCAATACTGTGACAGAACAATGGGGTTTAATGTCCTGTTTCTGCTTTGACAAAGCTTTAAATCAGGGTAGGAATTACAATAAAAATAACCAACCCCAAATTAAAAAAAAAACTGTTGGAATTTTGTTTCCCCCATCTGTGAGGGTTGTTTAAAGTGAACAAGATACACCGGGACAAACTGTCCGATGAAAAGGCATCTGCAATTCCATATGCAGCTGTACTCAAGCCCCTGCACCACTAATCCAGGGGTCCTAAACAGCAGGTTGTGTCTCAAGTCCTGTAAACCTGAGCCATAACACTGGTCTGTGTGTAATTCTCAATCCAGAAGTTTTTATTTGCAGTGTTTCACTTCTGCCGTTGTGCTTGTTTGCTTAGGAGCTGTCACCTGTGGTGAAGGGCATTGCAGCTCCCGGTTGCAGCAGCAGCTCTGCCTGCCCAGAGGCACTGGCAGGAGGTGAAGTTCACCTCAAACTTAGCTGCAGTTTGGGGAGACCTGCTCTAGAGAACTACGTTTTGGGTTCTTTTGTTTAAACGATGGTAACTTGTTTACTTTCTTTCCCCTTTACCTGGTGAGATGGAATGTAAAGGGGAATTACAGACAATTATCTCTTAATTCACCTCTTTTAGTTAGTGGGAACAAGCTTGGGCTAGAAAGTCCTTTGCACTGGGTTTGATAAAGTGCCCAATGACTCCCTGAAAGGAAGTCTGGGGTGTTGTGTGAGCCGGGTGATGTGTCCTGCTGTCACCCCTGGCATCAGGCACAGGCTGGAGCTGTTGGGACAGAGCCAGGCCAGGGCAGTGTAATGGTCTGGTTCTATCCTGGGGAGCTGAGGTTCCAAGTGCCTGTTGATACAAAGGGCTGCTGCCACAGACTGTGCCAAACTGTAACTTTAAACAGAACACCATTAAAAAAGCAGTACTGCTGTAACTGAGACTTGGACAGGGTAATGAGGGGTTCTGTGCTCTTTACCCTGCAGCAAAGCCCTAATCTGGTGTTTCTGATGTTAGAAAAGCTGTCTGTTGATAGGAAATATTTCATCCCCAGGTGCAGAACTGCTTTCATGGTGCTTGTGGTAAAGTTTTGTAGAAAACAGTATTTGCAGAAGTGGTGTTTGTTTGTGTTTTAACTGGCCTAGAAAATGAGTTATTTCATGCTTAAGGCTGAGAGTAGCCAAGATTAGTTGCTTTAAACTGAAATTATTTTTTTTTAATTTCAAAGTAACACTTGATAGAGTGATAAAGATTAAAGCTTTGTAGGAGTTTCTCACAAGGCAGGCAAGGCTTAAAGCTATAGAAATACTTCACCAAAAGCAAGAGTGTCTCTCTCTCTCTCTCTCCCTCCCACCTCCTCCCTTCTGACGTTACTTTTAAATCTCTCTGCCCACCTTGGTGAGGGGTTTCAAACAGTGACCTCTAAAAACATAGAGTTCTGGAATGCACAGCCTGCTTCTTCCCCTGTGCACTTCAGAGGTTCTGTGGTGAGAGAGCAGCTGCTTTGCTCTGACCTGCATCATGAGCAGATCACAAAGGCACACGATGTGCAGGTTTGCAGGGGGAATCTGTGGGGGCAGGCTGGGGGGAGGGTTTGCACCGAGACAGGACTGAACATTACACACTCCTTTCAGATTCTGCAAACCGTGTACTGTTCTCTCCCTGTGAACACGGAATTTATAGGTACTCGCACAGATAAGAACATCTGATACTCAAATACCTTTACATCCTGTCCCCAAAAGCAAACCCAGCTCTTTGGAAAGTAAATGTACCACCAGACACTCAGATGAACCTGAAGCTTAACATCACATCTCCTGATCCCTCTTTGTTTGGTTTTGGGCTTTTTGCTTTAGTTGCAGGAGAAGCTTTTGGTATTAATTACTGATTGGGCATATGAATAATAGCACTGTAATCCTTCTTTCTCTGTAGAAAACTTCTCCCACAAACATCAAAGTGGTTTTCAGGTATGGAATAGCAGATAGATGCCAAATTCAAAATGCAGGTGAGGGTGGAGGTAGGAGTATTTAATTTCCTAGAGAGAAATGATTAAAGACACAATAGAAAAAAATAAAGAAAATCCACACATGTTGCCAGTGGTAAAACTTGCATAGGAGTCTTTGGGCCAAATTCTGCAAAGATGTAAATTGATTGAAGTGGCTGGTCTGACAGAAGAATTCCTGAGAGCACTAAAGGAGCAACTTGCATGTTTGTGTGGAAGGATGGGGGATGTGGTGGAAGCATCTCTCACAGGTGAGAAGCAGGAAGACAAATCAGTAAAACAGCTTTTTCTGCAACAATGTCTTCTATTTGATAACATTTACTTTATCCATTTTTCAGAGCCTTATGTTAAAACAGTTCCTGTTTGATCTCCTTTGGAAGAAGAGGGGAGGTGGAAAGCATTTTATACCACTACTTAATTCCTTAAGGAGAAGGGAGGAGAGAGGAAATTTATTGGCTCTCGTTACCCAGATAATATTCCCTGAATGGTGACAGCAGGACGTCCTGCTCTGTAGAGTTGGAATTTGTTGAAATCACAGCTGTGTAGCCCTGCTCCTTTAGCATTTTGGGTCCCTGTTCTGTGCAATCAATAACTGAGCTGAGAAGCAAATTGTGTGAACATATGGCAGAGAGAAATAAACCATAAGTAGCAGCTTCTCCAGTTTTCATGTCAGCTTTTCATTCTGCTCAAATTAAAACTGCTTGCAGTTTAAAGTGTTCATTGCTAGTAAGATTTGAAAACTGAGCGTTACAAACCTCAGACATCTTTTCTTCTGTTGAACTTTCAAATATAACAACAAAACAGTTTTCTAAGGTAGTAAATCTACCTTGAAGTGAGCTGTGTCAAAATGGAAATCTGTGTATCCCGCTGGGGAGCTGATGCTGGAGAAAACTCCTCGGGGTAGTCTTGCTCCACTCAACCAAACCTTTCAGCACATCTCTTGGGATAGGCTTTCCTGGACTAATAAGTCTTTTCTAGTCCAGCAGGATAACAATTCTGATTATAACTGATGAAGATACAATTGGTTTTCTGTCTTCTTTTTGAGAAAACAGATACTGCCCAGAGGTTCAAGCAGATCAAATACCAAATTGGACAGAAAGCCCAGAGGGTTGGAACACAACTTGTTTTCACAGTTATGGTTAAAGAATGGGCATAAAGGACAGGGACAGTGGAAATTTTAAAATACCAATCTTCCTTTCTGTTAATTTCTATTGATTACAGTGAAGCAGCTTTGCTGCAGTTTCTCAGCTGAAGTGTTTACACACATGCTGAGGGAGGTGGCTTATTTAGAAACCCTGTGGCTTGAAGGCAAAGTCAAGTGGTGAAAGGGTTGCTTCTTGTTTAGCTGTATAAATTCACCATTTACATGAGATTTGACTTCCCCCTTTACATTCAATGGCCTGATCTTCAGTGATATCAGAAAATAATAAAGATAATAGGCAAATGTATTTACACCTGAAACTATTCTTGCTTGGTATTGTGTTTTTTGTAAAAGTTGGCCTACTTTAGGTATTGCTTATCAAAATCCTCTGATATTTCAGCACTGTTTTCTGTGCCACTTTGTGGACTAGGGACAGTTTACTGGTGGTTGTGAAACACTGTGGAACACTCTGGCAGTGTTCAGTCAGGACTGGAGAGTGTGTCATATAAAACCTGCCCCATTCATGGACCTGAAATCTTCCTTCCAAATCGCCATGAAATTGGGCACAAAAAGTCCTGTTACAGAACACCTTTTCAATGCACTTCTCTCTGTTTTTAGAATCAAAAACCGTGGCATTCTGTGAAACACAAAACTTCTTAACTGAGAGAAAACTCTCCAAATCAAGTGTAGCAAGAGTTCTGCCACTTTTTCTTGGTTTTTTTTGCTGCAGGTTTGGGTTTGCTCCATTCCAGTGCCCCTTGAACCTGCTTTGATATGAGCAGGTGGGTTTGGGTCAGTGCCCTCAGTCCTCTTAATCCAGAATGTGTTGGCTTCGTTTTGTCCAGCCCCCCCCAAAATTAATTAATTGTTTAGCCTTTAGCTGGAATGTTGTACTTCCAGTCTCCCAGGGAAATGTTGTTATAAATATAATAATGGCATAATTATTGCAGTGAACCATTGCACAGCAGCAGACGTGGGGCACACACCAGCAGCTCTTATTGGGCTTTTCAATGACACAGTCCAGATAAACACATCAGAGATAACCCACAGCTGCACAAAACCATGAACCACCTGTATTTTTGAAATGCTTTCCATGGTACAGCTAGGTCTGTAATGCTGAGAACCAGTTATTTGAGAGGTTATGATTTTTTAATTATTTTTGAGCTGAAACAGTTGGGGACGTTCCTCTAGTCATCCTGTCTGTTAGGAGGCAGTTTACACTCTGCTCTGTGTCCTCACTGCAGACTGGCTGCACCGGGCTGTGTTTTGCAATACGTGCTCTGGCTTACTCACCATACTTGTGGTTTTACAAATCAGTTAGTTAACAGAAACAGCCTTGATTTTCTTCTTTTGGTTGGGGTTTGTTTTTTGTGTTTTGAGCTGGTTGGTTGTTTTTCCCAGGAGCTTCCTGTGTGATCTTAGATAGGCCCCTTGAGATCCTATTTGGAGCCATAACTCAAGTGTTAAATTCCCATGAGCTGGTGTCTCTATGGGTCTGGTTTTTACCCTCTGGTGATGTAATTTATCAGTCTTTAAATGGGAATAGCAGCAATATTAAACTTCGGGGAGGTGTCATTAAGGTAAACACATTCCTGACCCAAAGGAATTGGATGAGGTGCTGGAATTGTATGAGCAGACAGGTCTGCTCTGAATGGGGCCATAATTTGTGTTCCTCACTGAGGGGGGCAGAGTGAAATGCCTTAAAAACAAGGAACCAGAGCTGTGTTTGGAAGTGCTGAGGCTTCACATGCTAAGCTGGGAGTGGGAATGCTGCTCCTGGGACTGCCAGGTACCACAGTCCTTCCCAGGCACAGGGATGGCAAGAGTTCTTAGATAATTGTGCCTTTTTTTTGTTTGTTTTTAGAGCTGCAGAAGTGAGTCATCAGTTCTGTTTGCAAGTCTGGGGTGCTGAGCAGTGTGTGTCCCTCAGGAACGGCTCCCTGCTCTGTGGTTCTTGGCACTGTCCCTGCCAGAGCTATTCCCAGGGATGCACATGTGCACAGGGGTGTTAGCTGAGGCTCTGTGCCCTGGCACAGTTCAGACAAGAATAGGCAATGTGCTAATATTGTCAGGAATAGTCTTGCTTTGGCAGGAATATAGATTAGACTACCTGATAAGCCTTCTTTAAAAAAAAAAAATTCTGTTCTTTGAGTCAGTGTTACAATACAAGAAATCCTACTTTAAAAACAGAGAAAGCCAACAGTGATTTTCTAACTTTGTTTGATACAGTAAAGATAAAGGTGATCCCAAAGCAATCTCCTTTCTCTAACTCACATGGGGTAAGAAAGGAGGAAATATAAAGAGATATCTGCTGGTCTATTTTCTTCAGTTCTTTGTTATGGGTGGGAACGGGGTGTGTTGCTTTCTGAACGATTCAGACTCCAGAGGCATTCCTGGTGTGGTGCTCTCAGAACAGCACAGTCCATCGGAGCAGCAACACATGCCGGGCTCCAGCAGTTCCACGGGCTCAGGAGGTGGCAATGTGGGCCCAGGCCAGATGCTGGGCTTGCTGCCCTCACTGTGTGCAGATTACAGCAGGTGAGCTGCAGGGACAGCCCCCAGCGCTGTGCTCAGAGGCAGCAGCAGGGAAGGTGCCACCTGGGCTGGCAGTGCTGGGAGGGAGCTGGAGAGGGGGAATGGGATAGCAGGACCAACACAAGGAGCAAGGAGGTTGTTTGGGTTTGATCTGATCTGACCTTCAGAGGTTGAAGGAGTAACTGAAGTGATGGGAACTGTAAAAGATTGAGTTTGTATCGAGCCTACCCTCCAAAGCTGCACTCCTGAGGACTTCAGACTGACCTAAAACTGGCTTGTTGGAGCTGAGGGGACTGTGTGGGGACAATGCATGTTCCAGACCCCCCAGAGGTCTGTGCTGAATGAGAGGTGAGCAATTCTCCTCTCCCAGCACATCTGCTCCGGGCCTGAGTCACTGAGCAGCAGGAGGCTTGTTGGAGCCTGCTGCCCTCCTGCTCTCTGCCTCCTGCCCTGCCCAGGGCTCTGGGCTGCCTGTCAGCTCTGAGCTGTCAGCTTTGGGTTCCCCAGCTCTGCAGGACTTATGGGAAGGACAGTGGCATAAATGTAAAATTCACCCCAGCACTTGAAATGAAATCTTCACCCCTTGCTTTCAAGGGTCTAGAGGTGAGACAGCAGATCAGCTTAGAGTTCCGGGGAAGATAAAAGCAGCAAGATTGTGGTGATACTTTCATCTTCCAGGACTTTTGAAATTACTCATAAGTGAGATTCATCTTGTATAACCTTTAAACACAGAGAGCAGAGAATGAATTTGGTA
The DNA here is from genome assembly GCA_036023395.1 of Myiotriccus ornatus. Lineage (NCBI taxonomy): Eukaryota > Metazoa > Chordata > Aves > Passeriformes > Tyrannidae > Myiotriccus > Myiotriccus ornatus. The sequence continues at coordinate 17,983,680 of JAYRBT010000156.1, forward strand.
AATAATCTGAAAAAAAACCGTATAAAAGTAGTTTATCAGCAAAATTACCATGGGGTTTGTTTTTGCTGAGAAAGTAGATTTGTTTAATCACCTGCCAAAGTTTTATGCAAATAGTACAACCCGAAGCACAAGTGTTTCTTATTGGAAGGTGTTTGCCTTGGAAGGCTGGTGTTCATTAACTGCTAGTGCTGAGCTGATTGATTACGACTGGGAGGTGACTCCAGGTGATGGGCTGATGTTGAAATGTTTCTTTTTCACTTGCGAGACAACTCAGGATCAGCTGATGATTTCTCCCAAAGCAAACGGTAGGGGTGCCTGTTTCAGGAGAAGCACAAGGAACAGGGTATTTCTGGGAGAGCAGGACACGGATCCCCGAGCTTTGATCAGCCTGTGTGCTGTCTGGGAGCTGCGTCTTCTCTGGGCAGCACCGAGCCAGCCCTGCAGAGGGCAGGGGTAAAGGCAAACAGGAGTTAGGGATGTTCACCAGCCTGAGAGGAGCAAACAACTCCTGCCCTGTACCCCCTGGAACCCTGACAGGAACCCTGGAATGTTTTGAAGTGAACAAGGGGAAAATTGCTCCTGTGAAATGACTTCATTCTGCTGGTGATACGTTATCCCTGTAATGAAAGAGCTGGCAATTACTTGGAGTGATGGATGGTTTTTATTAGAAGCCCATGACTAAGTTTTTCATGCCATCCTCGCTCTCTGATTGTTGTGTCTCCCCTCCTCCCCAGGTGCTGCTGTGCCAGCCGTGGCCTCCAGGCACTGGTACAGACCAGTGTTCACTCTTGCTTGCCTTTTACCTGCTCCAGAGAAAGCAATTGTTTGCAGATATTTTCCACCTTGCCTTTCAGAAATTTTCCATTTCATCACAGGTTTGCAATTATTTTTTTTGTGTTTTGTTTTAAAAGAGCCTGGGATTTTTTATCCAAACTTAAAAGAAACCACCCAACCCCAAACTCTTCAAAACACCTCAGCACCACAAAACCCCCCACTGTGTCACACAGGGTGTTTGCTTCATTTAGTACCACATTTCCTACTTCATTAAAGTAACTGCCAGGTTAAAAAAGCCCTCCCTGCAGTCATGTCTGTGCTGTAGAGTAACCTGCTAGCAAACTCAAGTGAATTTGAAATTAATTACAACAGGCAACACTCAAAATGGATGTGACTGAAGGTATTTCTGTTAAAATCAGAGCAGCAGCCACAAAGGACTCAGTTTGCCCCTTCTCTCCCTCTCCCTGACTGAGAGCTCAGATCTTTCTGTGATGTTACAACACTGATGTGGGCAATCCTTTACGTTTTTTCCACTTAGGAAGCTTTAGTCTTTTTATAGGAAATTTGTTTCCATGAGTGAACTTAGGCATGGATGAGTGGGGAACAATGCATTGTTTGTTAAAACAATTTTTTTTAAGGGAGTGGGCTTAAAAGGAAGGAAACGTGGTTTAGATTTAAGTTTCTTTTGAAATTTCTTCCTCTTTTACATCATCCCTTCCCCCCACCCCCCCAAAAAAAAAGGCAAAACAAAAATGCAAACAACTGGAAGTCTCCAAATGGCTTTTTCAATGGACATACCTTTAAAACATTTGGTATAATCTGGAAAGCTGGGGAAAAATCGTCAGTTTAAAAATTACTGTCTTGATTATCCTTGCCCTCCCTCCCTGGACGTTCTCCCTGGAGAACAGGCAGGTTCTGTCTCACTACTCTGGCCCATGAGTTTGGCAGGGTTTGTCTGGTGCTGAAAGCTGTGGCTGAACGAGGTCCTTGGTTCTCTGATCCCTGGCTGGTTCATCCACAGGCTTGTCCCGGAAGGAAGAGCCCCAGGGAGGGTGAGTGGGGGTGAAGGTTGCAGGGGGAGGACGCTTAAGGCAGGAATTCAGTTTAATTTGCAGCTGGCTCTCTGCAGAGAGGACGGCTGGCTGGCAATGTGTCTCTCTCCCTTTCCCCAGGGGTCCCGTGGCAGAGCTGCTGCATGAGCAGTGTCCCCAACACCCTGATGCTGGCTGGCATGGCTGACCCTGCCCTGGAACAACACGTGCCCCCGGTGACTGAGCTGTGCTCCGAGTGTGGCCAGTCCCACCTGGTGCTGGACAATCACCTCTACAACTTCCAGGACGAGGTGGACGATGAGCTCATCTGCCACATCTGCCTGCAGCCCCTGCTGCAGCCCATGGACACCCCCTGCGGGCACACCTACTGCTTCAAGTGCCTGGAGAACTTCATGCAGGAGTACAGCTTCTGCCCCGTGGACAGGAAGAAGCTCTCCTTCCAGCAGTGCCACAAGTCCAGCCTGCTGGTCCGCAACCTCCTGGATAAGCTGCTTGTCCTGTGCCCCTTCCAGGCTGAGTGCCAGCAGACCATGCAGCGCTGCGAGCTGGAGGCCCATCTGCACAACAGGTGCTGTCCCTTTGCACCCTGTGTGACACCAGGGCTGTCGTGCTGCTCTGAGTATGGATTGGGTGGGGGGGAGATGGCAGAGGGGGAGGCTGGAGAGGTGGGTGTGTTGGGAACCCAGCTCACATGTGTTCCTCAGGCCAAGGGTGAGCTGCTCACCTGCAGCTCCTCTGCACGCACTAAACCTATCAAAAATGTGTTTGTATGTCCTGATCTGGGGCACCCAACTCTGAAACCACTCCAAACAGGCTTATTCTTGTTTCACTTGCCCGGAGAAGATAGACAGGCACAGAGTCAGCCCTCTGACAGCCAGGGATCCTGCAGTGTTGCCAGTTTAATTGGCCCAATTAAGAGGTGCAATACGTAAGTCTTTGATTCAAACAATGCAAGTCCCTCCAAGCTGCACATTACGCAGTGCCTGAATCACCTACTCATAATTCCATTATCTTCTCATTCTTTTTCTGAGGAAGAGAAGCAAATGGAAATCACTTTTTGTTTCTGTCCCTCTTGTGCAGAGGAAGGGAGACTCCTCGGGTTCTGGTGCTTCCACTGCTGTTTGAGCTGTTGGCAGGCAGAATGATTTTGCTTTAAAGGAAGAGCAGGTGACAAAGCTGTTGCTGTGGCACTTGAACCCTTGTTCCTGCCTGGTTAATGATTGCAGGCCAGGGAGCCAAGTACAAGCCCTGTGCAGGCGGAAGCAGCCCTTCCTTGGCACTGTGTGTTCTGTCAGTGGGCAGTGAGAAATGCCAGGGGCCTGTTTCCTTCAGCTGTGTTGGAGCTTTTCGTGGCAGAGGCATATTTAAAAAATCAACCAAGCAACGTGCAGGGAACAGTTCCACTTGGGATACCTCTGCAGTTCCTGGTGGTCCTTGTGGTCCCCTGAGAGCTTGTGGTAGAGCAGGGGCAGTGCTGGAAGATGCTTGTGTGCCCCTTTCCCTGGAGCACTGAAAGGTTACAATCTCCTTTTCCCTGCAGTAGCCCTTTGTCCTGGCTGGTTGGAACCAGGCTGAGTGCTCAGGCTGCAGGGCTGGGCCTTCCTCTGCTCTGTAAATCTGCCCTGCTATCAGTAAACTCCTGTCACTCCTTAATCCCTCTGGCACAAGAGTGAGGAGGGAGGGAGGCACCCTCAAATGTTTGGGGAGCTGTCTGGAAACTGTATCATTCTCTTATGCACTTCATAGTCGTCTGTATCTCCCTTGAGGGGGTGTATTCTAGGAAGTGAGGCTGTTTCACCTGGGCTGTGGCTGCAGTCACACTGAAAAATGGGCAGGAAAGAAATGGGGTAAAAAATCACCCTGGGGTTTGGGTGTTGCTGCTTTTCAGTTTTAAGCGAGATTAACTGATAGCAGAAAATTTAAGGAAATAAGAAGCATCTAGAAACTTATTTTCCGAGGGGATTTCTCTGCCATTTGCAAAATGAATTTGTTTCTTGCCATCTAAAGAGGGCACATGTGCACAAGTGGATCAGTCAGCTCCTGTCGTTAAATTTCAGGGTCATCTTACTGCTTGGAGAATAAATGAGTAGGAATAAACCAGAGGCATTCATGCTGGGGTGAGACTTGTTTAGCCAGAATGTAAATAGTCAAGTTTAATTTGAAAAACGAGTGGTAAACACCCAATACTGCTCATGGCTCTGAAAGTGATGATTTTGCATTCACCATCCTCCTCACCTGTCACCTTTTTTATAGGGACTTGTGATAAAAGAGCTTGTTCTTCCTCACCCCTTTGTGCTGAGAGAGGCTGGTTGTGGTGTGTCTGAGCACAGGGAACATTCTGGACGGAGAGTTACTTCTGGGACCTCTGTGTGGGGAGCACCCAGTGGGATCAGAAACTCTGGATTGCTCCCACTGAGGCAGAGGCACCAACTGCTGGGGCTGGAGTGTGTCTGAGGGGCAGGGCTCATGCCACAACACAAAGTGCACAAGCCTCCCTTGCTGCTCTGGTGTGCTAAAACAAAGCCTAATTTGAGGCCCAGCTCGAAACCTGAGCCACCTTCTTTGCATAGAGTTCCTAGTCATCTCCTAAACGTCAGAGCTGAGTATTTGCTTGTATTTTAAGTATTGCTTTCTTTGTGGAGTGTTTGCCAGGTAAATATTTAGCAAGGGAGACTCCCACTCCTATTACGTTCTCCTTCTTAAATTTGCTTAATAATTTTGAAAGGAGTGAAATAGCAAGCCTGCTCTGAAGCTGATATTAGTACAGGTGGAAGCTGAAGGTCAAATGAGAATAAGTTTTAGCATCTGTGCTACCAGCAGCTGGTGAGATCTGAACACACATTTGTCAGCCAGAGCTTGCACTGACAGACCCTGACAATCTCTCTCCAGGTGTCCTGGGTTCAAGAAATACAAATCTGAACTACAGAGGAAAAAGAACCCCATTTCCAAAGGGAAGGAAGATCCTCCCACCAAGGGGGAGACAAACACCCCCAAGGATGCAGAGGGACCAAGTGGAGGCTCGTCACTCGTGGCAGAAAGCTCTGGAGCTGCTGTGGTGTCACTGGGGACTGCTGAGCCTGGGCTGGTTAATCCAGCTTTTGAGGAGACTGAGGAAGGTGAGAGTTTGATACACAAGTGTAATTATGTATTTATCTTTTCTGATATAAAAATGAGGTAATTATCTCCGACAGTTCAATTTCTAAAGTGCCCCCAACACTCCCAGACATCCTCAGTGCTATTCAGCCCTTTGCAGCCATCAGAGTACTCTCTTTGCTCAGCTTGTCCTTGAGCAGAAGGAGATGTGTTCATGTGCATCAGGGGTGGCAGGATCTGCTCACGAGCACAGAACTGTGCAAAACAGTTTGGAAAGTCTCTGTTAGACAGCACTGAGTGTTTGCAGACTTCTTTGCAGAAACAAAGGCAGTCCCTGTCCCATGTGAACGTGGAGCCAAATAATTAGTAACTGGGAACTGTTCCAGATTCTTTTTTTATCTCGTTAGGGAAATTAAATATACAGTTTCCTGGAGTGGTCAGTCCCTCCCTAATGGTGTGCAGCGAGTGTGGTTTTACAGCATAAGTTAGATTTTGGATTAATAGTCAGTTCTGAAAGCCTTGCAGATAAAATAACCATCTCCACTTGAGTGTAGCACCGCTTGTCTCAAGCCCTGTCAGGAGGCAGCAGCGTGGAAATCGCTGTACCTGTTTCAAAGTTAGTCTCAGCTTCCGAGTGAGTTGGAGCTGACAACTGCTGTGCCTGGGACAGGTGATGCACAGGTCGCTTCACTTCTCCCTTGGCTTCTCCTCAGGTGCAGCTGGAGCAGGTTCTGTGACAAGTGCCCTTGACCCTGAGCAGCAGCGCTCTGGGCTGTGCTGGGGCTGGGCTGCCTGAAGGGCCCAGCGCTGGGACAGGGAACACGACCTGCCAGCAGCAACTTCCATCTTCAGAGTGAAGCCTTGCTTCATCCTCAGGATGCTGGGAAATGGCCAAACGTTACTCCTGTTTTACAGCGGGGCTGGGAAAAGAGGAGCAAAGGAAATTAGAGGAAGGAAGTTGCAGTGAGGTGCCTGCGGTAAAGTCACTGCAGCAGCAGAGCAGTAATTACTGGGTAGGCCCCTTCCCTAATGGGCATCATGGAAACTGGAATTTGCTATGTGTGTGCTTCTAGCAGGCCAGCTGTCACAGGAGGAAAATGCACCTCTAAAGAGTAGCCAAAACATACTGAGTGCCCTTTAATAGAACTCAGGCCACAATAATAGAGTTTGAATTCACCATAAGCTGGGAGAAAATGGGAAGCATTCTGGAGGAACTGTAAAGAAATAGAGGGGTTTTAAGCTTTTCATCTGACCTTTTGTCTCCTGGTAGCTGCTTTCCCCCCAGGCTTTGAACACAGCCTGCCAGGGGGGTGAATCTTGTGGTGCTACGAGAAGGAAAATTCTGTTAATGTGTCGGTTTTTCTCTTCACTTTCCACGAGCAGACCTCCCTCACAGAGCCAGTCTTGTGGCTGAAACCACCACCATTGAAATCCACCGAGAAGACCCGGAGGAGGAGCTGGGGATGAGGATCGTGGGGGGGAAGGACACCCCACTGGGGAACATTGTTGTTCAGGAAGTGCTGCGGGACTCTGTGGTTGCTGCAGACGGGAGAATAGCACCTGGGGACCACATTCTGGAGGTAGGAAAAACCCCACTGGCAGTGCCATTGCTGCTCCTGGCTTGACATGAGGGCTGGGGGAGGAGAGCTGCCCTGAAAAACTGGGAAATCTCCCCAGCTGAGGGTTTTAAAGTGCTGGTCAGACCTGTGTGTCAGCAGCACAGTGTATCTGCTGGGGCTGAGGAGCAGACTCCTGGGGCTGTTACAGTCATACTCATGTTCCCCTTGCATATTTGATGGCTTTTTGAAATTTAGACCACTTTGGATGAAGTGGAAGATTTCTCTCTGATATTTTCACACAGTAGCCCCGTTTGTCTCCAAAGGGCTCTGCTCTAGTCAGGAAGTCTCATAATTGCTTGTTCTCCCATGTTGCTTAAGCTGCATATTCTCCATGGGCAGGTCCAAAGTGACCTTATGAGTGAAGTGAGCATGAGATATGTGATGTGAGCAATGCAGAGCACCAGCTCCAGCCTGGGCAGTTCCCAGCTTAGTCACCTGTGTGGCAGTGGGGACCAAGGGGACACCGGCAGGGAGGCAGGGACTGTTCCCACCTCCAGCCATGGCTGCCCAGGCATTTGACAGGCCATGAGGACCTCACTGTCCTGTGGGACCCTTCCTGATGTCCACACGTGGTGGCACTCCTGGGGGTGGTCCTGTGCAGGGCCAGGAGCTGGACTGGATGATCCCTGTGGGTCCCTTCCAGCTCGGGATATTCCGTGACTATGATTCCATGAAGGAGTGCCAGCCCACACGCACGAGTGGCTGATCCCATCTCCAACCTGGTTCCTTAGGGAGACCACTGGAGTAACTTCTCTTTTACCCAGTGGGATTACACGTGTCTCAGTCTCTGCTGGGCTGTAAATAGGGCAGGTTCCCACAGTTAGGACCCCTGCTAAGATCCCAAAAGACTGCACAGGGTCTTATGTGACAGCACACAAAGTGAGAAGTTCCCTTCTCAGTTACCTCGGTAAAAGTGTGATTAGCCAGGTGATTCTAGAAGCTTGTAGACTATGGACCACTCCTCAGCTTAAAAGGGAGGATAGGAAGCCTTCAATTTGAGCCTTCCCCAAGTCTGTACTGAAGGCCGGAAGTTAAGGGAAAGCAGTTGCCAAGGGACGGAAGGGATGACTGACTGAACACTTCGCAGTTTCAGGTTTGTTGGCATGTGAGCTGTCCTCTCTCTCCCTGCTCTCGTGCAATCACCAGCAATTACGGTCTAACCTCATCTGCAGCCTTCTTCATTCTTTTTGAGAAAACTCTGCTCTCCAGTGTGCCTCAGAAGCAGCTGCTGTAGTCAGAGCCTTGCAGAGGGAGTTTGCCATCCTGCTCCAGCTGGGTGATGTCCCACACTGTGCACAGAGCCCAAATCCCGTGGGTCCTGATTAGAGCCTGTGCTGTGTTTGTCTCTCAGGTGAATGGTGTCAACATCAGCAGTGTGACTCACTGCCAGGCTGTCTCCTTCCTGCGCCACCCAGGCCCTGTTCTCCACCTCATGGTCCTGCAGGAGAAGGGATTTTCCAACAAGACTGCCCAGCAGGATTCCGTTTCTGCAAACCGGGAAGTGATCCACGTCACCTTGGTAAAGAGAGACCGCTCCGAGCCCCTGGGCATCAAACTGATCAGGAAGACTGACGAGGCTGGCATCTTTATTCTGGATCTCTTGGAGGGAGGTTTGGCAGCCAAAAATGGGAGACTGAGTCGGAATGACAGAGTCCTGTCAATAAATGGGCAGGATCTGAGGCAAGGAACACCTGAGGCCGCAGCACAGATAATCCAGGTGAGCTCGGGTGTAAGAGGGGGTGGGAATGCTCTGCAGCTCTCTGGCTGATGGCAGGGCTCCTGTTCTGACCCAGGGGCTGGCAGAACACACAGGAGCAACCTGCATTCCCTCAAATATCTCTTTGGGAAAGTGACTTCTCTGCAGATGTGTGGGATCACCACTTCCGCAGGAGGACAAGCATGACGAGCGGGTATCCCTGTGAGTCACCCTGACAGGGCTGGGGCCAGGCAGTGGCTCATGGGTCTGGTTCATCCGAGGTGACTGGACCTCCTTGGTGGTGTTTGCAGCCTTTCCTGCAGAGGGAATGTTGTCTGCACTGGGTGGATTCACAGAGCAGGCGTCAGGACAGCCCTTTGTGATTCAAAACATGGGAGCTGTGATGGGCTGGCAGCACAGAACAAACCCCTCGGGCTCATTTGAAGCCCTTTCTCCATTTTACCTGTATTTGGGAAGGGAGTATAGAAAACAACGTGGGGCCCCTCAGACTGAGAACATTCCAAGATGCTAAATGGGTAGAGGAGGGTGGTCTTCCCCTGCACCATCAGGAATTGCTCCTGTTGCAGCCTGCCAAATGTTTTGGGGAAAGGAGTGGGCAAGGAATTTTGGGGAAAGGATTAAGGGTTACTCGTGTGCAGCAGGTATCACATAGATCAGTTTAAGTTCTTTATCTCCCAAGGCAAGTACCTCCAGTTTGAGGTTTTATCTGAGGATCCTGACACAATACGTCTCATCACACTGTTTATATCCCAAAAGGATGTGAGGTCAGTGCTGAGGGAGAGCCAGTTCTCTTCCTGGCAATCCGAGCAGCACAGTGCATGGGAGAAAAGAAGGGAAAGGGAAGAGTTCCACTGCTGAGATCCCTTTTTATGTTAAATATGTGATTCCATTCTTTGGCCTCTTAGAACTTGTTTGCATCCCACAAGTGCTGCTGTATTTCTGTTGCAGTGTGGACACACAGTCCCCACAGGAGGAACTCTTTTTCTGATCCCACTGGAACCAGTAACCCAAGTCTCAGAACTGGCTTCACTGGGTTTGGGATCGAATCCTTCTGAAGCAACATTTGTGTAAAACTCTTGACAGTTTTCTAAACGTTATCTGTTCTTCTGAGGGCTAATTCTACCTCTGGGTTAAATGTAACTTAAGAAGTCCCTGTTGCAAGGCCAGGGAATTCCCTGCTGCCTGGCTGCTGTGGCACCAGGGAAACGGGGTCCTGTGGCAAGAAGTGAAGCAGCCACTGTATTTCTGTCATCCCCTGCAGGAAACACCCAAGGGAGCACATCCACCCTACCCCAGTGGAGCCCTTCCCAATAAAGGTTTGTCAAGTGATCTGAAAGAACAAACCAAACCAGAAGAGCAGTAACAATAGTGGGGCCTTCCCCTGCAGTTCTGCCAAGGCCAGACATACAGCTGGTTAAGTGTTTAACTGGCAGCAGACTCAGAGCAAGGTCATGTCTTCAGGTACTCTGTAGGGAAAATGGCTGGGAGATGTGGAACAATGGAGAGCACAGGCTGGGAGGGAAACAGCTTGAACAAGTTTCTGTGCAATAAAAGAAAAGTCTCCAGTGCTCGTCACGGCCATGGTGTGGCCCAGTTAGTGTTCCAGCTCTGCTCACCTTGGGTCACAACACAATATGTCATTGTGGTTAGTTGTACTCAAGTGGAAGAATTAATCATCCCTTTCCACCTTCTCTTGCTTGGCATTTCTTGGAGAGGGGGGATGAGTGAAGCCTGTGCCTCTCCTCCTGTTCCTTCTGGCCAGTCCTCTTTTCTTTTTCCAGCAGCATTCCCCGGCTCTTCACAAAAGACTTTGCAGCATGTTGAAGAGCTGTTCCAGACCCTCTGTAGGGACCAACCCTTCTCTTTCCCCAGGAGAATGGCAGGGGCTGTCCCTAACTGCTCACTGATTTTTCTCTCTGTTTTATTTACACTCCTGGTTTCTGCTGGCAGACCACTGAGTCCAGAGTGAACTTTGTGATCCTGAGGCAGCCCGGGGTGCAGCTGCCAGAGCCAGCAGAGGATGGCAGCTCCTCCAACAGCAGCAGCAGCAGCAGCAGCAGCAGCAATGGGGGCAGCCCCGTGCACCACCGGAGGCGGCTGGACCAGAACCACTACAGGCGGAAATCCACCTACCAGAAGGTCAGTCTGGCAAAGGAGGGCAAAAGTGCTGCTTCTTCCTCATCCAGCAGAGGGGCTGGGTTTGCTCTGCAGTGGTGATTTATCCTGTAAGACTGAGCAGCAGTTCCAGTGCTGCTTGAGCTGTTGCAGAGCAGCAGGTTTGTGGCTGTTGGTGCTGGAGAACCAGTTTGTCGTCTGCTGGGAAACATCAGTTTAGGGGAAAAAGGTGTCCAGATCTCTTCAAGAGTCTCTAATGTGGATGCAGAACTGGTGTTTAATCCTCTCTTGTCTGGAAAGGGCAATGAGGAATTTACCATCCATGAGTTAGTTGCTCAGGACCTGTCTCCACGTCCACCAAGCCCCACGCGCTCAGGGTGTTGCGCTGACCAGGCTGTGCTGCTGTGGGGGCAGAGGCCTTGATGGTGCAGGAGCAGAACCCCAGAGGACACTGTGGTGCTCTGGGACTGCAGGGTGTTTCTGCAGCACCACGAGCCAGAGGAGAACCACCAGCCTGGTGTACCAGGAGAGAGTTACTCTCTGTTTAGAACTTCCAGCTGAGTGAGAAAACTTGCTGCATCTGCTTAGGCTTGTGTGTTTGAGTGTCCCTGACCGTGGGCAGCTGTCAGACGTGGAGCGTGGGTCCCTGATTTAATGCTGCACTAACATTCCCATACTGTTTGTACAGCCTGTGCTCTAATGTGTGCTCTCACTGCAGCCTCAACACTTAGTCAGAGCTTGATTGCTTGATAGGAATGGCCTTGAAACGAGTTCAAAGCTTTTCCTCCATGTAAAATTCTCCTCCTCAGCGAGCATCTCCCCAGCAGAGTGACTGTGGGAACATCAGGACAGCACTGTCTCGGTCCTGCTGCCTCACCATGGAAATACCACTCTGTGTTTCCACCCAGAGCAAGGACATGAGGAGCTGACTGACACCCAGCAGCATTGCAGGAATGTTCTGGAGAACAGATCCATGTCCTGTGGTTGTCTCCCACACCTGGGTTTTTGTGTTGATTACATTACTGAAGCTGCATTTTGTGCTGTCATTCCTTCGCAGGATTTACCTCAGGGATATGCAAGTCATGAAAAGACAGTTGCAATCAAAAAGGAACCAAAGGAATCTTTAGGAATAACAATTGGAGGTGGAAGGGATAACAAAAACAAGCTCCCTATTTATGTAACGAGCGTGCAGCCCATCGGGTGCCTCTTCAGGGACGGCAGAATCAAGCGAGGTGAGGAGGCTCTGGGACCCTTTATCCTTCTGCAAGTGGGGGTTTTTCAGTGAAAGTTGGATTTGGACACGGAAGTGAGGCTGGAAACAGGATTCCACATGACACCCTGAGGCAGAAATGGACTTCATAGCAAAAGGTCTGTAATAGTCCCTTTTTATTTCATCAACAGGAGATGTACTTTTGAGCATCAATGGCATTGATTTGACTCATCTGAACTATTATGAGGCTGTGTCAGCACTGAAATCTAACGCTGCTTCCCACTCAGTCACACTGAAAGCCTTGGAAATCCTTTCCCTCAACTCGCCAGAGACACCCCTGGACATCAGGGAGCAGGGATTCAGCTGGTCCCCCCTCTGGATCACGTGGCTGGGGCTGCCCAGGTATGTGTGTGCAGAGCAGGTAATCACAGGCCTGACTTTCACTCAAACACTGGAATTAATTGCTTTGTTGACGAGCTTGGAAGCATTGCTGGCATTCCCATTTAGCTGTGAGGCAGTGGGAAGCCTTGTTTGCCAATGAGATCACAGTGTAATGAATGCTTAAGAAACTTGCACGGCTTTTATGGTGTGACCCATCATTGCCCCACTCCTGTGGGACAGGAACTGTGTGGTAGAAGCTCCTGAACCCCCTTTTCAGAAAGAGAAATAGTCAGTGTTGGATCCAGCCCCTGTTCAAATATGAACTGAATTCCCTTCCTGGATCTCCTCACACAAGCCAGACCCCTGAGCTGTTTGGGACTTTCTGATCTGCTGGTGTCACTGAGGGACAGACGTTCTTTCAGTCTGTTCTTCCTGGCTGTTGTGTCACCTTTAGCATGAAGCAGAAATGATTCTGAGTGGCTGAGTTTTCCTGCTGCAAGGCTTTGAAGCACAGACTGAGCACAGCTTTTAGCAGCATCATGGGATGGTCCAGGTGACAGCAGAGACTTCCTGGAAAGGTGAAAGTCTGGTTTGCTCACTTGTGCAGCTGCACCAAAATCAACTGAGCTGTGACAGGCAGACCTGTTGTCATCCCAGTGACTGCAGGAGGACTGTGCAGGAGGTGCACGTGGAGCAGTAAAGCCAAACCCTTCTGTGGGAACCCTGGATTATTTACAGCCTTGTTTCTTGAGGCACCTGAAAGAAGAAACACGGACAAAGGCTCTGTTGTGTTACCCCTGAGTTACTTAGCAGCCTGTAAATGGTGAACAAACCAGCCCAAGGAAGGGGCTTTTGTGTCTGGGGTGAATGTAACTTGGCCTGTGCTCAGCACCCTCCTTGCACTCCCTCTGCTCTCCCTGGAATCCCTGTCTGTGCTGGGCAGCGCCAGTGGGAAGCAGCCCTGAGCTGAGCCCAAACTGGAGCACAGGCCCTCAGATGCTGCCTGTGTGTTCCTCAGGGGTGCTCCTGCAGCACCAGAGCAAGGCAGAGCCTGGCTGTACTCATTCCTTTCTGCCATTTTCCCAGTGTCTTTGGATGTGGGTGACCTGCAGCTTCACCACACCCTGTTCTGCTCCGGGGACTGGAGTCCCCTCTCTGCTCATGGATCACCTGCCCCCATTTCAGGAGTCTCCTGACATTCCCTGCCGTTTAATACATTGGTTGATTCTCTTTGCTGCTGGTATTGATGTTGCCCCCCTTCCTTTGGCTGTGGCTGGACCTGGAGCAGGATTTCAGGTGTCCTTTCTGTCTTCGCTTCCTTTTGCTCCAGCCCGAGTTCCAGCCCCTGTACCGGTGTGCAGTTGTGCTGGGAGGGCTGTCAGGAGGCACGTCCTGAGGCCATTTCAAGAACTCACCGAATCTCCTTCCTTGTTTCCAGCAATAGAAAGGGCTGTAATTCCTGTGCTTCCTCCCTCCTTTTCCCATCTGCTCACAGTCAGACCTGGCAGGAACCCGCTGCTCACCCCCAGACACCCTTGTTGTTCCCTGGCAATGCTACCCGGGCTTTGAGGGAGGTGCAGCTGAAGTGAGGATCCCTCCAGCATCTCCCCATGGTGTTTTGGGTCTCCTTTGGCAGGAGTGACCCTGCAGTGCTGCAGAGGGAGCCCATGGCACAGACCTGCGTGTGCCACCCTGGCACTGCACTGCAGGAGATCCCTGCAGTGTGCCCAAACTGCCCCCCTGTGCCAGCACTGGCCTCTGCTCCTTTGGGCTGCCCTGCTGAAGGGCCTCACTGTGCCAGAACACTCTGCAGTGCAGTGGGACAGTTTAATGCTCATTGCATGTGCAGTTTTGGGTTTGTTCAGCTTTTATTTTTTCAGTAATTCCTCTGATCCAGCAGAAATATCCCTTTGATTCTAGAGCAATGTATTTCTTTCTAGTTTGAACCCAAACTAGGGGAGTATATCTGCTTGTTGCAGCACTTGAGCGCACAGTGCTTAACTCAGACTTTGATTCTTGATCTGTGGTTCCTGTTTCTGCCAAATGCTGTCACCTGGGCGCTGCTGGTGATGTGCTGTGACACTGGAGCCCTGCAGCCCATCCTGGGTTCTGTCCTGGGACTGGCACAGAGAGAGGGAGAGAGGACAGCCCCGGTCCTGTGCCCTCCTTGGGACCCTGGGGAGCAGCTCCTTGGCTGTGCTGAACCAGGGGCTGGCATTTCTTATCTTGTAATGCAAACCTGCTGTCCCTGGAAACTCACTGCCCTGCAGTCTTTGCTTTAACTGCTGGCACAGAGGGTTTCAGTGGTTTGCTGCCATTTATTGCTGCTGCTTGTTTGTCCCAGAGGGAGCACAGAAACTTTGATTTCTCAGTGGTGTTATGTTAAATCAATAGCAGCCCTAGGCAGTATAAAATACCATCTCAAATGCTGGTTTGGAGGGGTCTGTGTCCTAAACACTGCACCCTAAAGGTACCAGAAATACAAGTTCAGAGATTGATGTATCTTTTCTCTGTAAAACCTTTGCCTCTTGAAAACAGTAACTGTGCACAGTGTGCCTTATGGGCAACTCCTGGGGGTGGAAAAGCAGCTCTCCTCCTGCCTTCTTCCCTGGATTATCTAAGCCAGACTCCACGAAGTCCGAGCTCTTCCCACCCGCCGTGGTGCTCCTGCCTGGGCCCTGCTGGAGCTGCACACCCTGAACTCCAGAAGGGCCGAGGAAGTGCCAGCTCAGCATCGGGCCTGGCACCCAAACCCGGCACCTCCACCTTCCTAAAGTCTGCAGCTCTTCTCCCACAGTCATTTTACATAACACTAAATTAATGTTTCCCTTCCTAAAACCTCTTTGTTTTTTTTGCAATGAAAACTGATTTCTAGCAAACTGTCTTTATATCTGATGCTTTTACTTCTGCTGTGTGCACTTGCCCCTCTTGCTCTCAGGGCTATTTATTTGCACGAGCTGCCCCAGATGTGTCTCAGAGCTGTGGTTTTGCACTTGTGTGGCACCTGTGGAAGGAATCCATGGAGGAATCAGTAAGCTGGAGCTGGATCTCCTCGGATTTATGTGTGAAAAACTCCTACCAAAGTAAACAGTTTGAAGTAGATAATTGGATCTTTCTCCTGGTGAGAAGTGAACTGAGAAGGCTTTTGAAATCTGAAACTCCTCTGCAAGCGGCTCCAGCAAAGCCCTCGAGGCAAAAACGGTTATTAGGGAAAGTTCAGCTGCTGGAAGAGCTCGGTGGGTGAGGAGCAGCAGCTTCACACCGAGCCCTGCGTGCAGCCAGGGACACGGGACGCTCCTGCCACCCCTCCCCGGCCTGGCCACGGCTTTGTGTCGCTGTGCCACCGCCCGGGCAGCGAGTGCTGCTGAGCACTGCCCTGTGGCATTCCCCAGGCTCCCCGGGGACACAAACCTGCATGGCCAGCATCCAGCAACGGGCCGGCAGCTGTCGGCCAGGAGCCCAAGATAAGGCCCCCCAGGACAGCTGTCACCCTTAGCCCGTGTTTGTCACCGCGCCGGGCTGTTCGCTGGGAGCGTTTACCGGGAGCATTCACGAGGGTATTCACGAGGCTTTCAGGTCACACACCCCTCCAGAGAACGGGAATTTCCCGTCAACTCTTTAAGTTTGACAACACTGAGAAAAGATTGTAAAGGTCTGGCATGGTCAGATGTGAGAATCAGCCCTGCAAAGGGGTGGTTCAGATCCTGGGGAAAAGTGAGGTGTGACAGAGCTGTGCTTTCCGAGGGGAAACGTTAAGCTTCTCGTCAGCACTTTTCCTCGACAGGCTCTCACCAGCTCTCTCTGTTTCTGCCACAGCCACCTGCACTTCTGCCAGGACATTGTCCTGAGTAAAGGCAACCTGGAGAGCTGGGGCTTCAGCATCGTTGGGGGCTTTGAGGAGAGCAAAGGAAACCAGCCCTTCTTCATCAAAACCATCGTGCCCGGCACTCCCGCCTTCCGGGACAGGAAACTCAAGTAGGTGTGAACTACCCGGGCTGCTCGGGGGCATCACAAACAGTCCCGGGGTTTTCCCTTTGCCCCTTGTGACCAGCCCAGCTAAAAGTTAATGACTTGTAATTCCTACCCACTCAACTGGGCAGTTAATGCTGATGCCAAACTTGTAACAAACCAAATCCTGTATTAAGGAGCGTTTTAATTTCTCCATAAAGGTGCAACGAAGAGGAATTAACAGCTGGGTTTTAAAGGGCTGTAAAGGTCTTAATTGAGTAATTAGGGAAAAGTAGGAAGGGGATGTTTGAGATGAATCTTGGAGGTTCTAGAATATAATATCTCTTGGATTAGGAGAAGTATCCCAAGAGAAGCAACAAAAGGAAACTTAAATGGAGCTTTGCTGAGCTGTTTGTGAGTGAGAAATCCCAGAGGGGAGGAGTGGAGCTGGAGGAGTTCCAGTGCTATACCTGGGAAGCAGGAGCTGGCTCCCCCCAGGCTGCAAGTGCAGGACTGTAAAGGATGGAGGCTGGGCTGGTCTTGGCAGGGACGTGGTTTGGGTGGAGGGAGCTGAGCTTTGCTCCCCTGAGAGCTGTGGTGGGAGGACTGGGCTCAGGGGGCTCCTCTGGGAGTGCTAAGACAGGGATGTGTCTCCCCATCAGACCCAGGGTGAGGTTCCAGCACCTCCCAGCCCTCTGAAGGTGCTGCTGTGCCAGAGGGGCAGATCCCACGGGATGCCCTGTTGTCCTTCCCTGGGGCACTGTGCCTGACCTGCAGGACTGGCCTGGCTCAGGAGTGTGGAACAGCACAAACCTGCCCGTGCAGCTTCTCCCTCTGCTGTCCCTGGCCGTGCTCCTGGGCCGTCCCCTCTGTCCCCAGCAGTGTCCTGTCCTGTCCTGCCCGAGCACTCACAAGGGAACAAGTCAGGTGACGTGGCTCAGGGGGGTGATCCGAGGCTGGGGCTGCAGTTCCCGGTTCCCTCAGCCTGCCCAGCGTGTCCTGTGCTCCCAGGTGTGGGGATGAGATCGTGGCCGTGAACGGGGTCCCGGCCATCGGAATGAGCAACGCGGAGCTGATCCCGATGCTGAAGGAGCAGCGCAACAAAGTCACCCTGACTGTGGTGTCCTGGCCGGGGAGCCTCGTGTGACAGCTCACAGCAACCAGCACCACCTGCAGGGACCCGCTGCCACCACAGGTGACACACGAACCCAGGGCCTGCTCCACTCCTGCTCCCGGGGCAGTGCCAGGGAGGGCTCTTTGCTTCCTTCCTGGGGAAAACATTTCCTGTGCCGAGGTTGTCACCAAAGCCGGCTGCTGAACCCCACGAACAGTTAATCCAACGGCTGCAGCTTCCCAGGCTCCTTAAAGCTCCTTAGGCTGGTGCTGCAGAGGAAGCTCTTCCCAGTGTTTCTCACAACCTGCCGTGGAGGCTGTTGAGGCACTTCCCTTGATTTTAGGGCTCAGCTTTCCTTTTCCTATTTTGATCAGGTTAAACCAGTGGCTTTTAGAAGCTGCTAATAAATCAATCTGTAGGGACAGGGACCCACTCTTGATGTTTTTAGGTTTCAGTAACCCAAGGACTGTGTTAATACATTACAAAAACCGATGGTAACTCAGCTGGCACCTGAAGAGCTGCTGAGGCACGATGGTGGAGCTGTCCTGTCACAAATCCTGGTTTAGGATCCTGCCAGCTCCACTGATTTATTGCAAATGGACAAACTGCTTAAAGAACCCCTGTCACAGGGAGCAGCAAAGTGGTTTCACTGATGTGATGATGCAGAGTGTGACTGCAGCAGAGGGCAATGGCAGGGCTCACAGAGAAGATTCCCTGCTTTTATGACTTGATAAAAGCAGCTTTTCCCACAGAGGGCAGGTGATTAAACAGGTTCCATGATCCAGCAGGCTGTCTGGGATTCTGTCAGCTGCCTGGCTTTCCTTCATCAATTCCCAGTGACCAGGGCAGGGTTCAGGCAGGGGGAGGAGCCCCTGCCCTGTCAGGGAGGGCAGATTTGCTCCTGCAGTTCTGTTCATGTCCCGCTCGCAGCCGGAGCCAAACCCCATCTCGCTGGACCAGGGAAGCTCCAGGGGTCGTTGCTCCTTGGCCATTTGTGCCCAGGGCAACAGGAAGTCCCTCCAGGGCAATGCCCGACCTGGCTTCAGGTCAGACCCTCTGCACAGGGAGAATTTACCTGCAGGGCTGGAGCTGGGGCTGTCCTGACACCCTGCCACATTCCTTCTTGCAAGCTCCACCTGAAGCAACTCCTCCTCTTCCAGCAGGTCCGTGGTGAGCAGGAGCAGTGACAGGTCCTTCTCAAACTGGGCTGCACTGAGAGATCTCTCCTCTCCTGCTGCCTCTGCTGCACCTTCTCCAGGACCAGCTTTGTAAGAATCAGGAGTCCCCCCTGGCAAAACGGTGCCTGGGAGGAACGTTCAGCTCCCTGCAGTGCCCCTGCAGAGGGCCTGGCCCCTTCCCACACAGGGCCCCCAGTGCCTGTGCTGGAGCTCCAGGCAGGGACAGCAGGGCTGTTCCCAGAGCCAGCACCCAGCACCACTGCAGGATGCAGCCCCACAGCAGCCTCCCTCCGGCTGCCAAGCACCCCTGGCACTGACAGCATGGGCTCCCTGGCCCGGGCCTCGTTCCTGTTCCCCCTGAACACTGAGAGCAAAATCACCCACGCAGGAAACTCCTCCTCGACCTTTGCTCGGACACAAAGGAACACAAAACCCTGAAGCAACGTTTTGTCTCTTTGCAATCAATGTGCAGAACCTGTGCCTGGGGTGGAACAGTAAATATTGGTGTACAGAGTGGGCAGCTCCTCCTGCCTGTACCCCGTGCCAGT
The DNA here is from genome assembly GCA_036023395.1 of Myiotriccus ornatus. Taxonomy (NCBI): domain Eukaryota; kingdom Metazoa; phylum Chordata; class Aves; order Passeriformes; family Tyrannidae; genus Myiotriccus; species Myiotriccus ornatus. The sequence continues at coordinate 18,002,429 of JAYRBT010000156.1, forward strand.
GGCTGACGGGCAGGAGGAAGAGCTGCTGGGCAAGGGGGGGGAGCAGGAGCTGCAGAAGGATTTTACTGTTACTCCACCTCCTTCCAAGGTGCCTTCAACTTCACCAAAATGTCCTCATAATTTAAATTTCATTTCCAAAATCAGCTTGTTAATAGATGTTGAATTTGTTTTGATGCCTTTATAAATTATTGTAATATTGCTGAAAAATGTGTCATAGGTGTGGTTTTCACTTTTGTTTCCAGTGTATCAATTAATGGCCCCTGAGTAGGTGACCTCGATGAGACACTGCTCTGAGAAACTGGCTGAGAGGCAGGAAATAGTGGAGTTTGCTGCTGCTGCTCCCAGGAAAGGAGCTGCACTGTCCTGAAATACACTGGGGCTAAGAAAAAACCCCTGACCAACAGTAACCCCACATCAAACCACAGCAAAGATCATTTCCAACACCCACCTTTATGTTTCCCTGGTGTTAAGGGCAAGCATTTGACCTCTGTTTATCTAATTAAAACAAAAGAATTAAACCCTTACCTTCCCAGCTGCCCCTGGCATCAGCCTGCTTCCAGCAGTGCAGGAGGTCCGGCTCCCTCAGTAACTCAAGCCCTGCAGGATTCCCTCTCTCCCTGGTGCAGAGGGATGTGACCACCAGGAACTGAGTCTGTTCCCAGCAGTGGTTTCTGTCACCTGGCCAGGCAGAGCAGGAGCCCCGGGCTGTGGAACAGCCCCGTGGTGCTCACGGCCCCCTCCTGGCAGAACAGGCCGTGCCAGCACCGCTGTGAGCAGCCCAGAGCGGGCTGGGGGCACTGCCCCAGCCCCTGGCACTGCTGCCCTGCTCCATCAGTGCCGGGAAACAACCACCACATCTCACAGTTCCCAAATCCAGGCTCTTGTGGAGCCAGGGCAGGGCCCTCTCCCCTCGGCACTGCCCTGCCCAGGGGAGCCTGAGCTCTGCAAGCCGAGGGAGGGCACAGAGTGGGTGCTGGAGCACAGACCGGGCACTCCTGAGTCCTCAGCAGGCTGGGTGTGGTTTCTCCTCTGCCCAGGCCCTCAGCAGTGCCTGGTCTGGCTGACAAGGCAGTGACAGCTCGGAGGCCTTTTCCAACCCCAGGGATTCCGCGATCCTGTAACTGGACAGCAGCCAGTTCCTCCCAAGCTCCTGGGCACCCCCAGCTGGCCTCCAGGACTGCCCTTGGTCCCCCCCAGTGCCAGGAGATGGGATTCCCTGCTTGGGTTACCCTTACCCATCCTGTGCTGCCCATCAGACACTGTGTTCCCAAGCCTGGGGGCTCTGCTGGGGCTCCAGCCCCATTCCAGGCCCTGCCCCCATCCTGGGTCAGGCCACACCTCAAAGCACACGAGAAAACCTCCATAAAAACCAAACCCAAGAGAGCCCCCAGGTCTTCCCCTGCCCCCCAGGCTGTGCAGTTAAGGACTCATTCAGTGTCACCCCTTCCCAGAGGGCTCTCCTGGCTCAGGTCTCAGCCCCGACACGTCACAGCACACTCAGACTGGCAAGGTTACAATACCAAAATATACAGAACATTTCAAAACCATATTATTTTAGGACAAATATTTAAGACAGTTTTAAATAACAAGTCAAAGAAAAATGAGACACTTGTGGACTCACACAAACTGAAGGACAGGATCCTAAGGACCAAAACCCTAAAATTATCTCCCCACCCAAACATCTCTGTTGCCCCTCTCCCCAACCAATACTAAGTCCAAAGAAACTTTGGAATTCGACTAAATTTATTTTGGGATCTAGGGGAAGGAATTCACGGACAGGAGTGTCGGTGATACCCAAATAGAAACGCCAACCCCACGAGGGCAAACTGCTGGGACTTGGTGCTCTCTGCTGCCCTGGGTCATTCAGCTCAACTCAGGGGAAAAAAGGAAACAAAACAGGCAAGTCAGAAGTAATTCAAGAGAAACTCTTACTACGGGTCTTCGTGGATTCCCCTCCGAGGTGTAACATGACAGAACTACCTTTGCAAGGGGGAACAAAGTGAGTTTTGGGGTCTCTGCCCACGCTGGGTGACTGTCAGGCAGAGCAGCCCCTGCAGCTCCTCTGCCACAGAGAAACCAGAGGCTTTCTGTAGCTATAAAGGAATTTATTGGGGATGAGACTCTTCACTACCACACCAGACTCTAAGCTGGCTCTCGGGGTCTAAGTCACACTGTTTTTTGGGCAATAAATTTCAAGTTGCACTTACTGTCCTATCAAAAAAAGGAATGATGATGACAAAAAGGAACCGAAAGCTATTACCTAATTGTGTTAGTTTCAGCTGAAGCCATCTTCCATCAGAAACCATAGGATCTGATACATCACAGTCCTCCCTAGGGATGTGTATGAGTAGAGTAGCTCAGTGCTTTGTAACTAGTACTGCTGTATTGTCTTGTATCAAAAACAAAAAACAACAAAAAAGGAAGTTTAAGGGCACGTGCAGCCTCAGCTCCCCCGAGCCCTGTGCCATGCCAGGGCTCCCGGTCTGCCTCTCCTCTTGGAAAAAGTAAAAAATAATAAAAAAAAATCACCCCCCACCCCAAACCTCAGCAGTGCCAGGCTGGGGGCACAGGAGTGGCTCCTCCCCAGGGGGCTGCTCACTCCTTGGTGTCCTGCTCCTCTCCCTCCTGGGCCCCGTCCTCGCTGGCCTCCTTCTCCTCTTTGCTCCGCTTGTTCTTTTTGTGCTTGTGGCGCCGGTGACTCTCCCCCTCCTCGCTCTCGTGCTGCTTCCTGCGGGGAAAGAGGGGACAAGTGACAGCTGCCTGTGCCACACACAGGAGGGACTGCAGGGACAGGGACACGCCGTGTCTGTGGGGACACCCCTGGGGAGCTCCAGCAGTGCCGGCACAGCACGGGGGCGCTGAGGGGAGGGGGAGCCCTGACTCCAGAGCTGTTCGGAACTTCCACTCCTCTGAACACCTGGGGCACAGCCTGGGACTTGAGGCAAGAAAGGGATCAATGGAGTGAGAGAAATGTGGGGGCAGATCCTGTTTCTGCCTCTGCTCACTCACACATGACCTGGCTCTTCACTGGCTCCATCCTCCCCAACTCCTCCATCTCCTCACCAGTTTTCCTGATGCAGTGGATAGCTGGGATTGCTGGCACAGGATCTGTGATGTGGGAGGAATGCTGGAGGGGCTCTCAGTGGGCCCTGGGAGCAGCTCTGCCTCCCGTCAGGGCAAGTGGGAAGGTGGGAGCTCTGCCCTGGCCCCTCCTGGCAGGAGATTTGCTGCTCCTTCTCCAACACAACAATTGTTTCTCCTCACAGGCTGAAAACCAGGTGAGCTCTTGAGAGCTGAGCGTGGGGTGAAGGTGGCAGAGGTAAAACAATCACAGAGCAGGGAACTGCAGATGAACATCCCAGGACAGGCACAGCTCCACGGGTGGGGACAGTGTCAGGTTAGAGACAAACCCTGACATGGCTGAACACCAGTTTGGCAGCACAGACACCAAACTGGCTGAACCTGGCTGAAAAGCTCCTGGCTTCAAGGAACTTTCTGACCAGTTTAATGAATGGTTTCATAGTCATTAAAGGGGGAAAAAAATAAAAGGAAAAAATCAACACCTTCAGCCACCCCGTGGACAATGTGTCAGTGGGCTGTGCCAGGACAATGGGACTGGCCTTTAATACTGGAACCAGCGTGGGTGATTTCCTGCAGACTGGGCACTTTGCAGGGAGCTGGGAACTGCAGCTGGAGCCTTTCATGTGCCTGCAGACGCCTGCCCAGGCTCAGAGCTCAGTGTGCCTCAAGCAGGGACTCTGACACGCACCCCAAGTGGCCTTAAACACAGTATTGCTCCCTTTTGAGCTCACACACACTGCTCATCCCACTGCTTTGAGCCAGAGGGAGCATCTGTGTGTGGTTCAGGGAGCAGAGGAAAAGTCTCCTGGTTCCCACCTTGTGCCCCAGCCCAGATCTGCACAGGGAGCTCTCAAGCAGATCCACCCCTGCTTTGGTGAATTCCACCCTGATCACGGAATCCCAGAATGGTTTGGGTTGGAAAGGACCTTTAAGATCATCAAATTCCAACCCCCCTGCCATGGGCAGGGATTTCCTCAGTGAGGTACCTACTACAAGGTTTCAATTCTGAGTGCAGGAAGCTGAGAAATATCCACTAAAGCCACTGGCCTGTTCATCTGGTACCAGCCCAGCTTCCATCTGCTCTGTATTCAGAACAAATTCAGGTGGTCCTGGCCCTTCTTCCCACCACTTTGTTTCCACCCCTTCAGCCATTAGTCCCTGAAAACTTCCTCATCTCCTTAAGGATGATAACAGCCTTTTACCTCCATCACTGTACAGGAGCTTCTGTGATAACCAGTTTCAAAATCAGGGCCATTATCCACAGAGCTGACCCCAATTTCATCCATAAAAAGGAAGTAAGTTGGAGCACCAAGCCAAAGGAGCAAGAACAAGTCTGCTCGATCCATTCCCAGGAGTGAAGTGACACAGGACCTGGGCACAGAACCTGCCTCAGCCCAGGGAGCAGCAGTGCTGCTTTGCTAGAACAGTGCTCTCCCAGGAAGACCATCTGTTGCCAATACATTTTCTCCAGAAAAACTGGGATTTCAGGACATCTGGCTGTGCCTCAGGAGTGTCTCTCCTCTGTGCAGCCCATCCCCAGCCCCACTGTCAGGCACTGGGCACAGAGCTCTGCTCAGACATTTCAGACTGCAGAGCTCTGCCTCTGTGCATAAGAGCACCAGGACCCAGAGCTGATGCTCCTCTCGTGGTTTTGCACTTCCCTTTGTTGTACCTTTGCTGGGGGTGGGAGCTGCCCTGCCCTGATGGGATGCTGAGCACAGGTCACCCCTCCTCCATCCCTCAGTGCTGCCTCTCTGAGAACTCACAAGCACTGAGGGCTCCTCTCCTCTTACAGGCGTTTCCTCCTGCCCAAGGCTCCTTCCCTCACCTGGGGCCTCACCTCTGGGACATCAGCAGCTCACAGGGTGGCCCAGGGCCTCACCTCTGGGGACATCAGCAGCTCACAGGGTGGCCCAGGGCCTCACCTCTGGGGACATCAGCAGCTCACAGGGTGGCCCAGGGCC
>JAYRBT010000156.1:18007573-18025902 GCA_036023395.1 Myiotriccus ornatus
TCACCTCTGGGGACATTAGCAGCTCGCAGGATGGCCCAGGGCGACACTTGGCTCCGAGAACACCCCGCTCCTGTCAGCAGCCAGGAGCGTTCCCATGCCCCCCAGCCCACCGCAGCCCTCACCGCCGGGAGGATTTGTGCTTGGAGCTCTCCTCCTTGTCGCGGTGCCGGCGCTCGCGGTGCCGGTCCTCCCTCTCCCGGCTGCGGTCGCGGCTCCGCCGGTAGTCGCGCTCGAAGTCGTAGCTGCGCTCCCGGCTGTAGTAGCGGTACCGCTCGTCGTCACTGGGGGGAGAGAGGAAAGTGAGGCACAGAACACGCCCCTCGGCCCGCACTGAGATCCTCCTCACCAGCGCCTCGCACCTCTCACTGTACCGACAGCAACTGGGGGTGCTCCTGAAAAAACCTGCTACGGGAAAGCAACACAAAGAGGCTCCTCTTACCACTCTGCTTCCCCTGCTGCTGGGTTTTCCCTCACCACACCGACACCCGAGAAAACCTGGAACTCTTTTCTCTGAGTTGGACCAATGGGCTGTTTTCTTCTGTGAGCAGAGCTGAGGTGGTTCTTCTGCCTGCACCTCTCCATCTGCTCGAAGCATCCCATTCCATCCCCATGCAGGAGCAGGCACAAGGTACCCCAAAATCAGACACATCCCCCATCCCCTTCCCTCTACACCTCACAGTCCACGTGCAGCTTCTGAAAGCCAAAATGTGAAGGGTTAACAAGTCCCTCTGTGGGAAACAATCTTCAGACTCTGACAGAAAGGAAGTCCAAACATTGTCCTGACACTCCTGGGAACAGGCTGGACAAACAAACGTCCAAGATCAATGATCTGGGAGTGCTCCCAAGGAGTGCACTGAGCACTGCCACTCATCCTGCTTTGCCAGGCGTGATCTCAGCTCCAGAGTGCTCCTCATCACCCAGAAATGCCAGCCATGTGCCCAGAAGTGCTGACCCCAGGCCTTGGCTGCCCAAGGACCTGCTCAGGGAGTGGGGGAGTCTGAGCTCTTCCCACTTTGGCAAGTTTGCCATCTGTTGTGTTCCTGCCCCTCCCACCCAGGGTGACCACAAGCTCGTAAGCTAAAAAAATAAAGTAAAAAGAAAAAGCTCAGGAATATGCTGCCCTGTCTGCTCCCTCCCTGGGCTGGGAAGGTCCCCAGCAGGAAGCACCTCGTGCCGGGAGTGCACATTCTGATCATGTTTTGAATGATTATTGGCATTTTTGAGCCTGCAGAGCACTGGCACTGCTGGGGACTGAACACCCAAGTGATGGGTTTGGTTTAGGAGTCTGTGCTGCCCAGCCTCCACCTCAGGGAGGCTCCATCCAAGCCTCCCATCCATCCCCCAGTGCTCCCAGCACTGCTGCCACCCCGGGTCACAGCACTTCCCACCCAGGTGGTCTCTCAGGCTGCTCCCAGGCAGTGGCACTCCCTGCCCCAGAGCCTCCCCAGGAGAGCAGAGCAGGGCAGGGTGTCTGTCCTTTGATCTGACAGTGACATTTAGAGGACAAGAAGCAGCAGCTCCTGCAGCCAATGCTTCACAGGGAGCTGTGAAACCCTGAGTAAACACAGAGGGGCCGTGTCATTTACTGGCCTGGTGGGAGGGCAAGAGGAACTGGTTCTGCTGGATTTAAACAAAGAACCCCAACCCCAGACACAGGAAATCAGCCAGTGACACCAGCTCCTGGTCTGTCCTCAGTCACTGATCCAAAGTATCACCTCCCCAGATGTTTCAGAGAATTCCACTGGTGCCATCCACAATCCCGAGCCCTGTGTGGTTCTGGGGCAGGGCCAGACCTCGTGTGACAGGAGGGACAGCAGCACTCACTTGTTGTATTCACTGGTGGTGGGGGTGCGGTCCCGGTCCCGGTCTCGCTCCCTCTCCCGTTCCCGCTCCCGTTCCCGCTCCCTCTCCCGCCTGGAGCCCGAGTACTCCCAGTGGCTGCTGCTGGAGCTGCTCGTGCCCTTGTCCACCGTGGTCACCCAGGGCGTGTGGGACGTGGAGATGGGTGGGTAGCTGATGAAACCTGAATCTGCAGGAGAGCAGAAGCCTTGCTCATCTGAAGCACCCCCCTGTCCCTCCCCTTCCAAAGGTCCCTTCTGGCAGCAGAGCTGGATCCAAGGACACGATGGCCCCTCCTGCGCTCCCCCTGTCCCTCCCAGCACTTTGCTAAGAGCGGAACAGCATTTCCCGAGGCAGACACAGCAAGAGCAGGTATTCACAGGCAGTGCTGCACAACCTCTGCTAGCCCTGGGCTCTTGGCCACCTGTACAAGGCCTCACCTCTCACCAGGCACCTTCTGGTCTAAGGTGGCACCTGGGGAGGGCCAGGGCCACCAGCTGGTAATGAAGGATGTCACCTGATGGGCCCAGAGCCACCAGCGCTTCCCATGCTGGTGCTGGGCTGCTCAGCTGGACCAGCAAGGGTGTATCCCAAAGCAGTGCCAGCTGCTGCACATCTGGCAGCACTGCAGGCTCCTGCTGCTCAGGAGGGACTGGCACTGCTCCAACCCGTCCTGCAGGGAGACACTGCGGAGCTTCCACCTGCTCAGCATGGCCAGGAGAGGCCACTGCGAGCACTGTGGCCTGGGAGAGAACAGGGCACTGCTGCCAGGGAGGGGCTCTGCTCAAATCCTGGCACTGCCTCTTCCAGTACAAAACCGGAGGAGATGGTGCCTGTAGGCAAGTGGGAGAGGAGGGATTCAAAAGCTCAGGGAGATGCCAAGCTGATAGTTGTGGATGGCTGTGCTTGTCCCTGAGGGTGGGGGAAAGGGAGAGAGTGTGAGTGAGGGAGAGCAGGTGTGTGTGCAAACAGGCACCTGGGGGAGCTTCTCTGGTGCTGCAACCTGGTCTGAGCCTCAGCACTCAGCCACAAAACTGCACAACATTCAGCTCTCCAAGCACTGTCCAGTGCAGTCAGACAGGGGGTGTTCCTACGGACTAGAGTCATCTGGGGCACAAGCAAGAGCCTAAAGTTAAAGCAAACGTGCTGCCTGGCAGCTCAGAAAGCCTGCACTGCCAAGGCCCAGAGGAGAGAGCAGCAGTCTGTGTTCTGGGCAGTGCTCACCTGCGGAGTTGTAGCCAAAGGGAGGTGGCTGCCTGTTGTTGTAGCTGGCTGGCTGGCTGGGGGAGAGAGAAGGAGGAGTTACCAACACCAGTGAGTCCCTGCAGGGATGTCTGTGCTGCAGGGTCACCCCGTTTTTTCTGGAGGTCTGTGGAACATCCTTATGGGAAACCACCCCCACCAGAAATGCACACGGGAGCAGGGGCTTTGCCACGGCTTCCAAACATTCCATAACCCACTGCCTGTCCTGCTTCACCCCAGCCAGGCTTCCTGGGAAAGCACCCCTGCTCCCAAACTACCTGGAGAACCTTTACAGTAACAAAGCATGCCAGCAGCTACCCTAGATTTTGGCTAGACTGTATGGACTCCTTCCCGGGCCTTGGATGTGACGAAAACAAACGTGCAGAGGATTCCTGAGGGACTCTGCTCTCACCCCCACCCCAACCCCCGGCCAGAGCGTGAATCACTGGCACTGCTTTTCAACCTTTTCTCCTCCCCTCCTCACTCCAGGGGAGCTGCAGCCCTGGCTCAGCCCAGGTGTGTCCTTACCCATCCAGGGTTGGAATGAGAAGAGCTGGTGGCGGTGCCAGCGGCGGCGGGAACAGCCCTAGACACAGAAGGGTGATGTCAGCACAGAGTCCCAGCTGGCACAGTGCCACACGTCAGTGCTGCCCACAGGTCACAGCAGTTAAAGCACCTTTACTCTAAACAAGGCCTTGTTTGAAACGGGATCACTTTCCTTTAGGGTTGTATCTCCTCCCAAAATTCAAACCCGACAGCTGTGCTAGTTCTGTGGGGGTATAGGGAAGAAAAACAAAGCAAAAACTACCTTGTTTTGGCTTACAAATCTTAACCATAAGAGTCATCAAGGAGTAAAGATTAACACTTATAGTCCTCTGGAAGAAAAGTGGGGTTTGGGATGCAGCTATGTCACAACTAAGCAAAGGTTTTATTGCTCCATTCACTCAAATGAGTAACTTTGTCCCTTACAAAGCACAGAATTCACTGTCAGCCCTGGATTTTCAGAGGGACAGCACCTGGTCACACCTATTGCTCTGCTCTACCTGCAGCTAACTCTGGTTTCAATGCCAAAATTTCCAGTAGAAAAAAAAAATTACAGCTCAAAAGAACTCAGTCCTGGATTAGGGAGTTCAGCAGCTCTGAATTAGGGGCTTCTTGACTTATACACAAGATTAGTTGTTACATTTTTTTCTCAGTTTTCAGCATCTCTGCAAAGACTGGAAATGGTATTTGTTCTGCTCAGTCTCACACCCCAAATTCCTGTAGAAAGGAATGCCAAGAACTAAACCATTTCAAAGTGGCTTTTGCCATGTGAAGTTCTCCATTTCACTGTTTCGAATGGTCTTCAGAGACAAAACAAGACAGAATTTAGAAGCCTTACAGATGAATCTTTAGGTCCAGAATATAAGGTAAGCAGCTCGAGTTCAACACTGCATTGGAGTTCATTAGTCTTAAATTAACTGTGCTCTGAGCTGGTGCCATCCCACCTCATGTCACTCAGTCCAAATGCTCAGGAGGGCCATTGCTGCTGTTATTGGAAGCAAGGTTAACACCTACCTGGAATGGGACCTGGAGGTGGCAGGCCTGTGGAAATCAGCAAGGAAAACAAGTGAGGACAACAGGGAAAGCGTGGCACCTCTGTGCCTCATGGCACCTCTGTGCCTCAGGCTAAGCCTCAAAGCACACTTGGAATAGATGTCACATATTGCAGCAAACAGCAGCAGAAAAATTGCTGCTCTTAAGCAGGAACCACCCTACAAACTGCATTATTTTCTTCAATGATATCTCTTTACCTTTATGTTATAATCTAAAATGTTGCTGCCCTCTTACACTGGAGAATTCATTCTCTAAGTGTCAACATGTGAAAACTGATTTGGACCTCAGGATGGAGGAGAACCTGCTGCAGGCTCCATCCAGTGTGTCCATCTGGATTTTGCCAATCACTTTAATGAAAAGCAGTAGGAAAAGTTACCAGGAAAAGTAGCAGTGAGTTCTGCAGGAGGAATCCTCCTCAGACAGGGGTTACTGCATGAAGTGCTCATGGTGCCTCCTCTGAAGCCTGGCCAGAAGCCCAGAGTGTGGCCCCTTCACTTAAACCTGGCACTACTCAAGCCAGAACCAACAGGGGCACAGACATGACTCATGTGGGATCAGAAGATGCACAGACTTAGTGAAAAGTGAAGACAGAAATAAGTGCCTTAGGCCATGGCCAATATATCTGTAAACTTGCGCAGAAAAACGACCCTGAGCCCCTGGAAAATGCTGCAGGTTTGGCCTTTTCCACTGCAAAGTTCTTTGTTCTCTCCACCATTTGCCTGGTGCTAGAAACCCATTTATACTGTTGATATTTTGTTTTGAAAACGAAGCACTGCTCTGAGGTCTGCACTGGACACTGGACTCCTCCGGGAGCAGCAGAATCCCCCTGCAGTGGCAGCTGAACAGTAAAATGCACAGAAACCAACAGAGAAAGGTACAGATCTTGGTGTTTGCAGGCATAAATTAATCAAGACCTGAACAGTTATTTGTTACAGCTGCTGTTGCAGAATTGCCAACTCCAGTATCACCTTTGAAACACCTGCACTCAGCCAGAGAGGATCCTGACCTGAGCAACCTGCTGATCTGACCCAGGAGGGCAATTCCTACATCCTCAACTTCTTGCACAGAGACAGAGGAACCCATTCCTTCACATTTATCAGGAAAGCAAAAGGCTCAGGAGCACTGAGCTCTCAAGGAAACAAAGTCCAGAGTTGCTTTTTTTCAAGGACCAGCTGCCATTTTTTAAGTATTCAAGGGCAGATGTTGAACAGGCTGATGGAGTCACTGAACAAAGCCTGGCTAGTTTAGGAGCTGTTCTCTGCCTGCTCAGCTGCCTGACAACCTCACCATGAAACCTCTGCTGTGCTCCGAGCCTGGGACGTCCCAAGTCACGTTCCTCGGAGCGAGCACATACCTGGAGGGTGCAGGGGAGGTGGAACAGAGGTGACTGGAGGAGGAGGGTGCAGGAAGTGTGGTGGAGGAGGCCCAGCGAGCGGGGGAGGCGGAGGCCCTGCTGGTGGAGCGAACGGCTGCTGCTGAGGAGGCTGCTGGGGCTGGGATGGCTGCTGGGGCTGCTGGGGAGGCTGTGGTTTACTCCCATGGTCTCCAAGGACCTTAGAAGGCAGAGGAGTGAGAAGAGAGCATTTTAATCCCGTTGCTCCTGCAGCAGGGACCTCCCAGTGCTGGCAGGAAGGGAGCACATCAGCAGAGCAGGCAGGGGGTGACGCTGGGAGGAGTGACTGATCTGCAGAGGCACCTGAGGGACCTGGAAACGCAGCTCTCGGTGCTTGTAAAGGCCAGGAACAGCCACCACTGCCCAGCAAATGCTTTCTCTCAGGCAAACTCCTCTTATTGGCAAGAAACAAAGTGACCACAAAACCACATGTAAAAACAAAACCAGGAACTGTGCCTAGAGAGGGAAAGGTTCCACGTTTGGCTTTTCTTGGCGAGTTAGAAGTGGCTGGTAGGAAGAAGAGAAGAGCTTTTGGCAGATGGTTCTCAAACCCTGCACACAGCAGCATCCTACATAGAAACCAACCAGAACATGATGGCCATACCCTGGGCATGCAAGCTCAGAACTGAGACCAGTTTTATACCCCAGGCCTTCATTCCTTGCAAGGGACAAGATCCAGTACCACAGGCCCAGCCTCAGTCTGAAGTGTGGGCTGCACCAAATGATGCCGAGACTAAATGTTACTTCAAAGCAAAACGAAACACCAGCCCCAGGTACAAACCCTCCACTGCAGAACTGGAGATTCCACCCCAACAGCGGAGGGGAAGGGAATGATCCACAGAAGAGCCTCCCAGCTGCACACCCCAAATAACAGTCTGGGAGAGCTGATGAGGAAAGGAACTCAGGCCTTGCCCTTCTGAAGGGAAGACTAGTCTTTAAAGGACAAATCTGGCTCCTAGCAAGACCAAGCTTTTAACCCAGAGCCTGCAGGAGGGAAGGACTCGTGCACAGACCTCCGTAGGGTCGACACCTCACCCGCTGCTCTGCAGGCAGGAGGACAGGGGAGGTCAGGAATGCACTTTGCTCAGAGCTCACCACAAGTGCAATGGAGTCAGGAGTTTGTGAAGGCAGCACTAAACCTGTACCTGGATGGGGTTCTCCTCCGAGGCGTGCTTGTCTCGACGTCTTCCTTCCACCCTGCGAATGGTGCCTGCCTGGCCCCCGATCACGTCGATGGTCCCACCCAGCTTCCTGGAACAAAGCAGAGGCATCTTTTTAGGCTCAGAGACATCAGAAGGGACCATTTTCCCAGACCTCTCTCGTGTATTCTCTTCCAACAGGCAAACATCTCCAGAGCCAGCACTCAAATTGACAAGAGGCAAATGAAAAGCCTGGTCTCACTTCCGGGAACTTCACTCTGAGCGGGGCTGAGTCTGGTGTCTCTGAACATCCAGAAATATGACCCAAAGAATCCCCACAAATGGGTGTAACAACAGGGACTGCACACTGGGACAGAAATGGCCCCACAGTGCTCAAATGCCAAGACACTGAGCAGAGCTTTAAAGCTTACACTTGAAGCACAGAGCTGGTTCTCAGACTGAGTGTAGAGCTGGACTGCAAGGCTGGTTTCTGCAAGGCAGGTGTGCAAAAGCTGATTTGGGAATGAAGCAACAGAAGCCCCCAGAGCCTGAAGCTCTGGCCTGTCAGGTTTCACACAGCTTTGTTTGTTCTGCAGCCTTTGATAAACCCGTGGCTCTCCAAAGGGCCAAGTGGTTTCCCCAGCAGAGGCTCCCCTCAGTGACTCAACTGTGTGACCACAACCCAGCAGCGTCACACACAGGCTCGGGAACCACCAGCCCCTCTTATGCACTGCCAAACTCCAAACCCACTTCCACTGCAGGAGCAAAGATTACCATCGTGGGAGCAGCAACAGCCAGGCACGCACCAGCAGTCAGCAGGGTAAGCCCTCAGAGCTGAGGGGTTTGCCTCGCTGCCTCTGCTCCCAGACCCTGTGCCATTAGCTGGGATCCAGGATTCCCTCCCTGCACTGGGAGCAGCACCAGGAGAGCTGAACGGGTAGGCAGGGGCTGCCCTGCTGAAGGTGCCAGTGACCACAGAGCTTCCTGGGAAGTTTAAAAGCTCCTGTTTTGAGGCTTGAGGAGGTTAGACATGGCCCAGGTGGATCCCAGCTGCCCCCAGGAAGAACTTGTTCATCTCTCACCTGTTGGGAGGAGGCCCAGCCTTCATCCTTCCTCCCACCAGAGCCAGAAAGTCTGTTTTGAACTCTGTTTTGATGATGTTGTTTTCCACCTCTTTTTCAGCATTTCCTGTTCTCCCCTGCTGAACCTGTGGAAGGCAACATTTAACACACAGCTTTAATGCTCTTCCTTTCCACTGAATGTAGCACCAGAGAGAACCCTCAGCAAAAGGAAAGGAACAGTAACAGGGCTCTTGCCAACAAGCCACCTATTCCTCAGTCAGGGCACAGACATTTCTGTGAGCTAATGGCCATTCCAGCCTTCCTGCTGGCCACTGTCTCCTGTTAGAAGTCCACAGGTTTAACAATCTCATATCCCTACTCAGGTAGTCCCTAAGTCAGCCCTGGAACTTGTAATACTTGCTGTACTGACAGTTTGGCTGAAGTTCTGGTTCCCAGCTTTTGGCCACCAATGGACTCTGCAAAATCTGATGGCAAAAGCAGCCTCCAAACACAAAAGGCAGCCACACAACTGCAGCACTCAACAGCAGTGAGCAGAACAGCCATGGAAGCCCAGTTTCCATCTCTGCACCTCCTTCATCCACAGGATTTTCCAGCCAGACACCCCTGTTGCTGGGGAGCCTCAAAGTCAACTGGAAATTCCCTCCAGTCTTGCTGCTGTGATGGTTCAAACCTGCCAGGCAGACAAAACTGTCCCTCCCATAGAGAAAAGATTTTCAGCTGAGAGACTCAATCTTTAAAGACTCATTTCTGTATTTCTAATCACTCAAAGAACACAGAAAAGTCTGGAATTGAGGCATTTTCTGCTTTCAAACCCCTGTCTCTGTGGTTCCAGCCCCAATAGCCAGTTTTTCCTGGAGCCATGAGCAGCAGGAACACGTCACCCACCGTGATCTTGTTCTCAGTGCTGATGGGGGGAGCAGGGTCCAGCCCCAGCTGCAGCCGCCGCTGCTTCTCACAATAAGCCTTCCATGTCTCTTCATTGAATCCATAATTAAAATAATCAGAGAGATCAGCACCTGCCAGAGGGAGCAGAAGTTACACAGGGATTCTGCAGACTGGCATCCTCCAACTGTCCTTGAACTGCTTAAATAAAGAGCTAAGAAAACCCAGCTTTTTGTAGAGAGCCCAGCTGGCTGTGCACTTCACCATCCCAATCCGCTGGGGGCCACAGAGGGCAGAACCTTGGGTGGGAGAGGGACCACCACGGGACACCTGGGACACAACACAGCACCTACACAGGCCACGGAGAGCTGCTTGCAACCACTTTTTCACCAACCTGATTCTTCCAGACTGGTTTCTTCCAAGTGTCCACATGAGCTGAGTGCTGGGGAGAGCACAGGAGTGACAGTTCCAGCTCCCAGCACAAAAATGGGATGGAGCCACAGAACCTTTCTCTTGGCAGAGCTGGGCCCACACATTCCCCTCCTGACCTTCGCTGTTTTGTGAAGAGATTCTGGGGCTCTTTCATGTCATGAAAGACATGTAAAGTGCAAGTTTTTTATTGATATGCCCTGGACTGCACAAGTAATTACAGTGCAGTCACAACCCTGATTAGTCATCCAAGATGGTTATCTCACACTGACAGTCTCCTGTGCAATGTGCCCGTTCAGCACCAGCACCTCTGAACAACAGAGTGGCCACAGACTGCTTTGCCAAGGATGCAGAGGGACAATCCTGGCTGGAGGAACTCCCTGAGCACTCCTCCCACCTGCCCCCAGCAAGCACTACAAAGCACCTCCTGCCCCGCTGAGGTGTCCCTCAAACACCCCCCACACAAAGATATCCCTACAGAGACCCCTTCCAGAACAAAGAGTGAGACACAGGGCTCAGCAAAGCACTCTGAGCGTGGTTTAAGCTGTGAGGTCTAAGCAGTGAGGTTTAAGTTTATCTCCTAGGCAGGCCACTCTTCCTGTCGTACCACCCAAACATGCAAATTGCACAGACACCGACTCAGCAACACCACAGTTACTCATCTACTTTATCAGCCTCTATTCCAGACCCCAATCAGCTCCTCCACACAGGATTTATTCTTCCTCTCCCTCACTCAAAGGGATCCCAACCTGCTGAGCAATTAACTGTAAAGGATATAAACTTGAAAGGCTGTTGCGTAACAAGCTACTTGCCATCTCACATAAATCCAGGCCACACATCTTTGCAGTCCCCTTCCCTCTACCCTATTCCCCCACAGTTTTAGGGCCAGCTGCCTCTAGATTGGTCCAGGAATGGCAGCATGGCCACAGCCATCTCCAGGCTTTACCTCTGAACTCCTTTGTGTTCTTTCTAACTCATTTTCTCACCTCCCAATCACGGGAAATCCCTGCAGGACAAAGGCTACGTGTTCTGTTCTGCCTGCACTTGCTCCATCACAGGGAGCAGCTTTAGTGCTGGTTTGATACCCTGACAGAGTTATTAGCTCTGGTCTGCACCCTGATGCCTTTCATGTGGGCAAGAGACACCCAACCACACCACAGACATCCTTAGAACAGCATCACTTACTCAGCACAGCAAGAGTTCTGAAAGATAAACAAAATACAGGGGCAGGCAGGGAGAACAATTATTTCTGAGGACTTTTTGTTTCAGGTGACATTTCACCAGAGCACATTTTATGAACAGCACAGCAAACTTTTGGGTCTCTTGTCCCTTCAGTTCTTTTTGGATCAGATGAAA
Organism: Myiotriccus ornatus; assembly: GCA_036023395.1. Classification (NCBI taxonomy): domain Eukaryota; kingdom Metazoa; phylum Chordata; class Aves; order Passeriformes; family Tyrannidae; genus Myiotriccus; species Myiotriccus ornatus. The sequence continues at coordinate 18,018,532 of JAYRBT010000156.1, forward strand.
AGCAGCAGTTCATTTGTGGCATCCCACAGCTGTCCTGCAGGAGTGGGAATCTCCCTCACACCAGTGGGTGTGGGCAGCTCCAGGACCCAAATGAGGAGGAGACATGGGGACAGCTCTGGGCTTGTTCTGGGCGACAGAACAAGCTGCTGCACAAGAAAGGGAGAGCACAAATCAACACCCAAATCCTGATCCTCCTCAGCTGCCTTTAGGGCCAACAAACATTACTGGATTGGTATCAGTGCAATATTTTCTGGAACTGGGGAATTAATAAAACAGATCATTAAAAAAACAGCTGTTCCCTTTAGCTAAATTACTAGAATAAATGCAACCCAATTTTAGAGAGAGCATGGCTTGTTCAATCAGTAAATGCCATTGATTGTCTAGACAGGCATCAGAGGCTGAGCAACACTCATTGTTCCAGCTGCCCTGTTCCCTGGCAACAACAAATGGACAGAAATGACATCTGAAATTAAAGAGAGACAACTAAAACTGCAGAAAATATTTACCACAAGCAACTGTGAGGCCCCACCTGGTTTCCTCCATGGCTTGTCTTCAAATGAATCCAAATCCACTTCTATAACAGGCAATCCATTTATATTCCCTGCGGCATCCAAGTCAATACCTTTGGGCTGCAACTTGGCTTTGGAGAGAGAGAAACTGTTACTACTTTTAATGCAATGCCTTTAATCCTCTCATTTGCTGAGCAAATTATTCCAGTCAAAAGCAAAGAGTTGCTGTGAATTAATCCCTGGCTTTGCAGCACGTAGGTAACCACAGTCAACTTTTTAATAAATATACTTCAGTCACTCCACAAACAAACAGCCAGGGTGTGCAGCACTTGCAGCTGAACAGCAGAGAAGCAAATTCAACCCAGATGGGCACTACAGACAGAGTAAGCCATTAGAACATGAAATGTACCCCAAAGGAAAATGGAATAAAATTTTTTTCTCCACAGGCAAAATATTTGTATTTTTGTCGTTACTGACTGTGGACTAATGGGAGTCAGCAAAAATCTGATACACAATCTTCAAGGAGACTTTTTCTTATTTTCTCACTCAGAAGAAAATTCATTTGGCTTAAAAAAATTAAGGGAAGGAAGCAGATGAAGCCCATGAAAGGACAGTCTCACATATGTGGAAGGACAGAATCCAAGTCTCAACGTACAACAGAAACTAAACTGAAAGGGGAGGAATTTCATCAGCAGAAACCTGCAGAGCTGATACTCGAGGCCAGAGCTGGTTTCTTTGAGTATCCCACACTGCAAGCAGCTCAGCACACTGACCACAGTTACAGTCATTCTCCAGGCAAGCAGTGCCACAATACAGTTTAGAAATATTCTGGGGGTTCTACTATAAGGTAATAATGCATTTTTTTATAGTTTAAATAGAATTATAATCACTCTGTTCAGCGATGGGTAATTAAATCCCTCCAATTAAAGACCCTCAGCCTGTCCTAGGAGCACTCATCTTTAGGAAAGGCACTATTCCTGATTTACATAAGATGCACTAATTCTATATCCTTCCCAGCAGAGAAAACCTGTGCAGCTGCTGCAGGTCTCAGTGCCAGGGCAGTGACATGTTGCAAAAGGTGAAGGATGAAAACAACAGCAGTACCTGAAGCAGATGCTCCGTAGCCTCTACCCGTTTTCAGGTTTAGGTTCATGGGAGTTCCCCTATGGAAAAGAATCCCTGCGTTGGCATTTGAACAAAGGACTCGGCTGAAGATTCACATGCAAAATACACTCAAGCCCTGACACCCTTCAGAAGATGCTTTAGTTCACCTGGGTTCGCTAGTCAGAGTCATCCATGAGAGTGAAACCACCTCTACAACAAGAGAAGGAAATTATCCATAAAGTGGAAGAACTGGAATCTGCAGCGAAGCCCAGGTAAGTCATTCCCCAAGAGGAAGGCTGCCAGCAGCAGGCAAGAGCGCTGCCTTATTATTTTCATTCAACGCACATTAGGCAAGTTTTCAAAAATTCCATCTCCTTCTCAAATCCAGACTTTTTTCTGAGCCATGAAAAATCTGACAGCTGGGAATTAGTAAATCCACAGCTTTATGCAAATTCTCAGCAACAGAGATTTGGGTTCTGGAAGTTTTCACAGATGAGTTAAGTGTGACTTCCCACCTTTGATTCTGCCCCACGAAGCACAGTAATTAGTAGGTTAATTTTCCAGCAGCAGGCCCATGAATTACCATTCCTATTTTACAGATGGATTCTCCAAGGAGCAATTGCAGGACAGAGCTGCCCATCAGCTCCCAGTCCCATTCCGGTGCTCTGGCTATTACTGCCGTGTCTCCCAGGAGACAGAGCAGCTCTCGTCTCCTCCCCAGTTCAACCCCAGCATGCTGAGCCTCCTCAGCCCCAGAGTCCCACCCTGAGCAGCAATACCCACATGTACGACGGTGCTCCCGTTTTGATGTTGCCAATGGTCACTTTGACATCGTCATCATCACTGTCGCTGTCGCTGTCATCTTCATCATCCTCGCCACTGGGCAGGGCCTGCAACAGTGTGACCACACAGCAGCTCAGGGATGCACGCCAGTGACAGTGCCCCAGGACACTCAGCCACGGCCTGGAAAGCTTCCTGAACAACCTTCAACAGCAGTGGAGAGAGAAACCGCGGTGCCCTTTGCAGGCACTGCCCCAGTTCTCATGCAGGGTCACGGTTCTGAATGCAGGGAAGGTTTAGCTCAGCTCTGAGAATGTCACCACGTCCCTCAGCTCCTCTGCCCTGCTCCTTTTGAAAGGGTTAGGGCTTTTCTGACACATCTCCCTCACAGGTCCATGGTCAAAGTCCACGACCACAAATAAACCCCCCCAAAGTACATTCACCAGGCGTCCCCCAAGAACCTTCAGGCAAATGTTCTCTCCCAAGGTCTGTGGTAGGAAGCTGCCGAGCAGTTTGTCTTGGCTGATTTAGCACAGTCAGTCCCCAAGCCCCTTCACTTTACAGCTGCTGATTTGACCCCAGTGCAGCCCCAGTGCTGGGGCACAAAAGTGAAGGAATCTACAAGGAAGTTTTCCAGACATCCAGCAGTGCAGCTCTGTGAGACGCAGGAGTTGAATTAAGGTGTCACCCTACAAAAGGGCATGAGGAAGGTGTTCCTTCCCTCCCTCCTTTTCCATGGCACACAAAGCCTGTGTGAGCCCTCTTGATGTGCCACAGTGGCAGAAAATAAATCCATCAAAGAGACCAGGAGAGAAGGGAGGGGAGAAACAACCCTCCTCCTCTTTTAGCACCGAGCCACTGGATTACATTCTAAGAGGTCTGAGCCTGAATCAAAACTGATTCCCAGCACTTTGGGCTTTCTATCCCAGCATTTGCCAGCTCTTACTGGCCCTTGAGAAGTCACACTGAATACTGAGCTGGAGGTAACACCGTGTTCTGTTTGCCCTGCCAGGCTGCAGCACCAGAGCCCCTCGTGTGCCTCCTGGGTGGGCACAAGCGGAGCTTACACCGAGGTCCCTCCACACTACCCACGGCAGGCTGCCAAGAGAAGCCTGTTGCTGTAGCTGGCACTGGGAATGGCTGTCAGTGCACCCTGACACTACAAGGATAAGGCATTAGGCAGCCCCAGGATCTCACAGCTCATCTGTTTCTCCAGGAGTGTGGAGCAGCACAGCCCCACCCTGTGCACCGCGGGCAGGGGACACGTACGTGCTGGGACATCTCCCGGTCCTCGCTGTTGACAGGCCGGTTCTCCTGGGGAGCATCCTGCAGAGGATGAGCAGATTCTGCATGTCTGGGAACACACAAAACAAAGTGACTATGACACAGAACAGCAGGTGGACAAGCCCAGCCTGGAGGTTCACCTACAAACAGTTCTAAACCCCTCATCCAGGTGAGTTTCATGTAACGCCTCACTCATGTCCTGGGTTTGTTCTGCTGGCACCCAGCTCAACCACATGGCAAAAATTCCATCCTCCTGCCTTGGGTTTGCATTTGCTTTTGCTGGAAAGAATCAGCTTCAGACATCCAGAGAACACCTGATAGCACTCCACAGCTAACGTGTAAGTGGCACAGCTTCCAGCTTTGCTCTGGCACAATCACAACTGATAAGACCGTAAGAGGCAAAATTTCCCCTCATCCTTAAGGATCTCATAATTACACAAACAGTAAGCAGCAAGGGCATCTGTCAGAAAAAATTGAGGAGAAAGTGATTTTAGTGTTTGTGCAAATACTTTACAGTAAAGAGAAGTTAAAATTCCAAGAAAAAAGGCAGATCCACCCACTCTTCTCACTCATCACAAATCAGCCCTAATGCAACAATGGCCAAGTTTGCATTTACCTCCAAATAAAGAGTTTGTGCACACATTATTTACTGCATTGGCCAAGCAGGAATGTCAAATTGGTGCACACATGATAGAAAAGAGTAAGTCAAGTGTCACAGAACTAAAATACAGAGTCAGGTCATTTGTCTCTAATGTCATAGATAAAACCTGGTAGAACTTCGTAACAATTCTTACTTTTCAAGAGAGACAATTAGAATAGCCCAGAAAACCCAGTTCTCCATGAGAGCTTTGTGGAGATGTTGCTATTTAAAATCCCACATCAGACAACAAACATACACAAGATTGTTTTCAAAAATAAACACAGAATCCAAACACTGCTCACATTAAAGCCATGGAGTGGCAGGAAAGGAGACACCAAGCAAGGCAAAGTAACACAATTCAAGACTTACTGAGCATAAAACAAAGAACAAACAAACAGCTTGAGCAGTAAGTGAAGCCCCACAGTGGAAAAGCCCGACATACAAAAGAATTCATCAAGCCAAGATCAGAAAGAAGGGCTGAAGGCTTTGCAGCTGACCAGGGAAGATCCCATGGTCACCATGTTCCTGGTGTGACACCTGCAGACACTTCCAGGTATAAAAAGCAGCCAAGGTGTCAGGGGGAAAATGAGCCTCCAAGCATTTCCACGCTGCAAACACAGGCTGGGACATGAGGACCAAAGGATGGACCACTGGAGAAAATCTCTCTGACAGATCCAAAACCTTTTTCCCAATCCAATCAACTCCTAACATTGACCTCAACCCCTGAACTTCCTTAAGAATCTGAGATGACTGTGATTCCTGATTTCAGGAAGAGTGACAAGTATTACCTTCAGCTTCGAGTCACATGAGGGATCTGTGGGTGTGCATTAAAATTTATGAACTGGAGTTCAGAGAGACATTTGCTCCCCAGCGGCCTTTCCCTAACCTGTCTGCTTCCCAGGAATGAGCCACCTGGCAGGTCCCCAGCATTCCCTGCACCCAGAGAAATGCCCCAGAACACCAACAGCATCCTGGGCACTGCTGCTGTGAGAGCATCCTGCTGCTGGCCAACACGTCCCTCAGGCCCGGGCACGTCAGTGGGGACTGCAGCCCGAACTGCACCGATCTCTGCCCCGTGGCTGGGGACAGTGGCTCCAGACAAACCAGCACAGCATCCCTGGAGCTGCAGCCGCTGACAACACAGCAAACAAAGAGTCGTTTTTCTTAAAACACCCCCCAGCTCCTCAGTCAGGGAGATTCTCATTGTGCAACAAAGAAATAGGGAAAAAAAGCAAACAAAAAGAGGACAAGAAAGAAAAAAGGAGAGCCAACACAAGCACTAGTGCTTTTCCTTCCTGCATCTTGCAGTTATTGAAGACAGTTGCTGGAAATTCAGATTTCTAATCCTGCTTGTGAAGTAAAATTCCACTCAGATGAACGTGACATGGAATAACAGATTAATGCAAATCAGCAGTAAATTTCTGTCTAAAAGCTGTTCTTTCTCACAAAGCTCATTTGATGATTTTAGGTAACAATTAACCGAGTTTTTTAGCACTTGTTTATTTGCACAAGTTTTCATATTCCTTAAGCACACAAGTAGGACAGCATCCATAACAATCCCAGAACTTCCAGACACCGAATCCACGAGGATAATAAACATTCGACTGAACTTTGGAAGGTGCTGAGCACAGAGCAGTCCAGTGAAGATCAAGTGTTCTGGAAAATGCTCCATTTTAAAATGGCAAACAGATAACATTGCGCTGAGACAAAGCTCAACAAAACACACCTGCAGAGAGGAATTACGGTCGAGGACAGACAATACCTTCCACACACAGAAACCCAAACTGATCACTGATTTTATCTCCAGGTCTTACCCAAACCACACACTTCAGAGACCTGACAGAATGTGCTGATTTGATCATGTCAAGATTTTAACCCAAGATGTTTTACCTTTTCCAGGCTAAAGCACAGGCCACAGTTTCACCAACGCCAGGCCAGCACAAAGGCCAGTCCTCAAGGCATCATTTTTCCCAGGGAATTAAACTGGAAAACAGATCTGATTTAAAACTAATTGGTGAGAGGAAAAAAGGGCTAAAAGTTAGTTTTAAATCAAACCAGTTGACTGAGCCGCCTTCCACATCCATAAATGAGTGCCAGCCCAGCATGGTGGCTGGGGATGATCCCACGGGATGGGGAAAGGACAGGCTGCTGTTCCTGGCAACAGCACGGCCTAAAGCACTCATGCAGCTCAGCTGGACAAGGCTTTATCTTCTGTGTAGCATGTACTGTTAGAGTAAATAAACAGCCTCTGCACTCACCCAGAAATTGGTCCATCTTCTTGCTTACCAGTGGTGTCATCTGCAAAAACAACAGCAAAGAAGCAAGAGCAAAGAAATTATTCAAGTGAAAGGAAAAAAAAGGTAAATTTAAGCACAAAAGGCATCACAGGTACAGAAATACCTCCTGGTGCCAAGGCACTATAACCCCGATGCTCTCTTTCCAACAAAGTTCAACTAGAAATGGAGCAACTAAAAATAAACCCAACCCAACAAGCAACACGCCTCTGCAGAGGTGATGCCTCAGCCACTGACACAGAACAAAATTCAAAATATACATCTAAAGTCTCAGAGACTAGAGACAAACGTCACACAGGAAGCTATGAAGGCCTGTACATAGAATTTTAACGTGCCAAGGAAGAAGAAACACAAAAGCATTCACGTGGAAAGCCCAGGGGGAGGACAATAGGGTTTCAGTGAAGTCCTGTGGTTTGTCCTGGACACATCCCAGCCCCGTTAGGCCACAAGGTTTGGGCGATTAGGGAACCGAAACTCCAACAAAAGCACCTCGTTAACCTCCCTGCACCAGTGATGGCGATAAAAGGACAATAACACACCGCCGCCCCGTGAGGGGAATAGCGGTCCCCGAGGGGCCCGGGGGGATGGCGGTGCCCGTGAGGGGAATAGCGGTCCCTGTGATGGGCCCGGGGGGCCGATGCCGCTCCCTCCCCCCGCACACGGCGGGGCCGCCCCCGGTGCCTGCCCCGGCCCCGCACGGCCCCGCACGGCCCCGCACGGCCCCGCACGGCCCGGCACGGCCCCGCACGGCCCCGCACGG
>JAYRBT010000156.1:18026414-18037337 GCA_036023395.1 Myiotriccus ornatus
GAGCCGCCCCGCAGGGTCCCAGTGCCGCCCCGCAGGGTCCCCGTGCCGCCCGCAGTGCCCCGCAGGGTCCCAGTGCCGCCCCGCAGGGTCCCAGAGCCGCCCCGCAGGGTCCCAGAGCCGCCCCGCAGGGTCCCAGTGCCGCCCGCAGTGCCCCGCAGGGTCCCAGTGCCGCCCGCAGGGTCCCAGAGCCGCCCCGCAGGGCTCAGGCCCACGCGCGGTATCTGGCGGCAGTGGCGGGAGCCGCGGGACAGGGACGCGGTGGGATTTCTCCACAACTGCAGCCCTTCAGCCTCTCACCCTCCCACCGCCAGGCTCGGAGGGATGAGGCCACGGAAAGGAGCTCAGTGCCCAGAGCAGAGCCCGAACAGCCGCTGTGGCTCCTCCCGCGCGGAGCCCCCTGAGGGGTGGGAGGAGTCCAGCAGAACTCCCGAAGAGAATTCCCGAAGAGGCGCTGGGAAGTGATGGGGGCAAACGACGCTGCCGTCAGTGCCACCTCCCAAGCGCCAGGGGCTGTGCTGTCGGTGCAGCCGTGGCAGACTCAGCACTGTCTGGGCGGGCTGACACCCCCAGTCCTGGCTTTGCAGCTCCGCAGGGAATTCCACACCTCACACTCCCGGGAGGCAGCGCCTGCTGCTCATTCTGGACCTCGAAGCCATCCTCACTTCTGCTCTGGAGCAGCTGGACCTGTTGGTCCCACCCTGTCCAAGTGTCAGGCTCCCAACTCCATCCCCCCGGACACGCAGCGAGGGGATTTCCAGCACTCTCCTGATGACAATTCCGCAGAATCCTAAAGCAAGGCACTGAACAATGACAAAAATTACCTCCTAGTTACTTCAGGAGTGTCTCTCCTCCCTGTGGTCCCAGTGTGGCTCTGCTCCTCCTCCAGGTGGGAATGCTGGGATGCTCCCGTTGGAACTGGAATAGGAATTGGACATCCCCAGGATCCTGCAGTCCCTGGGAGCTGACAGATCCCTGGTTATAGCCATGGCTCCAGGATAACTCCACAGAGGGGGAAAAGTGCCGCTTGTTCCATAAACCTCGGCAGTGCCCAACATTGTTTTCCATTAACATAATTATTTTCCATTTTCAAAACCAGAATTCCTGTTGATTCTTGTTGCTCTATTCAGACACTTCACCGTCAAAAAAGTTCAAGGAGATCCCTGCAGACACTGCCTGGAGTACCAGTTTTCAATTCCTCACTCAGGCCTGCATATCACATAATTTACACTAAATACAGATCAGCCATTACCTTTTGATTAGTATTTGCCTTTTAGTTTTAAATTCTTCTTAGTCTGAGAGCTACTGTAATTCCTCTTCCCAATTTTATTACAATGCAGGGTATCCCACATGACTCGAAGTGTTCTTATGAAGTTTTTTCCTAGTTGGAATCTCAGGTTATATTTGTTATCACTGAACATAGAAATATAAATCTATTTCCTGCAGAAACTTTAATTTACTGCTCAAAAAAGGCTACTATGGGTCATATGGTTTACAAAAAGAATGTGAAATAAAATGTGAACATATTAAAAGTATAATTATCTAAACAGATCCAGCAATTACAGAAAATGCAGAGAATTCAGCAGTTTAGAAAACTAACAGCTGTAAATCAACCAAGTCCAGGTAGGTTGGATCTACCAGATACACCTCAACAAGGAAATGACGGGTTCAGTCACATGGAGAAATAACAGAAACATTTAATCAGGGGCTAAGCAAAAGGGCTTTTAGAAAATGATGGGAAAAATTCAGGCATCAATCTTAGAACTAATGCTTTTAGTAATATCATTTTTGTTAACTTTGCAGATGAATCACTCAGTGACAAAGGCTCTTCACAGCAGGAATGGGAGCACCTCCACAAGGACCCCTGTCATGGAAGTGTTGAGGAATTCACCAGTACAAAGCGTCAGGTGCTGAGTCTGGACTAGTGGGACTGGTAATGAGAGTGTTGGGAGCTCCTATAAACTACAAGTGACCAAAAAGTCCCAAATTTATCATGGAATGGCTGTGAACCAGAAATCCAATACAGCCATTAAGGGGACAGATGTGATCCTTTCAGTGTAATGGCTCATACTCTGTTCACAGAAGAGAGGGAACTCTCAACACTGAAATCCCTGGTGCCTCAGCCACGAGCCACTATCTGGAATATCCCATTGTTTCTGGTCACCCCCATCCAAGGAAAATTAATTCAAACAAATAAATACAAATAGGATGACCAGGAGCAGAGAATTTTGCTTTTGAGAGGAGACTAACATTTAATTTTGTCCAAGAAATGAAGGGTTTAAGTCTCTCTAAGGTCAACTGAACCGAGGACAGACACACAGCATTACAAATACACTGGCACAGACACTACAGGAAGCCCTAAAACTGCCTTCCAAGAGAAGTCATGGCTAAATCCCAAATATTCCTAGAATGGTCCTTTGCTGCCAGTCTGGGCAATTACACCTCATAAACCCTGAGGGAGTGAACTCCCCGACGACCCAGCCCCACGTCCCTGCTCTGGCCAAACTCCCCAGTAACCTTCCCTACATTCCCAGCCAGCACTGAGGATCATTTCCAGCCCAGGGACTTCCAACAAAAGCCCTGCACGTGCCGCTTGCAGGAATGCCCGTTTTCCCCTCAGGGATGAGCCAAAGGCTTTGACTGCAAGTGGTGCTTCCCGAGCTGGGAAGGCAGCGTGGGCACACACCCAGAGCCTGCCTGAGCCAGGCACTCACCCCCAGGGCCAGGACAAACCCCTGCTCTCTGCAGGGCAATGCTGCAGGAAGAGCTTCCTTCAAGAAGTCCTTCCAACAGATGGCCTGTAAACCCACCAACCAAATCACGGAATTGTTAAGGCTGGAAAAGGCCTTTCAGACCACCCAGTCCAACCGGCACCACATCCACAGTCACCAAGTGCCACACCCACACGTTTCCTGAACACGTCCAGGGATGGGGACTCCACCTCTGCCCTGGGTGGAAGGTGGATCATCTGGAAAGCCAGATGAGATGATCATCCTGCATTTTCTTCTTTGGAATTCCCCCCTAAGCTTTCCAAGTGTTGTTCTTTAAGCGAGCCCTCCCATTTACACGCTGCTACAGGGAGAGACGCAGAACATTCCTATTATTTGTTTCCCATAAACACATTGCACTATTTGAGGTTTTCATCTTTAAATTTAATTAAAGAAAAATGTCTCAAAGTGATGAAGCATGTCTGACTTCCAGCTTCTTTCAATGGCACAAGCCAGTGCAGTAAATTGTAGAAAGCGAGCTCAGTTAGAATTTTATTTTCATTTAAAATAAAAAATAGAGAGAAAACTCTCCAGATGTGAGGTCCTGTTAAAAAAGTGGCTGTTCACTTGTAAACAGAATCAAAGTGTTAAGAACACAGTTTCATACAGCTTAAACAAAACCACTTTTCTGAAGCAGTACAAGTATGTTACAACACTGTAAGAACACCAAAAGCAGAAAACAAAAGAATGGCAGAAGAATCACAAAACATTTACTAAAGTGATAAATAATTTACATTGAATGTTAATAGCTTGACATTTTATTGCTCCAATGGTAACATGTTGACAAGGAAATGTAGTAAACTCTCATAGTGGGACAATAATAAACATCTCTATGGTTTTGCATATGGAGTTTTGTATCTAAGTAAGGAAAGCAGAGGAATTTGGTTTGGGATTTATCAAAACCACACCAGATTTAGCAAAAATTTTTTTTCTGTTGTTAAAGCCACCCATTTCCAACTGAATCCACACTTCCCAGGATTGTCTGTGCATGTCTTGGACACTTTTTGTGTTCCTCCTGCGGTAAAACACCTTCCCAGGCACAGGTGGGGGATCAGCAGGAAGAGCTCTGATGCTCTGCCAGCGTTCCTTACTGCTCCAGTACTGCTTAGATACAAACCTCCCTGATACAAACCCAAATACTTCCTGGATAAAAACTAGAAAGGAAAGTTAGTGTCAACATGTTTATATGAAAAATTAAACACTGATTTGGTAGACAGTAGCTGCTTTTAAAAGTCTGCTGCAAACTCACCCTCCTGAGGCACCAGTTCCTTCTCTCCTCACTGCTGTTGGAACCAGCCAAGGCACTTTCTTTACCACTTCCACTCACTTTGCTGACATGAATCTCTGTTCTGCTGCTACAGACTTTTTCTCCAGCTGACAAACATCCTCCCTAAGCAGGTTTACCAATTCATGCTGATGGCTTTATTGTCAAAAATGACATTTTCAGTCTCGTGCGACAGAATTCCCTGGGGATGTTTTTATATGAAAGCAAAGGAGAGCCCAGGCAAAACAGAACCTGTGTAGAGAGCTCCCAGCAGCACTGAGAGCTGCCCTCACCCTTCAGTGAGCTGGGGATCTTTCAGATGCAACTATAATAACTGCTGCTGGCTTTGCATTTTAATGCAAATTCATCTACTTATTAAACATGGAGCTTAATGGAAATGGCAGTTTTGGCTCTTGTTCTTGACTACTTGCTTTGTGGCCACATAGTTCAATGTCTATTAGAACACAAAAGGGGAGGCCCATTCGTGGTTTGGAGAGAGCACAATTAATAATTAAGGACAAAGTAAAATTTACAGAATCTACATCGTTCAAATGTAAACTTTAATGTGCTGAAGTGCTCAAGTCCAGGTTGGGTGGAGCTATGAGCAACCTGGAAGGTATACCTGCCCATGGCAGGGGGTGGGACTGGAGGAGCTTTGGGGTCCCTTCCAACCCAAATTATTCTGGGATTCCATGGAAAGTGCCTGTTCTCAAATGGAAAAGTATGGTTGGAAAATACAGGTACATAAAGAAGAAAATAAGAACCTGCTGAGATTTCTTGAGTTTCTCGCACAAACCCCAAAAATCATTGACAAAGTTGTGGCATAACAACAAGAAACTTCCATTGTTCTGTTAATTAAGCCAAGCTCCCTTCATTTTCTCCAGAAACTCAGGGAAATCCAGAGAACTGGGTGTGCTGTTTCAGTTTTGGTTTACCCTGTGTTTTTCTGCCATTTTTTTCTCTGCTTCCAGTTAACACTCATTCCAAAAAAAACACAAATAAAGTGGGAGACAACACTTTGCTTGGTTCTGTGCTGGAAATGCGAGTTGCAAGGTGCAGCTGACATTAAATTCAACCCACACAAGAGGTTTTTATTCATGTTACAAATGCAGTTACACACTCAGTTGTCACCAATCTACCAGCCAAGCAAACCTCCTGCATGAAGTGTGCAGATCCCAGACTGACCCTCCTCAGCTGTGCAGGAGGAACAGCACAAACTTTGCATAAAACTGGCCTTCTGTAAACACTGTGGACAAGAAATCTGACCTACTACACGTATTAGAATGCAATGGTCCTACTAATACTGTGTTTTAATACCATATTGCAAACTGAAAGGATGCAAATACATTCAGAGGAAATCCCAAGTCACCCTGAAACTAAAAAGCCACTTGGGATGATGTTGCAGGGAGTCAAGCTGTGGCAAAGAAACGACTGGACACTGGTGGTAACATGATGAATATAACGATGATAATACTCATCCCAACTTGCAGATACTCGGCCACCTGCTGGTTTTCATTATTTGTAGTCAGGAAAAGGAGAAAATTCACACCAATTTGCATTTGCTTTCTATTATCGAGGGGTCTTGCTTAGGTCAGTCATTACAGGAAGTTCTACAATCACTTCCCTTCCTGAGATCAGGCAAACAGGGAAGTATCCGAAATAATACTGAATTCCACAAGGCATTTGTGGCTGTCTAGACACTGCCTGACTGCCAGAACACACGCAGGAGCCCTTTCAACTGCTCCACTTCCTCCCTCGACATGTTTGGAAGTGCCACTGATTTGGATAAAATTCATTTCCACTGGAAAGGATGTCATGTCACTTATTAACTGTTAAAATGCTGAAGCACAATCACACCACAGCAACAAAGGTGGTACTTCAGCTTTGATTTGGCTCTACCAAATTTTTCTGCTTAGTAATGAAGATCTCCAATTACAAGACTTTGTTTTTTTTTCCTTACTTCAAAACAAAACCTGACATCCAAATATTCCTAACTCAAAAAGAGACTTTAGGGTATTTTTTGTTAAGAGCAGCTGCCACCTACCCCACAAATGCAGCTTTTTCAGAGGTGAACAGATTTCAGCTTCTTCTTTCAGGTGCTGCAAACACCACCTGAAAGGCTTTTTTTAAAATAAAAAGACAGACAGGAATGCTCTGCATTTTTCATCTATTTACTAAACAAAGTGCAACTGAGCCCTACACATCTGAGAGTACGTACAAACTCCTCATGGCTTCCCCATAAAACCACGGGGGGTGGGTCTGTACAGTCCAAGGGACACGAGCAAATGGAACTGGGGGACTGTTGGCAAGAGAGTAAGAGCTATAATACATTCTGTAAACCTTGGCATACCACACTTGACATTATGCAAAGAGTCAATATTTACAAATCCAGAGTGGGTAAACTAATGTCAATGATGATTTTGCAAAGTGCAGGACAAACCCAGTGCTGTTGATTGCAAGTCCTATGCAAGCAGGTTATACTAAATCATCACTACGAGACAATTACCTGGACATTCCTACTGAGGGGTTCTAGGATTGAGACATTTAGGATGGAATAGAGGATGACACAGCCTTAGGATGCACGTTTTGAGGACAGCAAATAATTGAGAAATTAATAAGGCAGCATGCTCAGAACAAGTTGAAGCAGCACTGATGTCAGATCCCTAGTGGCAACTCTATCAGTTATTATGTCAAAAATTCAGAGTGCAACATAGAAGCCTCGTTTAACATAAAAAATGTGCAAATTGTTCTCCTCTTAACAAAAGAAAGTAACAGCGAGGAAGATATTCTACTGAAGAACATTTTAAGTCACAGCAAAGTAGACCATCTTCTTTCCAAAATCATCTACAAGGCACTAAGGGTAGAAAATGACAGGTAACATAAAAGACCAATGTTGTTCCTCAGTCAGGTCGAAATATGGGATATTTTGGTAAGAACTCTATTAATATTACCTGTTGAAGAAGGGGAAAAAGACAAGAACAGAACACAGTAACCAAGAAGTTCAAACCTTCAGCACAGTTTCCATGCAGCATTTGCTAGTTCATAAGACTAAACATGTCTGAGACAGTCAGTAAGGAGGGAATGTTCCCCAGGGGAGCAAAGCAGAGGTTCCAGTCATTTGGAAATAGAGGGATTCTGGATGCCTGAATTTTTTGGGAGGACTATCTTTTCCCTTAAAGCTACCCAAACTCCACAGTTATGTGTTAAAGTGGATGGGGGAGTAGCAGGATCACAGAAATAGTCTGAATTCTGCTTCCCTGAAAGGCCCCTCTCGTTTCAAACTTTGTGAAATTTAGAGCTGGCAAAGAAAGAAAAGGGGAAAAGATCCATAAAAAAAAACCCCAACCAAACAAACCAACCCTACAAAAATGCAGTATTTCTGCCCAAATTCTTTGAATCAAAGTAATTGTGGATACCACCAGAAAAGGGGGGTATGTGTTCAAGAGCTGGGCACTGGTGCTGGGGTGGGGATCACACCAAGGCATGAAGGGCCAGTGGGTCTCCCCCATTCCCAGGGACAGACCACAGTAAGTGTGCCTGCCCTGCAAACACGGCACTGTCACGGAGCAGAAACAGGTTTGTGGTGACTGTCTGAGTGCCAGGATGAGCCCTGGCTGCTGCTGCTGCTGAAAGTGGCCTTTCTGGGTGCGTCAAAGCCAGCTCTGTTTGTCTGAGACCTTCCTGCACAGGCTCACTCTGGCAAGTTAAGGGTTCTCTCTGCGAAATCACTGTGATGGGGAAGAGCAAATTAGGAACAGAATACTTACATATTCCATCATATTGCTAGTTTCACATTTCCTTTTACTCAGCTTCCAGTGCAAACCGAGCTAAGAAAACAATTAACAAGGGATTAACATACCACATAACACAGCCTTGCTTGGGTGAATAATGCCACAAGCATTAGCAATACTGAATTATTAACATCTAGAACACTTGAGGATCAGTACAAAGTATTATAAGAACAATATTATTATCATATTATTATAAGAATTATAACATGTAAAATTCCTTCATGCCAATATTGTTAAAGCTGAAAAAAACCAAGCACTCTGACTTTTCTTACCTTATGATAAAGTCTGTTATTTTCCCATTCTAATAACTTCTGGATTGATCTTCTAGTCTAAAAAGTAGAGTCAAAACTGTATTATAATGGTTCAGTAGCCATGCAGAAGAATCTCACTATGACATTTCTGCCTAAGATTAATTTATAAGAAGCTAGTTTTAGATAAGCAGAACCAAGCAAAAGAGAAATTATCAATGGAAATCCCACCCCTTTGACTCCCCCCTCCAACTTTTTTCAAGAAAGGAAACACCCGTGGGTTTATTGTTAATTTGGGACTGCAAATCTGCCAGAATTCACACAGACAGGAAGAGAGCCTTTGAATTTGGTACTTTTACCTACCACAGGCAAGGAAACAAAAACAAATCTCCCCCCTTTCCTTGGCCAAACACTGCACTCACTACAGCTGTTCTCCTGACAATACAAAATTTCCATACATGCAATTTCCACTGACCACACATCATTTACACACCTGTAATTCCCAGGTGTTGCTCCTGCAATTGTGATCTGAACCCTGAAAAACTCTCCCCACCCCCAAACTCCAGCTCACGACAAACCCTGCTTGTGTTTTCAACTCTTGGCTACCCAAGTGGGACCCTCATGTTCTGCTCTTCCCACAGCTGTGGGAGAGGAGCTGATTTTTGGAGTTTCAGTGATTTTTAAGGTCACAGAAAGGCCACTGTGGTGACTCTGCAAGGCAGGGACAGGGTTCCATCACCAATTCCTTTGCTAAAGGGAATGATGGCAGGTGAGCTGCAGCATCTCACTGGAAAAAGATACAAAGGGGGAATCCACCCCTGCTTTGGGAGCTTCTCCACACAAAGCTACCCTTGGAATTCAGAGGGATGTGCTGTTTGCTGTGCCAGCTGTCCCAGTTTCACACTGCAGCCCTTGGATCTCTCTCCCTCTGTTGCTGGGGGATGTTGTCCCCCGCAGTTTGCAGACTGGAGCAGTGCTGATCCCACAGCAGTGTCGTGGCTCTTGCAGAACACTGCCCAGAGGATATTCCATCCATGAACACCATGATCAGCAGGAACACTGGGGCTGCTCTTTCCCACCTTGGGGCTGGGCCTGTGCAGGGCTGAGGGTTGAACTCCATGATCCTTGTGGGTCCCTTCCAGCCCAGCACATTGGGGGTTCTGTGAGTGATTTGCCTCTTCACCACTTGGGTTTCCTTCCCTTTTCCTCCTTCCCTCACTGAACTTTACCCACAGACCTACGTTTTCCTTATGTTTCCTCTTTGATTCTGCCCCCACCCTGCTCTGGGGGGCAGGGCTGTGTAAGGAAGGGGCTGGGGGGAGCTCAGGGGCTCTCTGGGTTCAACCCTGAACAAGCAAAAATTAAGAACCACCTTGTGACTGTTGGTGCTGAAATACAATCAGACACACCCCCCCAAAGCCCCATCGTCTTCCTGCTCGTGTATCTCGTAGATGTTCTCTAGCCTTGACAATGACATTAACACTGCAACATCCCAGGGGCATTTATTTTGATTTTCACTAGCACAAGAACATAAAACAGGGCTTTCAAACTGCAAATACTCCGCTTGCATATCTCATTCCTTGTTTTTGCTTGTGGTTTGTTTTATTGAAAGATCAGACACTCTGAAAAGCCAGAAGGATTACTTTTTAACAGATTTTTACTTACGGTCTTTTCCTATAATTAAGTTTAAAAATGTAACAGGTTTTTTTCCCAGTGCACCTAAATAATATTTGCATTTGAGGATAATAAGACTTTACAGTTGCAAGTCTTGCAAACTACATAACTGCAAAGAATATCATCACAATATACCTACTTATGTACCTCCTAAACATTTACTGCTGTGAGAAATCAATCTAAATGGAAGCCACAGAGGTAATTGAGGTCATATTTACTTGGTATTGTGAAGTAACTTTTCAAAATTATTACTTCAGACCTGATTGCAGGAATGGTCAGTTCTCTGTTGTGGGGGAAGTCTTTAAACTTCCCAAACAGAAAAGAGATCTGTGCTTGTTCTTACTAGAAACAGCACAGTAAAACAGGTCAGATGGAGCACAGCTCTGAAATGCTATGGTATCTGTTGCAGACAAAAAAAAAAAAAAAAGACTTTTAATTAAAAAAAAAATTTGGGGGAGGGGTGTGGAGAGCAGAAGTGATTTTCAGTCCAGTTCTGGCAGTCTTGGAAAGTCAGTATGTCCAGTTCTGCACTGATTTAGCTCAATTCTTAAATCTTTGGGGGTCCTGGAAATTCAGGTTATGAGGTGGAAGTGGCTATTCCTAAAACTTTTAATTAACTAGTAACTTGGTGTCACTTCATTAACAAACACATTTTTCCTGCTTTCTAAGAAATGGAAAGCAGAATAACCTTTTGAATGCGAGTGAGGCCAAAGAAAGGTCTTGAAATCGGGATGACATTATGAAAAGCTCTTTTATACTGTTATTACTGATGCTAATAATTGCCAAATCGATAGAACGAGAAGGTGAAGCAGGCACTCACTCTTTTGTTAAGACAGACTACAGGCCAGAGGCTGCAGCCCAGGGTGCAGCAGCAGCACAGGCAGCCACAGAGCAGCCACTTGACGTTGACAGGGAGGTTCTTCCTCAGACAGGCGTTCACTCTGCTGATGCTGGTCTTGAACTCCTCGGGGGCCACCTGCAACACAAGGGCTGCACCTCAGTGGAGAGTGCACTGAACCACTGCCTGCCTCTGCAGCTCCAAATGGCCCTGCAACATCAGCCCAGGCACAGCTGCACTCACCTCCCAAAGCATGGAGCTGCACCCACCTCCCAAAGCATGGAGCTGCACCCACCTCCCAAAGCATGGAGCTGCACCCACCTCCCAAAGCATGGAGCTGCAC
>JAYRBT010000156.1:18037437-18067309 GCA_036023395.1 Myiotriccus ornatus
AAGCATGGAGCTGCACCCTCCCAAAGCATGGAGCTGCACCCTCCCAAAGCATGGAGCTGCACCCTCCCAAAGCATGGCCACCAGGGAGCAGGAAAAGTCCCTTCCCTGGGCAGGCCCTGCACAAACTTCATTACAGAGCTGAACATGGCCAGGTAAACAACTGAGTTTATTGCACCACTGACAGATCAGTTGGCCTGACAACACAGTGGCCCCCAAAGACAATTAGAATTAGGACCCAATACACGCACTGGCTCCACTGACCAAAGCCAGGGAACGATGGCAGAGATCTCTTCCCAAGGGAATGTGGGGAAAGGACTAGCACAAAAAGGGATAATATTGTCCACATTCATTTCACACCAGTGCAAGTCTACCCTGGGCCTGGCTAAGGGGGACCTCTGCCCACAGATAAACTCCTGAAGTGGTCCAGACTGACATGAAGCCACAACTTCCCTTGTGGCTGCTTCCTAAAATAGGGAAGCCTGGAAAGGTATATTCTGGATTATATTCAAGAGCACTGCACCTTGTACAGGGTTATGGATAAAGCTGAGCTGTTGAAAAACAACTGATTTAAAATAAAGACTATTCAGCAGAGCTTAGTCTAAATAGTATTTTCTATAAATTGCCACTGCAGTCACAGTGGAAACCCCCATTTTCTATCAGAAATAAGCACATTTCTCCAATAGCAGCATGTTTCTTACCTATTTACATACCCCAAATCCCTCATCTCTCTAAAGGATCTAAATAACTTGTATCTGACAAGTCAAGTATGGACTTGAGGCACTGACTCTGAGATGATACGTTTAACTGTAACACAGTCCAGGGTGACAATAATCAGCTCCAACTTCAACAGACTTGACCAGGCAGGCACAGCTCAAAAAAATACCAAAAACAGAAATCAAAAAATCTTCCCTAACGACTTGCAAAGTTGATGAAAAAAAAACACCCTGGAATGAGTCTGTACATAAATCTGTGCAACTACACAACCCCCCAGCCCAGCTCTGTCCACCTGGGTCTGCAACACCACCAGAAGTGTTAATTTAGTGACAAAGATTCCTTTGAGCAGGAGCAAAGCCCTGGGGCAGGAAATGGAGAGGACCTGCTGCTGCCTCCTCCTATTCACCAGAGCTAAATTCGTTAAAGCACTGCAGGAAAGGCAGCAAATAAATCCAGCATCTGTTTCCTGGCCATTGAGGTGGCCAGGCAGCAGAGTCAGGGGCCTTAGTTAGTAACATAAGAACGTGATTTAACGTTGGGGTTGTTTTATAAATACAAAGTATTTATTCTGCACTAATACAGCCTGCCTCCCTCCCATATTAAATAGGTTGCTTTGGTTTACACACACAAATGGAGCAACTAACAACATTTCTTTATCTATTTTACAACAGACACCTTAGTTTAGGGGGAAAAAAAAAGAAAATGGCAATAAAACCCCAGACATGCTTCCTACCTCTTTTCAATGAAAAAAAATCCCACTGGAATGTGGAAAACTGGCCTGGACTTGCATGTCTCTGAAACAAGGTTTTACAGCCCCCTTTGCCAATGCCAGCTGTTGTCTTTGGGATGTCACAAATACCAGCTGTTGTATTTGGGATGTCACAAATACCAGATGCACATGAGCAAAAACATTTCATCTTCAGTGCAGGAGAATGTTTTGTAGCAAAGCACAACTGGGCTGTTGTTTGCAGTGACCTGTCCAGCTGCTACAGGCAGAAGTGCCTCAAAGGAAATGGAGATTCCTACACTAATTAGCATTCCCCACTCCTGAGGAAGCTTCCACATGCCCCTTATTCAGGTATCTTTGGGAATTTTACGTGTATCATTCTATCTGTTTATTTGAAAGATTAAAAAAAAGCAGTTTTTTTTCTTGACCCATTAATACTTTTGCAATGGAACCCCCTGAGAAAAGAGAATGTCCCCTTTTCCACTAGACACAAAGTTTGCTGGACCTTGCCAACATCACCCCCCAACCCCAAATCCAGCTGGACAAACCTCCCAAAGGCCATAGAATCTGATTCAGAACAACAAGAACAACCCTCACCATCAGTGATGCCTCCAGCATGAAAAGAACTCAAACAGATTCCTAGATCACAGCTGGCAGTAAGGTGTGGGCCCTGACAAGAGAACACAGGGATGGGGACATTCCCTATTCCTGGGACCTTTCTCAGGGAGTCCCTGTCCACAGATTGATCCTACTTTGTAAGAACAATGTTGAAGTTCTCTCCTTCCTGCAGAACAAATGGCTACACTGGAAACCAGCTCTGGATGCCACGGAGGAACAGAACACTTCCAGTTCAGGAATGCCGGTCTGATGGTTGCCTTCCCACAGTGTTCTGAAAGCACCACTACGACCTGCTGACTCCCCAAATACTTCCACTGAAAGAGAAACCTCTTGGCTACAACAGAAAATGAAATTACTTGAGATGGTTTTGGCTAACCCAGACTATTGGATTATTTCTCCCTTTAGGAGATGGAATCACAACAAATATTTCTGTCACTTAGTGGCACATCTTCATCTGAAACTAAAGAAACTGGTGACCAAGATAAGCCTCATATTGTGATAAACAGAAGTAAGGAACAGCTTGTTGCTCTCAGTTTACAGCTCAGGAACAGTTAAACTTTGTTACACAGTGATAAGGAACAAAACGCGTGTAAATAAAAGAACTGCTCTAATTTAACAATAAAATGCTATCCAAATCAAAGTCACCAAAGAATTTTGTGGATTTTCTGGCATAACTTTAAATCTCACCTTTCCTCCAGGTACAGCTGCTGAAAGGTGGGTATGAAATGACTAATGGATCTCAAACAAACAGAGAATCAACGGCACCTCCTGCACAAAGAAAGGTCCCAAGAAAGGGCAGTTTTGAGTAATTCTGGAATCTCTTGGAGGGTTGTGTCTGGCTCCTGAAAAGACTGAGATAAGCACAAAGCTCCTGGCTGTGCAGGGCACCTTGTGAAGGGACAGCAGCTCCTTTTAGGCCCTCAAGGGAGGGAAAAAACAAAACACATAAAAGGAAAGGAGGGGGTGTCATAATATTTTACAACAGGATGCAGAGGATCCACAAACACAGGAAGAGAGCAAGGAAAGCCCAGCAGGCCTGATCTTTCTCCTTCAATCACCAGGATCACAGGCCCTATCAATCACAGGCTGCAGGGGGACCACAATGCCCAGCCCACCCTTTATGGCTCCCATTGCACAGTCCTCTCTGGGCAGGACCCTTTTTGTTTGAGATCAGAGCAGGAAAGTCCACTTTCTCCCTTAAGGTTCACTGCCCCCACCACTTTCTGGTCACCTGGAGCAGTGGGTGCTATTGTGCTGCACACAATGAAGAGCATTTTGTTAAAAGTTATTAAGTGCTTGTTTTAAAAGAATTAATAATCCTGTAAAACTGCAGCACACAGAATTTAAATGTAACCAGAATTTAAATGTAGGCCAATATCCAATGCTGTTATTAATAATAACGTAATTATATAACATTACATTATTACAAGTTAAATACTGCCTTTTTATTAAGTGTAGTTAAATCTTTTCTTAAAACATTCCCTTGGAAAGAACACAGGTTGAGAGCCTGGCTCAGGATTTCTGAACAAGCTGAGCTTGTGTCTCATCCTGCAAGACGAAGATGAAGTCAATGTGGCTCAATTATCCAGGCCCAATTTCTCACCTACCTGGGCTTTCCCTTTATTTATTGTCTGGGCTCTCTCCTCCAGTGCACACATTCAGCTCCCCCCAGGAAAGCAAGGACCACCTCAGTTAAACACTGCAGATGCAGTTCCAGGCACTGCAGCTCCAGGCTGACTCCCTAAAAACTGGGAGACTGGGAGGGAGGGGAGATGGCTGAAGAAGGAGAGGTGCTTCTGATTTCAAAAAAGCAAATGAGCAGAAGGTGTCCTACCATCATTATGTGGGTGGGCACACTGAGGGGCAGGAGGCTGAACAAGTTACTGACCCAACTCAGTGGGGCATAAACCCCCAAAGTTTGGGCTTCTGGGACAAAGGTGTAGCTGGATGCTTTTCTCTGTTTAGGATTTTTATTGTGCATTGGACAGACTGTCATCCCCTGTTTAAAAACCTGCCTCTTTTACATCTGTATTTATTAAAAAGGAAAGCAATATACCATAGAAAAACCCATCAACCCCATCTAAGGGCTTCACCTCTTACACTCCATTAGCAGAAGGGATATATTATTAATATCAACTCACAGTGGACAGCAAAGCCATTGCTGTTGCCCAGACATTGTGAATAAACTGCCACTGCCTTAGAGCAGCTGAGTATTAATGCAAGTCCACAGTAAACACCTCAATCCCAATTTGTTAATATAAACAGTCACACTGCTATTCATAGTGTTTGATTTCATAAAAATGTAAAACCCAATATTTTAAGAACAGAAGATGATCTTAAAGTGGTGTCTCCGTTGACTACAATGCTGATTATTGTGAATTATTTAGCAGGGTATTGGAAGAAAACCTTCTTACTGGAAAAAACGACTGTATTTTCACTTTCATAGGGATTAAAATGATTGACTGTCTCAACCAGAGGAAGCAGCAGATTATTTATTCCTTGCAATTCATGAAAAGTATTAAAAACCAGAAGACCCACAACTGTGGTTTTTAATGTCTTCCATGGCAGTGCGTGGCAGGCAGGAAGAAAAATGTGTTTACTGTCTTGTTTCATTGGTGTTCTCCCCTGACAAAAGGGAATTCATTTCCTTTCAAGGTCTTCCTGCTCAGAAAGCCCCTCGAATGCCCAAGATAACAGGGTATCAAGACTCTCAGCAGAGGCACATCCTCACACACATCACTCCTGTGTCACTGGGACATCCACAGAGCAAATGCCCAGCACAACAACTGCCTCTCTCCTCTCTTGGCTAAATTAAGTCCAAGCAGTCAACTCAACTTGAAATTAAGCTTTTGTTCACTGTCTATTTAACAAGAGGACGACAATCAAGTGGAAAATGCGACAGGCTGGTATTAAAAAGTGTAGGCTTGGGGGGTTGGGTTTGGTTTTTTAATACACACAAGTATATCTTAGAGAGAAAGAGAGAAAAATACAGAACCCAATTAAATTTTAACATTTCTCACTAGGAATTTTCTATGGGCTTATTCATAACAAACTACAACTTGAGTAAAAGAATGTGAAATTTTTCTTTCCAAAAAAAAACCCCAAACCATTCTGTGGCTTTCCAGTGCTCAGCAGGAGCTGCCCAGGAGAGCACACGGCTCAGACACAGCGTGTGTTATCCCAGCCCTCACACTGCCATCAGCACTTCTGTCAGCTTGAGGGAGACTCTGCAGCAAGGCCACAATTCCCAGGCTGCACAGGTGCTGCAGCTGTTTGGGATGGCATTAGAAAAAGCAGGAAGAGCCAAACTTTTTCCTCACAAATTCTGGGAAAGATGCAGAAAGGAGATATAAAATGAAACAAAGAGAGCGAAAGAGCAGGAAGGAAAAACAAAATCCGAGAGAAAAAAGCATTAAAAATGTTAAAGTCTAAAAAAAATACAACAGTGAAAAGAATTTAAAGCCATAACTAAGAATTTTGTGAAGATTTATTTAATAGGTACAAATTATTGTTTCTCAAACCTGCATTTAGTTAGGTGACAGGACTCCAGAGAAAGCAGGAGACTTGGCACTATTAATTTTCAGAACTAAACCATTGTATCTCTGAAAATGAAGTAAAAACCTACTTAACTTGTAGATTTAACACTACACTTTGTTCTGTAAAGCTTCAGACCAAACAGACTGTCTTCCAGAGATCTGTCTAAACACACACTCAGTGCTTGTCAGACACTCCAAAGAGAGGTGTAGTGTCTGAACTCAGCAAATTCACACCGGAGGGAGCCCCAATTCCAGGTATTTATGCAGCCAGGTGAAGTGAGTCCTGCTTTCCTGGCTGTTGCCTGCATGGAAACAGTGGGTTTTTTGCTGTGTTTAAACTGTCAATAATGATGGCAATCCCAGCAAAGCTTTGTTTTCTTGTTTCAAAATGCACGGCAGGGACTGGTCAGCAACGAGCTGGCTCACACAGGGCAGAGTTAACAACCTCTAGTGGGGTCATGAGCATGGATCTAACACAGAAACCACTGGATGCACTGCATCTTCCCATGGAAAAGAACAGTTTAATCTCACACTTACCTTCCCTGTCAGAACAGAAGGAAATTCTGTATCAAACTTGTTGCTCAAGCCAAACCTTGAAAACAAAAGAGACAAACAAAATATATTCCACCTAACTTACTTTGTTTCCCTTAATCATAAAACGTAATAAGATTTTTTACTTTAGAAAAAAAGAAAACTATTTATTTCTTTTGCCCTTACATTCACATTATTTCATGAGCTTTCCACCTCAGTTTATATAAGGTCTCCTGTATCATATATAAGGTCATTTCTAAGACAGAGAAATACACCTTGTTGCCTTATTTAATAACTCCAAGTCACCAAAAAAATGCAAAAATTCTGTTACAATTGGGTGGCAGTAAGTTTCAATCTTTGCTGTCTTTACAAAAAACCCTCCAGCTGTTAAATTCCAGTTTTACTGTGTTCAATAATCCTTTGACTCATGCAATTGTTTCACATGCAACAGATGAAGCTCATTATAAGGAACCCATTCATCATCATCATCTTAGGAATTTATAACCATCTGGGTTTAAAAAACTGCTTTGGGCTGACTTAAACTGTCTCATGCAAACCACGTAAGAGCCTCCACGAAGAACAGTTTGACAGCTGTGAACTTCAAGCAGATTAAGTCTCAGGTCTGACTGTGGCTGCTCTTCATCGGAGCGTTCTGGGCTTCGAGCAGGAGGGTTTCATTACAACCAGGGAAGCTACAGGGAACTGGGCTTTGCTTGGAAACCTGTTCCCACCAGCTCCACAACTCCTGAGCACTCACAGTTCAGTGATTTAACAGAACCCAGCAGCAGCTGGCCCTCAGCACCTGGATGTTTGAGCAGAGCTTCATGTCACAGCTGCAAAGTTAAATACACTGGATATCAAATCAAGCCCACCATTGGCTCTGCTGAACTATGTCCTGAGTATTTGTGTTTAACAGAAGACAAACCCCCCAAAGAAGAGCACAAATATGTTTGGTACTGATGTATTTATTGGAGGAACAAACCTGGAAAGTACTTGCTCTGGTTTGGGTTGGCAGGACCTTAAAGCTCAGCTGGTTCCACACCCTGGGCAGGCACAGATTCCACGAGGCCTCAAGCGCCCAGCACTGCATCACACACAGCCCTGGGCACCTGCAGGGGCACAGGGCCCCAAAACTGACCCTGACACCTCTTGACAAGTCTCAAAACAGGTCAAATCAACCTTAAAGAAGAGAGAGGCACAACAGAAGGATCCGTGTGCTGGCTTTAGAAATCCAGCAAGCTCATTGAAATGTTTGCCAACAACACCGGGGAAGGCCAAGCAAGTTCTGCAATGAATAATTTCACTCAGAGCCTTGACTCTTGTCAAGAGCATCATATTGGAGCACTGGTTGTGTAAAACATGAAAAAAAATCCACCAAAACAGTAAAAATAATGAGATTTTAGGCAAGCACAAAGGTTACTAATATAGCATATTTCCATTCTCTGTGAATGTAACCTGCCAAGTCAGCCTCCACATTTTGCAGCTTTTCTTTTTAAGCTGAAGTCTTCTAAGTTTTGTAATATATATTTATTTTTAAGGAAGCTTGAAAAGCAATGGAGTAAACCTTTCCATCTTTAAAAAACCTGAGAAAAGACTAACAATAGGAAGCACACACACAAGGCTGTTTTGAGGAGCACAGACTCCTCTGGTCATCAGCAAAGAAACCACCTGAAATGATGCCAAAGGAGCAGCAATCAGACAACATAACAAAAGAACCTCTGGAAAGTCCAGGTAATACTCAGAATTATTTACTCTACCCATGTAACATCAGACTAATTCCACTAAATCATGCCAAAGGGCCACCTCTCCCAGAACACTGACTCTTACAGGGCCAGGAGCAGAAGCCTAGGAGACAGCAAAAGAAAGAAAAAACAAAATAAAAAAGCAAACATGTGCCAGCAGTGCCCCAGAATCCTCCAACAACTCTTAGTTCAAACATTCCCCAAGCCACAGGTAGTGCCTTTTATCTCATTGATCACATGTGCTCATTAAAATTCCCACTGCACCCCCAATTTCCATAAAGAACAAGATAAATTAGTGGTGATTTCGATTCTGATTCAGAATGCAAGATCACCATATATTTTATTACGCTCAGTTTGAAGGTAGATGTCACACAACATGTTTAAAACCCAAAACTTCTATCAGTTGCCAAAACATTCCCTTCAGTTGCAGCACACCCAAGAAACCTCAGTCACAGAAAGGCACCTCTCACACTGACACCTGCAAATGGCTACAAGGATGTAAAAATTGTAATCACCCTGAACACAGGACTGTGCCACATCAAAACACTGCATTTGGGCAGCACCTCTGATGGCCTCTGCAACACTTTCACTGCAGTGTCTCTAGGAGCTTCACAGACTGTCCTGTGATTATTTACCACAGCTTAGAAATATGAAACTCCTGTTAGGTGGGGCAGGGGGTGGTGATTCAAGAACTAAATAAAATGAAAGATTTGAAGCAGGATGTTATGCAGTTGTACAGCTTTGCAAGCAGCTCTGTAAAAGCACTGAAGCGTTATTAGAATACTTAATGGAAAAAAGGTTAAGATTTAAACTCTTGATCAAGAGATAATAAACTTCACTAGACTTCCTCCAACAGACTAGTGATCTAGCATGACCAGGCCTACAAAGCCTCCTCAAATTCAGTGTATTTAAAAATCACTGCAGCAAATCAATTCCAGTACCTGTTCTTAAAGTCCCTGAAAGCATCAGTTGGTGGTGACTTATTTCTGGGCCAGTTCTCTGACTCCTCAGTGAGAGCTGCCCAAAGTGTAACGTTTAGAAATTCAGATCAGTCACCCACATGCTTGGGTTGCACTTTTCTCACTGCATGACAAGTATCTCGAAAAGCAAGGCACTGTTTCCTCCAGGCTGGAACAGAACTAGGATGACATCACTTTCCAGCCCTGTCCCTCCTTCCCTGATTTCATGTCTGGCATCAGACAAGTGCCATCACCTCACTTCCCCCCATCAGTGAAGTGGGGAGAACACAAGTTCTCCAAAGGAGCTGCAAAAAGATATATCCCTAAATCCCTCCAATCAAAGACTGAAAGGAACACCCTGAATCACCAGTTGCAAACCCCACCTGCAACAGGTACCACAATATAAAGTTCTGGTAGTTCACAAAGCAGGACCTCAGGTTTTCTGCGCCCTGATTTTGGGAAACACTCTCCTATTTAGAAGGGACATATTTACAGGTTTTAATTTGGACTTAAATAGTGCTTTTTTTCTCCTTTCTCCCCTCCTGTACGTATAGGCAGTAATCAGCCTCACTGCCCTGCAGCAGCTACAGCTGTTGAGTGAAGCTCTCCAGCTGCTCTGCCCACACCTAAGGCAGGTTCCATTTACCACCCCCCGGGACAGAGGAGCTCAGGTCCCACACACTGCTCTTTCTGAGGCATCAGCTCAGCTTTGTCAGCATAAAGATGATATTCATCAAGAAATTAATAAATAATAAGTATCCAGGTAAAGATAATATTCGTCAAGAGCCCTGAGCTGAAATCCTCTGGAACAGTTGGCATTTCTCTTCCTAATTTTGGATATTTTCCTGTGAGGCCAACAGAACTATCCAAGAGTGTCCTTACCCATGGATGATGTTTTGGGAAATGAAGTTTTTGAGAAGTAGTGGGAGCCTGAGGTCATTGGCTCTCTGAAATATGCAGGAGATGGAGTAATATCAGATAACAATCAAATGCCATCTCATCACAACTGGTTCTTCCCTCCCTTCCCCAGCTGATGACAACAAGCTTTTCATCAGCACCTGGACTGTGGGTCCCTGGGGCCCTCCCACAGAAACCAGGGTGGAACACCAAAGTTAACTTCCAGCCAGAACTAGGAGGTGTGCAGACTTCAGCAGGAATCACAGGCTGGATACCAAGGGCAATAATATGCTTAATGGCTATTCCATGACCTCATTCCATCCATCCACATGGACTTAATGATATGGAAAAATCACATAGGATAAATAAAACCTTATAACCAAGTTACAGTTTGTTTACTGCTCTGTTTCTGAAAGTTATTGTCTTTGCTTTGCTGAGCAGATGACTCAGTCCTCACTAAAATTGCCTGTGTTGAGATATTTGGATACACCAAGCAGAGTCCCACTGACTATGCCAGAAACAGCAAACAAGGGGTTTATAACTCATCAAAATGGAATTTCAGAAGTAAAGGCATTTACTAGGACCTACTAATTTCCCTGTGCTAAAAATCAAAAGCTTTCTGAAAACAGTAACTATGACTGAGAGCTAATTTCTTCTAAGTAAGAATCTTGAACAAGATGAGAATAAATTTTGCCAACCACTTTCACATACATTCATGGTCACTCTTACCATGCACAGGGGCAGATGGGTTAGCAGAAGTCAGTGGAGATAGCAAGATCCTGCTAAATACCCTGGGAAGATCCTCAGTTTATGTTTAGTCCTGTTGGATACTGCAGAACAGCTCTGTCAGGGAGAGCAGCTCACTGATGAGGGCAGAAGGACAAAAACTAACACAGTTTGAATCTCCCAACTTGGGAGTTTTATACGAGAACTGTACATGAAAGGCTGGAGCAGAAGATGACCCTGGAATTTGAGAATTATTCCTTCTCTGTACTCCAAAAGTATCCAAGAAAGCCAGTGTCAGCTGAAGAACAGGAGGCATCTGAAACAATGGGAAACAATGGCTTTATAAAGATAACTGGTTCTCTTTAATAGTGCTTGACTTGTCAGGACAGAAATTTTTATCGGCAGTTGTTCCAGAGAGGTTCATAAAACAAACACAAGTTTTCCTGGCTGATGTTTCCCACCTCAGTAACTGGAGCAGGCTGATTTCAAAAGCATCTGTGTGACCAAAAAGTGCCAGAGTTCAGCACTGATACACACGAACCACAAACTCTGTGGGAAGCAGAACAGTTCCCATTTCAGAGGGGAGTTCAGATTACCTGCTCCAGTGTCCAGAGCTTACTTGCATGTTATTGGTAACATCCACTAACTGGTTTTATTAGTTTAAGGAGATTTCAAAATACATCATGAGGTGATAAAAGCTGCCTTCTACCATGCAGGTGGGGATACCTATTACAGGAGGAAAGCTGAGAGCGGTGGAGAAAGGGAAAATGAGTTGGAAGGGGTTCAGCTTAGGCGGCTGCAAGGGTAGCTCAGGATTTCCACTGACAAGTACTGCTTTCTTTTGATGGAGACACCCCTAGTTCTAGGAGATGCTCCTGCCCATCCCCAAGAGGTGCTGGAGCCAAGCAGGAACTCTGAGGAACATCACTGACACACAAAAAGCAGCACAGAGGACAAAGCAAACAAGTGTGTAATGTTTTATCCAGATAACTCCTAAGAGGGGTCCATAGCATTCCGACAACTCTGCTTGTGTTCCACCTCTCCTTTAGTGAGGCCACTAGCTATCTGGGGTCAGGGCAGAGGAAAATTCCATCAACACAGCAAATGCACTGTGATGCAGCACAGCAACCCCCCACTGGCACCAGCTCCATGCAAACCTGATTCAGCCTTACAGGAGGGCACGGTACCACATCCAACACTAGTTCCCTTGGGATGGGAGAGCTTTCTCCACCCAGTGCTTTCACTGCAGAGATCACACTGCACCTATTTACAGAGAGAGACCTGCATTTTATGCAATCCAAAGACAGGGCCAAAGAAACACGAGACGGGCCCCTGCAACACAGAACCTCCAGTACCTCCCTCCCTGCCACGAACATCAATGTAACAACCAACAGCTTGTTACGGATGTGCTTGGTTCTATTAACTCTTCTGCTTACAGGAGTAAGAACGTTTAAAGAGATCCCTACGAGGAAACATTACATCTGAGGAAACACAGCTTGCTCATCTTCTGTTCAATGCTGAAGTGAGCAGCAAACATTCTGGCTCACGCTGTGCTCCCGTGATAAAAACACTCAATCTGAACCCAACTCAAAAGGAAGTTTGGAGCAGATGATGCCCAGCCCAGCCCCGAGCCTGCTCTGCAGTGCAGTGAGGGGGCTCCGCTGGGGCACAGCGACATGGTGTGAACGGGCTGCCCGTCCTCGCATCGCCCGGACTTTGCTTTTTATCGAACAAATCGCTTGGGTAAAGCGGAGCCCCAGGGAGGGCTGATCCACCTCCGCACCCACAGCCAATTCCGGCTGTTCACTCACGGCCGGGGGCTGCCTGGGGCTACGGGAACACCGAGTCCCAGGTTTCCCCGCGTTAGGAGCACAATTCCCCGCAGGGAGCGGGTGCCGGGGGCGCAGGGCAGCGCGGCCCCGCGCTGAGGGGCGGCCGGGGCCGCCAGGGCCGGGCACGGAGCTGCCGCTGCCCTCACGCTCCCGCCCCGCCACGCCGGCCCGCCACGCTGCCCGCGCTCCTTCCTTACACGGTGATGTGCCCGGCGCCCCGCACCGCCACGGGGTCGGGCGCGTCGCGGGGCCGCGGCAGCTCCTGGCTGCGCACCACGGGCTCGGGCTCGTCCTGCTCCTCGTCCTCCTCCTCCAGCTCGTAGATCGTGTCGAAGTCCGCCATGTTGGGCAGCAGGACGCTCATCGCCGGCCCCCCGCCCTCCCGCCGCGCCTGCGCGCCGCGCGCCGGGGGCGGGGCCGCGCCATGGCGGGGAGAGGCGGGAGCGCGGCGCGCAGGGCGGGCTGAGGGGAAGCGCTCGGGCACGGCGGTTCCGCGGGGTCGGTGTCCGTGTCTCCCGCACGGTCTCCCGGGAGGCGGCGCCCCCGTGGAGGTGGCGGGGGAAGAGGGTGGGCGGGCCGACTTGCGGCCGGTCTCGGTGACCGGAGGGCGGCCGCCTCCCGCGCCTGTTCCTCCCCTCAGGAGGGCCATGGGGGAGGTCACGAGCCGGCGCGAGGCGCTGCTGAGGCAGGTTGTGTTTGCCGGTTACAGCCAAGCCGGGAAAACCTCGCTGATTTTTGTTTTCAAACGCTCCGTCTAAGCCTTCGGTATACAAGGAACTCGAACATCTGTACTATCGTCAGGATTTTATAACTCCCCCCCCCCCACAACACCCCGCTCCCCGCCGCGCCCCCCTCAGGTGCGCGCACGGCCTTTCCCGCCCCTCAGGGGCGCTCCTGGGGGAGGTTACACTTGCCAGTTGTAGTGAAGCTGGAATAGCCGTGTTGAGTCGTGCTTTCAAAGATTCCGTCTAATCCTTCTGCGTACAAGGAACTCGAATATCTACACTACCGTTAGGCTTTAAAGCTTCCCCCCTTCCCGCCCCTCAGGAGCGCCGGGGTTCGCGAGGCGCTGCTGAGGGAGGTTGTATTTATTTGCTGGTTGCAGTGAAGCCGGAATAACCTTGTGGAATTTTAAACTTATCTTCAGAGGCTCCCTCTAAGTTTTCAATGTACAAGGAACCTGAGAATCTATACGACGGGTAGTGTTATAACTTCCCCTACTTCCCGCCGGCGCCCTCAGGTGCGCGCACCCTTGCCCTCCCCGCTGCCCCTCAGGTGCTTTCAGGCGCCGAGAAAAAATAAAGAGGGTGGTTGAAAGCCTCAGTTCCCAAGGTATTATTCTCCAGCTTCACCCAAGTGAGAAGAAGAGGTTTCTGCCAGCCCTGGGTTGCAGGCTGGGCTGAGGGCAGCGGGGACACCTGAGGGGGCTCTGTTGGCTGCTGGGGACACCCCGGTGTCGAGCTTGGGCAGAGCTGTTTAATGGTTTCCTGCAGAGCTGTTCGGCCCAAGGAAGGCATGAAAAGCCCCAAGGAAGGAATCCTTCCAGCTCCGAAACGTTGCTTGCTACGTGTTTATGGGTGGCACAGAGAGAGGGAAAGGAGCAGGTCGTGCTCTCTCGCCCTGCTGCCCCAGACTCGGCCCCGATTTCCCAAGCACTGAGCAGTGACCTCCCTTCAAGAGGTACCGGGTTCATTTCAGGGCACAGCAGGTTAAGATCGACACCTTCACTGTGTCTGCTCAGAGAGAGGGAGCAGGAGCCGAGGCTGGAGCGAATTCAGAGCCCTTCAGCTTGAGCTGGAGATGGGAGCGTGGCTGGCTCCCCTTCCCCGCGGGGACGCGAGGGGTTGCTCAGGGAACGCGGGGACAGAAGCTGATCCTGCTCTTTTTAACCCCGTTTTCCAGGTGTATTTCTGGGGCGATTTTAACAAAACCAGCCCAGTAGTGCTCCCGCTTCTTCCCCGTTCATTTTTCCCAGCTCGCGGCCGAGGGGAAGGTGAGGGAGGGTTTCGAGTTTTCCCGAAGGTTTGAGGTGGTTGCCTGGGGTGTGGTGGTGGGTTTGGAAAGAGAGTTCCATGCAGGGTGGTGGGATGGTGAGAGAGAAGAAAATTCACACAGGAACACCAAAACTGGGGAAAAAAGCCTCTCAGAACAGTTCAGGGGAATGCCCTGCCCCAGCACACAGGTGTAAATTATTATTGAGGTAATAAGCATTTAATTACTCGCCTACTACAAATGGAAAGTAGCCCTCAAAAATATTGGTGCTTGTAATTGTAGTAGAGGAAGGAAAAATTATATGCCAGGAGGAGTTTTGGTCTGGTGGGTTTTATTTTATTTTACTTTTTTTTAAATATTAGCCTAGCTACCATAAAGCGGTGGTTCTGGTATGTTTCCAAATCAGAATTCCTGACCCACAGCTACTGTAAGGGAGGAGTTCACCTCCTCCTACACTAGAAAAAATGTGTCTCCGTCCCTGTCTGCCGTTTTCAGGAAAATACTTCTCTCATAAATCATCTTTACTGTTTTACAGGTGTTTCTAGACTGCAGCAAAATGCAGATTACTTGCCTGGGAAAATTTTTGCTGTTTCCCAAAGCAAAATTTTATGAGCTCCAGTTTTATCCGTGTTCCATGCTCTTCCTTCAGCACAGTATCCATCTTATGTGGACCTGCAGGTAAATCACACTGTAATGACTTGAAGAAAAAAAAAAAAAAGAGACAAGTTGTTATAAAATGAAATTACGTGTTCTATGTTGTCCCATTTTCGTCAAAATACTTTTTTCTTGTTTAGTGATGAATACTGACAATAAACTGTAGGGAAAGCAAGTTATTGACCAAATACTGAAAACACATCCTGTTTAGAAACCTGTCAAAAAGAGAAAATTATTCTATACTTGAGGATCTGATATTTTTCCACACATCTTCATCTCTATGTAGATGATTGCCATTCATAGCCCATGGAAAGAAAGTCTTGACACCACTGAAATAAAGTTATGTATGGGGTTGTTAATAAGGTACTGGCCTTCATTTTACTCTCAGTGAAATTCCAGGTGTCTGCTTTAGCTGATGTGAAAGCCAAAAAGGTAAATCTCATAACAGAGAACACTGGGAGAAATGAGAATTCTGATGCTGTGCATTATAGGCTTGAATATTTAACTGAGATCATCTTAGTTCTTGGCAGCTTTGGTGAAATGCCCATGAGCAAGGTAGTTATATTTAAGATATAATCACAGGGTATGTAAGCTGATGTCCTTTTGGCCAGTGTTTCCTATGAGAAAGGGCTAAATGCAAGCTTTTGGGTTCAAAGCTACGTGCTGTTGTGAGCAGAAAAGCCAGACAGCTCGGGGTCTATTTCATGGAAAAGTGAAAACTGTTGTTCTTGGTTTAATATGGAAGCATTTTCCAGCACTGTCCCGCAGAATGCTGAAAAAAAATTATGAAAATTAATTCCTTTTTCTCTTCATGGTGCTACAAGGTTTCTTGGTTGCTCAAAGCTTTGTCTGGCTGGTGATTTTTATTAAACTCGCTGGTGTCTTTCCATTTCTTAGACTGTTCTGACCTGGTGAGCAACGAGTTTTTAGAGGTGCTTCTACACTCAAAGCAATAATATAGGTAGAGGACCACAGGTAGGGTTTCCAACTCCTACCCAGCTAGATGTGGAATGCATTCTCTTAAATAATTAGAGTAAGGTGTTTGTAAGATATTTGGTATCTTTTTCTGTGTTTAGCTAACTATTGGTGTCAGTAATTCTTATTTATCATCATCATTTCACCCAGACCGTGGCTTTGCAGTGCTCCCATTAATGCACTTGTGAGTGCATCAGTGGCAGGGATTTCTTGGCATGGGAAAAAATACCACTTGTAACAGCATCTCTGTAACCACAGGAGTTGAGAGATCCTGTCCCATCTGCTAAAGGATGTTTATGTGTTTTTATAAAACTAAAATGACGCTGGCATGATTTCATTGATACAAAGGGTTTGGATTTCAGAATAGTTTTCCATAAAAATACCTCTCTGCTGAAATGAAGCTGTTTTGAGGGGAAGGATAACTTAGTGACCAGCTAAAAGCTAGAAACCCAGAGGCAATGACAAAGACAGCCCTCATATCCAGGAGAGCTTCCCAATGAAGTCCAGCAGTGCTGTTCAACATCACTCTAAATGCTCTGGAATAGCAGGTGAGGATTTTTGCCACTGAGGTGTCCCCCTGACTTTCAGCAGAGCTGGGTCTGTGCTGCCCAGAGCTCAGGAGAGTGAGGGGCTTAAACCTGTCTCGGTGCTGTCTGGCAGGGTGTGCTCCTCGCTCTGATAACCCTTGGGTGGAACCCCTGGGGACAGCCAGCTGCAGGTGGCTGAGGAGCAGCCCACAGCTTCAGAAAATAAAGGAGAGAGCGCAGGCAGCCTGGCAGGGCGTAGGCTGGGAATCCCCATGGCCATGCCACCGTGCCCTCCTGGCACAATCAGCTTTCGCTGGGATAAGCGCTCCCTTGGGATGTGGATCAAGCCCTTTAAGAAGATTTTTCTGGAGCCCTTAGGATCCCCCTCGGGGGTTATAAAACCAAGCCCACTTGGAAATTTTAGAAGGATGAAAGAAAGGAGAGAGAAGCACTGTGTGTGCCAGAAAGGGGAATAAAGCCCAGGGCCTTGGGCAAGGATTTGCCACCTTAGCTTTAGATATGACAGTGGTGAGATTTGGGAGTCAGGGAGAGGTGTGGCAAACAGGAGCCATCCAGCAGCAGGCTCAGGTTTCATTGAAGAGCCTCCATTTTAATGCAGCCTGTGTTCTGATCCAATAAACAAGCTGGTGTTCCAGCCGTTTCAATGGATGTTGTGCCAGGAGGGCACATGGCATGGATTAAGTCTTGAACTCCATTAGGTGCTGAACAGGTGGGCAGTAATTTGCTGAATTGAAGGGTGAGAAGAGCAAGTGTAGAGTTTTGGCACAATATACTGTGTGACCCCTTTCTCGTGAGTGTCTGAGGGGTTAGCAAACCACAAAAGAAACCTCTTTAACTGGAAAAGGTACTTTGCTGTACCACCTACATATTTAACATCTGGTGCTTTTGAAGTCAAAAGTTCAGCTGAAGTTTCAGTGGACTTTTTCTTTTAATATATATGTTTGTGTGTTCCCTCCTGTAGGAATGATGACTGCGTGGGTGAAAATAGACCATTTTAGAGAAACACCTTTTGTAACCCATGTCTGTGTTTGAGATATGTCTGCTGAGTGTTTGGTTTGAGAGGGAAATACTACAGGGAATTTTTGCAGCCTGATTTATCAAACTTTATGGCTTCACAGGAGGAAATATTTAGAAGCCTCATTTCAGTACTGTTTTAGGATGCTGCTTATTTGATGAAACCATTATGCTATAAAAACTGGGTGATTTGTGGAGAGATGATGGGCTCTGGCAATGTTTATCCACCCAAATCACTTCCTTTCTTGGAATCAAAAGTGTTCTTATGTAGACCGTGAAACACAAAGAGAGGAGATAATGCATAGTATTAAATAAAAGCTCTACTGAGAGAAAATGAAGGGAATGCTAATGTGGAGTGAGAGATTCCAAGTCTTCCAATGTATTTTTTTCTTGTTTGTTCCATATAAATCACACCCAGTCACGGTTCAGAAGGAAGGATATCCAACAAGTGATGTCATGCTGGCTGCCAGAATTCACTCATTTCACACACTTGTGTGTTTCAGCAAAGGAAGAGGTTGATGGATAAGAGCAATGGTGGAAAATGGTGGATAAACCATCCTGTTTCTTGGTCAACTGACACAAACTCTTTTCCCAAGCTGAGGCATCTCACAACAAATGCACATCATTGTGTTTAGCAACACAAATGTGTAACTCATTAGGCAAATTTGGATATGTTCAATTGTTGAAGGAAGGCAAGTCAGCAGTGATGTGAGAGGTTAAATGAAACTGGGTTTGTGACACAAATATTCTGTAATATCTAGGAGGTTTTTGTGCAGGAGGGGTGTGCAGCTCTGTGCTGCTTATACTGAAAATGCCTGATGGAGATCCATTTTCCAAAGTAATCTAAGTTTCAAGAGGTTGTCAGGTTTCTGATCCGGGTTTTTACTTGACCTGTGTGACTACTACAAGCAGCCAGTTAGGTGTTTAAGTTATGCTCTCTCCTCTGCAAATTAATTTTTTAAATATCTTATAATGAGGTCCTTTCCAATTTCTGGTCTAAACTGTCATTACTGTAATTACAGATAAATCTGTATTTTTCTTTATTTTCTGACACAGATCAATATTTAGGAGTTAGTTAATAAAGCCAAATCACTATGGTGCTACAGTGAGTGTCAGCATGAGCAGTTTGTGGCAAATTGTTCCTCCTTGATTAAGTATTTATAGGCAGTGGGACTGAGAAGGGCGATGGTTGCCAAAGCTTTGGCACCTCTACAGAATTCTCCTAAGGGTAAAGATGATTCAGATAAATGCCAGGAGGGATTTGCTGGCTGCTGGAATCAGACAGTTGTGTGATGCCAGTTCTCTTTTGATATCAGCTGGTGTTCCAGTGGGTCCCTGCTCTGCAAACTCCAAACACCAACCAAAGGGCTGAATTCAAACAGTGGGATGGTTTTCTATTTACATAAAGGGAAAAACACAGGAAACTCAGAGAGCTTGGGGAAGGTCCCCACTGGGTGAGAAGGGTGGCATTTGATTTATTATTATTTTAATTGCCTAACAGTGCTAAGGGAGAGTCTCAAGTCCCTGGAGAAGCCTTCAAAGGGGGAAAGATAAATATTGAAAAATGTTATTTATAGCCTTTAGTGTTTCACCCATGTAAACACAAAAATGAAATACAAGGGCTGGTCACATCTTCTGAAGTTGTTCCTTTGCATAAGCAATGCTGCAGAGGCAAACACAGCTGCCCCAAAATAATGGGCATGTGAGGCCTTTGGCTGTGTGTCCTGCCCCCAACTGCCTGTCCTGCCCCTCGTGTTCCCAGGCTGGTGCTGGCGGAACAGGAGTGTGGGATGGACTCCTGTCAGCCTGGCCTGTGATCTGGGATGGGCACTGAGCCCTGCCAGCATGAAGTGCATTTTGAGCTGGGGAACAATAATGGCTGCAGGCAGAGACACAGGAAGGATTTTCTTCTGCCAGCTTCTTGCCATTTCCCCTCCCTGTGGCCTCCCAGCCTCCTGGTGTGGAACTCGGACTGCATGGTTATCACTCTCTGATCAAGTTTACTAAATCTTACCCTGATCAGTCCAAAAGGGTTTAACTCTCTTTCCCTGGATTATTTTGAAAACAGCTGTGTAGCTGCACTGAGACTGAAAAGGACGTTATGATGTGGGTGGGGGTAGGTGTGCACAGTCCAAGTTAGGGGGAATAACTTCTTATCTGACTCAGTCATAGCCAGAGAACATAATCCAATACACTTTTTAGGCTTGGAGATCATTATCTGGTGCATGAAAGAGATTGTGTCCCCCAAATAGTTATCAATATACACTTTGGAAAAAATTCAGGATGAAGATCATGAAAAAGGAAAACAATTTTTATTGACAGGATTGATTTTAAACATGCCACGGGAGGTGCTTTGTACCCATTCCAGCTCTGGTTTGACACCTGAAATAAGCTCATTTGGAATGATTCCTTGGTGGACTGTGGTTGTTTTGAAGTCAGTGGCTCCTCTGCCCAGTTTGTCAGAGCTCTGGGGTGTTTCCTGCCTGCCTGGCCAGTCCCACAGACTGCACCATGTGTTTGATAGGAACATGGTCAACAACCACGTCAGATTTGTGTCTCAGGCTTGACATAAACGAGAAGGAAAGAGCAATCTGAAGTTAAGGATGCATTTTTAGCATGCAAACGTAATGAAGGATGTGTTGCATGTCACAGCTCCTCACTTGCTGTTCTTTCTTGTTGATATGATGACTGATCCCAGAAAAAAACCCTGAAAACTGGAAGGAAATGTTCTCTCTCTGTGTTTCTCTGTGTGTCTCCATTGCTGTGGCACCAATAACCCTTAGAACCTGAGAGATGGACCTTCTGGTGAGTTGGGCTTTGGGTACCGACAGAAAGGTGCTCTTCGCTTTTTCTTGTGTATCTAAAGGATGAGTTTCTTGGGAGATGGTTTGATCTTGTACATCCTTCATGTATAGAAGTGCAATAGTCCATGACTTTGAACACAACTAGATCTCTACAACCTGCTGCTCTGTCTCCTAAAATGTCCATCATCACACTGGAACACCCGTGGGCAGATTTGGAAGATCCTGAATCAAAGCCATGCAGATAAAGTCTCAATTTCTCATCAGGCTGAGTTTTGTACCTATTTATATACACAAGATTTTCTGTTTGCAGTTTTGTTTGCATTAAGATACACCTATTTATTTTAGCTATATGACAGGAGATTATTAGAAAATATATTGGGGAACCACCCACAAAGG
Organism: Myiotriccus ornatus; assembly: GCA_036023395.1. Classification (NCBI taxonomy): domain Eukaryota; kingdom Metazoa; phylum Chordata; class Aves; order Passeriformes; family Tyrannidae; genus Myiotriccus; species Myiotriccus ornatus. The sequence continues at coordinate 18,058,103 of JAYRBT010000156.1, forward strand.
AGTAAACTTACAGTGAGTAAGTTCTTATCCTGTGGTACAGGATTCCCTCCTAGTTTAGTTGGAGACATGCCCACAAATACATAATTCAGTATTTATTTTTGAAGAGGTTATTCTTGTGCCTCCTAATAGAGTTGCTTTCATGGAGTTACTCTTAACAGTTGTTTTTAAATAACTGGGGAATAGTGAGACATCTTCAAATGCAGGTTAACTGGTGTATGCAGTGCAAATGCTGAGAGCTTTGCAGGTTCTGTCTGTGTTGTTCAGTGCATTTTCAGTGCTCACTGACACAAAGAACAGCAGAATTTGATGTGCTGGTTCCGAGAGCAGTTTGATATTGCTGAAATAAGTGATGCCTCACTTTTCATATGCCATATAATGCTGATTTCTGTTTGTTTTCTGCTGTTTTCCCTTTTTATTTCCTTTGCCCCTCTTGGCCTTTTCAGTAATAACAAATTTTCACACTAGGGCACTTAAATTGTGTGCTATCAAAAAGCTCCCACTATGCAGTTCCAGTGAACAGTACTACTGAAGGCCTTGGGGGGTTTTTTAGTGCTTTGGGTTTTCTTTCTCCTTTTTCCAGACTCTAGATATCATTGCTGCTGATAATTAAAGCAAACCACACCATGAGCATGTTTATGCTTAATTTGTGCTCTTTCAGGAGTGCCCACGAAGGGAACATTTCTTTGGTGCCATTCCTGCACTTGGGGAATGCTGAGCTGCAGGTAACAGCTTCAAAATAACACTGCCAGCTACTCTGGGGTATTTCTTGCCCAAAATGAGAGTCCAGTTTAAAGTCAGTGGCCTAAACCTGCTACTATTTAGCTTAAAATGTTTAGAGACAATAAGCAAATCCTTCATTTGCTTTTGGGGGGTTTGGTGGTAGTAACAGTTCTGTTTCCATTACGTTTTTGCTCATATTTTTGAGCAGCAGTATGTGCAGTCACTGAAGACTGAAGTAATACTTATCTTCCAAATTATTTGGCATTTCCTAATGTGCATGAGAAATGGCTTCATCTCTTACAATGGAGCAGATCTTGGCAGGTTTGGTACATTAGGTATCTGTAACTATTGCATCCTTGAATACAATGACATAGGGCAAAAATGATTTGTGTTATTTAATTAAATGCAATATGTTGGTATAGTGACCTTATTATTTTTCTTAAGTATTTACATGTGTTTTGAATGTTTTTGTTGTTTTCAGAAAGTAGCATTCTTTGTAGTACATATAAGTGTAAATATTTATTAACATCTACTGTGTACTCTAATTACATAAATGTAACAACCCAAACATACCCAGCTTCTTATATTTTCTGCAATAATAGTCTATTTTATAATCAGTCCCCTTAGTTCTCTGTGGGTATATATGATCAGACTAGATCTACATTTACTTGAACCTTTGTTGTATCATTCATTGTGTCAGTGTCTGAAGCAAATTACCTGCTGTTCAACGATACTGAGAGATGAATCTTAGCAGCACAAGTTCCCTGAGATTTCTGCAACAATTAAAGCACTTTGTCAACAGTCCAAGCTCCCGTGCTCAGCAATCAGCTCTCTGGAGGCAGTGAAACGAGCAGGCTCCTTTGCAAGAGCGAGGTTTAAAGGTGGGCAAATCCATTCCTGCTTTCTGTCTTTTCCTGCTTTTTCGCGTCTGTTCATTCTGAGACCATGACCTGGTGCATGTCACTGGGCTGCAATCCGCTGATGGCGTGCGGGGGCGGGAACAGGGAGCCGGGCAGGTCGTTTGGGCTCAGCGAGCCCGAGTCGCTCTGGGCAGAGCCCCCGCTGCCGTCGAACTGCGACAGCTTCTTCTTGAGCAGCTTCCTTTCCTTTGCCCGCCGGTTCTGGAACCAGATCTTCACCTGGGCGTACAAACCGCAGCTCGTTAGCTCAGAGCACCGGGCAGCGAGTACAGCAGTACCCACTGCAAATGGAGAGCAGTTAAAAACCCCACCCAACACCTGAAGCAAAGGAAACAAACAAACAAACAGCCCCAAAACACCCTCCCACACACAATGAACCCGCCATCAAAACCCCACAAACCAAACCATTGGATCTGTGCAGTGAAAACTTTTGGCTTTACTCTGTGTTCATTTTCTGCATCACAATCAGGAGAAAATGGCTTTCTGTTCTTGGGCCTGCTGTGTTATTATGGGTGGGAATACGGGATGGACACACTCCCTGAGACTCACAGAGCCCGAGTTCATCACCCCAGCTTTGCTAGTGGTTGTGTCAGACTTTAGGAAGATGCAATTAGGGAATAATTTTGAAGACTGCTTTATTATCTGTGTTACAGATTAATTCAAAGCCAAGTAGTGAGGGTTCTTTTTCTTCATTTATGTTGTGAGTGTTTTTTGTGTGTGCATATATTCTTATGTGTTTTCGAAGTTTTGATTGCTTTCATTATATATTATATATTTAAATCTCTATTTTTATATCTGTATTTTTTAGATATACATACATACTGTCATGTGTATCACTAGATATCAGCATTACAGTATGACAGTCAATTTCTCAGACTAATTGTGCAGGTGTAAAGACTTCTGTCTCTTTAAAACGTGCTTTCAGTGTATTTATATTTTATTTCCTTGTGTGAATGAATACAAACTTTGTGCTCATACTTTACAGTTTTTGTTATATCTTAGAAGGTGTGTTGAATACAGTATGATAAAGTTATGCCATTGCTTTGTATTCAAAATGTAATTATTATTTTCTATTTACTTTTATCACCTTACTGGTAATGGCATTAAGTAGCATCTAGCGTTGTCTGTCAGGAGTCCTGCAGAAATACAGCTAAATGAAGTATTTTGTCCCCGTTACACTTGCAGGAGATTTGGCAAAGGTTGAGTGGCATTAGGAGCAGCAGTGTGGAAAGGAGCTGCTGGTTTTGTGCAGTATCTCTGGTCACTGCAGGCAGTGTGTGGTCTAGGTCAGCCAGCTTGCACAATATGAAGATGCAGGATTTGAATCTTGCAGAACTGCAGTGCTCTGAAGAATTTTCAAGGCAGCTCTGTCCTACTGTGTGACAAACTTTAGTCCAGCCGTGACAGACCTGCCTTTCGTTGTCACTGTCTGGGGCCCCTTGGAGCCTGCAGAGCGCAAGCTGTGCACTCCTTGGGTCTGGGACTGAATGGCACTCATAAAAATCCAGGGCTCGATCCTAAAACCCCCTTGGTTCTCTGTGCATCCCCACACTTGCAGCCTCCTCTGGCCCCTCTCCATCCCCTGCTCCTGCACAGACTGAATGCAAAGCAGAGGAGGCCACTGAAAGAGCTGGCTGTGTATATGCAGGAAGAACAAATGCTTGTAAAATACTCAAAATAAAGCTCTCTGGTTTGGATTTAGCGGAGGGCAATAATCTGGTTGCTAAATGAGATGCCCTTTTCAGTGTCACCTTATCCTCCAGCTGTAGCTCTGGAGGGTTGGATCCAACAGTTCCTGCACAGCTGTGCTTTCCAACACAGGGATTTTAGGGAATTCTTATCCTGAATTCCTCTAGTCTTTGTATGAGCACAGCTGACAGATCTGGGCCCTGCTCAGGGGACTGTCTTTATTCAGGACACAGATTAAATATGTACTCTGTATGAAACAATGCAGAGCTGCTTTCCAAGGAAGGAACGGATCTCAGTAAGCCCTTGAACATTCCCTGCCTGGATGGTCTTGGCTACATGTATTTGTGTAATAATGTCAAATGTGGCACCAAATTTTGCAGCCTGAAGTGGCCTCTACGTAGTAAGTTTGAACTACTGCTGTAGGTGAAGGACCTGTGAAAATAATAGCAAAAACAGAAGCTGACTTGAAAATCCAGGGCTGGAAGAACTCCTTGAATATGCTGAAATGTGAGGAAGAATGTGGCCTGTGGGAGCTGTGCCAATACATTGGTGACAACCCCCCCCATAAGTATCTCATTTGGTTGCTCTCTGAATGACAAGTTCTGATTTTCCTGGCTTATAGCTCAAGTGCATCCAACTGGATTTTTACCTGGCTGTTATTTTGTGTGGCTTCAAGAAGAAATAAAGTTGTGAAGGTCAAAACTATTGGGAACTTGAAGCTGAACCGTTTAAATTCTATCTGTAGTGCAAGGTAGAAGGTAAGACTAAGTCCTTTGTGTAGCACAGATGAATTCCTAATGCTTGTTCCCTCTAACTGGAGGTTTCTGCCAAATGACCAGTTAAGGAGTGTGGGCTGTGGGGTGTGCTCTGGGATGGAGGGCTCTGGGTACCTGTCTTTCCGATAGTCCCAGATTTGCTGCCAGTTCTGACTTTCTCCTGATTGTGATGTATCTGTTGCAGTGAAATTCCTTCTCTAATTCCAGTCTCTGGTGGTCTGTGTAAACAACTCGGTACTTTTCTTTTGTTCTTGTTTTACCTGTTTAGGAAAGAAATGTTATTAATATTAAGAAATATCAATTTGCTTTTCCATAACAACTTTCAGACATCTCCAGCATTTTACAGACATTAATTAAACTACTCACATGGGGTTGTTTTCTGTGGCACAGAATATGAGGTGCAGGGCAAACTAAGAGAGTATTGATTACCACAAGTGTCTTTTCCCTCTCTCTGTAAACACACATTTAAATGTGGAGCTCTTAAGTGATAAACACCCTGAAGCATGTTCAATAATTGATAGAAGTACATCTCTGGTGCTGGCTGTATTAATCTCAAAGGCTTTTCATTACAGTGCTCATTGAAGTGACTTGTGTGCATTGGAGAGCACAAATACACAGCATTTCCAGGCTGAAGTTCAGTCACAGTTTTGATTGTACTGTGGCCTAATTCTTTACCTGAGTTTTTAAAGATCACTTGTCCAACACAAAGAAATGTCCTGCTGGAAGTGCTTTTGCTTTCTTGTGTGGCCACAGGATGTGTTTGTAAACTCAATAATAATTTGACTTCACTTTTCCCAACCAGGCCCAGCCTTGCAAGGTGCTGAGTGCCTGCAGAGGAATTCCTGGGGGTACTCTGGGCTGGGCTTCCCTTTGGAGTTGGAGGCAATTTGTAAGATGAGGCAATAAAATACTTGTAAAAGGATTTCAGGATCATCCTCTCTCTAATGTATAAAAGAACTATTCTTAGGTACATCAGATAAATACCATTAAGGGAAGCATTACTGAATTTTTAGAAGAGATCTCTCTTTTCATATCATTTTTAAACAATTCTTCATGCAATAATAATACAGAGAGATCAGTTTTCAACTTATTTGTTCTCCTTTGCACTTTCAACAGCCAACTAGATAGTTTTCCTTTTTTCTTCTGATCTTCCCAGTTTTTTTTTGATGTGAGTTTTCTAGGACAAACTGTAGGACAAAGACTCCTTTAAAGTGGTTCCCTAAAGTCCATTGAGGTGTTAAGATGAAGCACAGGCCACACAAAGGAGCGACAAGGAGATCTTATCGAGCCCCCCTTTCACATTCAGGACCACAAGCCAATTGGTTTGGAATTTACAAGCCCTAAACAAATGTCAGACTCTTTCATCTTAGCAGAGGAAAAAGGCACAGAAATAGATGAGGGAGTATTTTTTCCCTCAGTTCTCTTTAAATTTGGACTGACTTAGGACAGACTCTGTTATTTTTATCTGAAAGCCAGAGGTAGACATAGCTGAAATACGCAGAATTAAGGATATTTTCCCAAATCCTTGGCCCATTTGACTTCCAGCATACAAGATTTTCCTGCCTAAATTTGCAGGACTAAACCAATCATCAAACCAAGTTTACTTTCTTCAAGGTACAAATTGTTGGCTTTGAAAGCTTTGCCCTAAGTGATAGTTCTAATGCTGACAGTAGGACAGATATTCAGGTTCCTTGTGAACCCAAGGCTTAGAGGGAATCTTTGAAAACAAGTTAAAATTCAACGAGGTTATTCCGGCTCCACTATAATCAGCAAATATAGCCATGATCTGAGGGGGTGGAGAAAAGGAGTAGTTTTCCCCATTGCCCTTGGTCATAAAATTCACAGAGCATTTCTTCTGAAGACAATAAAGCTGGGAGAAGGCCTCTTTATTTGCTGTGAAAATCATCACCCTTTCCGGCAATATAACTCCTGAAGAAAGGAGGGAGAAGGAAGAGCCAAGGCTGCATATCAAAGCAAAGTGAAGTGTTAAAAGGGTCTGCTGCCTCAATATGACAGATAGGCCTCAAAACCTCAGACAATGTAGGCCACTGCAAAATAGATGTCACAACCAGTTTACAAAGCCAAATAAATTAGCATTAGAGCAGCGACCTGGCCTTTTTGCCTGCTTTTCTATTTTGCTTCCTGGCTGTGTTTCTGCTGTGATGGAATCTGAATTACTTGGACAGCACTGCTTGTTTAAATAAAGACAGAAAATGTATTGGGTATAGTAAAAAAAGAAAAAAAAAAGCTAAGGCTGAGCAGGCAACATATGAAAGTAATGTTGTCCTTTGGTTTAGTCCCCTTACAGTCCCTTCTTCTTCTGAGAATGGCCACTCCCAGATGGGGTTTCATAGGAAGTTTTGGAACCTGTTTTCTAGGCCCTTTCAACACCTTCTCAGCAGGTTCCGTGCTTTGAAGACTCACTTGCTCTCAGAAATACACATTTTACATTGTTGATCACACAGGTTTTAGAAATTAATTTGGAGCTCTGCTCTTGCACAGCTGAAGTTGATGGGGCATTTTATCATAGATTTGTAGTGAGAACAGGCTCAGACTCTCAGGAATTCTTTAGATGTTCTTTTCCTCTCTTTGATAGCCTGACTGGCAAGATACCTTTTCCAAGCCCATTTTTGATGTTTGGTTTTTCTGAATTTCTTACTGCTTCAGATATTTGCAGTGTCTGTGTGTTTGAAATAAGAAAGGGATTGGTTCTGAATGTGCAGCTACAGTCTTTCAGACAGAGCCTTTCAAACCCCACTTTATCTGTTGAAAGGACTCTACTTCTGTCTTTGTGGTGTTGTTTCATCCCGAAGATTGACTTGATCTTTCACTTTTCCTGCAGTTGATTTTTTTTTGTGTGTGTAAAAAGCTGAATATGACTATGGAATCAGAATGTAGTGTATTTACTAGAGCCTAAATAGAGAGGAAAAAAATTGCCATTAACATCCGCTCCCCCCAGGTAATTCCCCTTGTCTTTAGGGCAGAATTTCAGGAGGCTCCCTGATCTAATCAGATGTGGTTTGACCTCTCTTATTCCTGGCTGCTCACACACATCCATGTGAGTACACACCACTGGTGCACTGAAGGGCAGACACATATTTCTACATGTAAATACATTTGTGGGGTTCAGGGCTGTAATTCTGGAATCTGAGAGCACTGAACTGTACCAAGCAGTGATAACACTGAAGGAGAGGAACCAGTAGCTACTTTATAACATGACTGATATTATGGGAATAAGGAACAGCAGAGAGCAGGGGTGTTTCAAAGAGGGGTTATAATGGCATCAAGTTAGTTTTTTCTAGAGAAAACATTGATAAGGTAACACAGTATAATTACATGAATCATTTTAACCTTGTCGTTTGTTTGAATTTCCTTCCACTTCTCACCATTTTTATTGTCAGTATTAAAATTTCCCCATTTTTTTTTAAATCACCAAACTGTTTGGTACTTTTCTTGTTCTGTACAGTTCCACATTTGTGCTTTACTCTGATAGTGCCGGGGCTGATGCCTGGAGCTCACTGCTGTGAAGTCCTGAGTCTTTTAACACTTCAAAGGCAGGGAATGCACAGCCTCGGGACTTGCATCTATTGACAGGCCCTGTTTCACCTGCCCCAGCGGTTCATAAAGTATTGCAGCCTGGGTGTAAATTCTGTGTAAGTGCTTTCCAGCCTAGAGATGATTTTAGGCCCAAAACTGTGTCTCTGAATCACAGATATGTTTGAACCAGCATGTGAGAAACCTTTCAGGGTCTGCCAGGTGTGTGCAATAAGTGTAAAGCAAAGATTTAGATTCTGAAGTCTGTGCTACTGTTTAAGAATGACAGCACATTTAAAATTCAGTGACACAGACAGGGCTCCCTCACTGACATTCAGTGGAATTTGGTCTCCACTCAAGTCTTGCATCACTTCTACACCTGGAAATCTCCAATAATGTTAATGAAGTTACTGTGATTTATATGAGGGGGAAAATGGACTCCAAACCCGCCTGGCTTTGAAGGGCTTTGTGGAGGCTCCAAACGGAAGGATGGCGTGGGGATATCCTCCTGTTCCCTGGGCATTTTGTAGTTAGTAACAGTGGCAAAACAGTGCCAGTCTGCTTTATAATTAAGAAACAATTACCAAGACTAATTTTGCTCCTGAGTAATAACCATTTGAAGGAGGTTACTGTCTGAAGCAGCAGTGTTGATTTTCTGTGCCTCCTAAGATTGCTCCAGTTGTAATTGCTCTGCTTTCTTTGGAGCATTTTCTTTGATGCTCCCTAACACACACTTACTACTTTTAACCTTAACAATAGATTTAGCAATCCTTGCTACACCCAGTTTACACCTTGGGAATATACATGGAAAGGTTCATCTGGAGGCAGCTTGTGACAAGAACGGGCACATCAATGAGTGACACTTGCAGGAAAGTGAGTTTAAATTGTGTAATTGTGGCAAGCTGCGAAGTTCTGGTATGTAAAAAAAATATGTAAAACTGACGTGAAACTAAATGAAGAGGAAGCTTAAGTGAGGAGTTATGTGATCTACAAACTAGGTAGTAAAAGAAAAGGCACAAGAAAACCAGCAGAAGGTTGTGTAATCGCTACGGTTGGATCAGAGCACATAATTCTCTTTCAAGTTATTGAAATTATTTAGAGAGGTCAACCTGATTTTATATCGATATTTCCCTTGCAGCACAAAATAATTTGGTAGTATTTTTTGCCTTTAGCTGTTAAATGTTGCTGCTTTCATTGCCCCATAACACTTCCAAGCTTATCATGTTTTCCCACCAAATGCTTTACAGAACGTTCCGACAGAAGCTGTGGGACCACATCCATGTCTGACCACACCAGCCCTTCCACTACAGTAACCAAAGAAAGCCTTCACGGGGAGAACGTGAGACTAGCACAAATTTAGTCAAAACTGCCTTAAACAGCAGTAGGTGAAATAAATGCCATACACGAGCACCAACCGCTGTGCTTCAAGTGAAGTTAATTATTTGTGAGAGCGGCGAGAGCTGAGGTGGGATGCGCACTTACCGGTGGGGTTGGCTTGCACGGTTTTCCTCATCCACTCGTAGGAGCTGTGCCTGTGGCTGCTGGGGGAGATGTGCTGGGCACTGGCG
>JAYRBT010000156.1:18067607-18089229 GCA_036023395.1 Myiotriccus ornatus
GGGCCGGCACGGGGTGGTACCCCATGTACTCGGGGTAGGGGGGGGCGGACACGAAGCCCTGCCCTGGCAGGGTGTTGGCAGCCCGGGCAGCCCCCGGGTACATGCTGCTGTCCTTGTCCAGGAGCGGGCTCACGTACGTGGCTGTCACACACCTGGCCACAACATCCTGCTCTTCCGCGTCCTCTGCTGCTCCAAAATATTTGGGTTTGGTTTTCCCTAATAATGCCACTTTGCTTGGAATCTTCTACTTCATCCTCTTTTATTATCCACTGTGTTACCAGGTGCTGGTGGTAATGGTTTACCAAGACCTTGCCTGACGTCAGCCCAACTGCTGCCTCATAATTACATTTACATTCAAATGAAGGGCTGCCCGACCCCACCTTTCTGCTGGTTCTGGTGCTTTCTCTTTTAGAGAACTTTTATCTATTCTATTATCCTTCCCTGATATTCAACAGCCATCCCAGTCCTGTAAGATGATGCAACAGTTGCTTCTACATGTAACTAAAATAGTTAAGTAGACCTTTCTAGGAAGAAACTATAGTGGTAACTATCATAGCAGTGTTTAACATTGAAATGATTCTTGTTGGAAACCTTTATTTTATGATCTTTTAGCAATCAACAAGTAGATCTGTTACTCTTTTAATTTGTCAGATACTAAAAAAACCCCTCATTTTACTTTTTGAGGAGTACAGTCAATTTGAATAATTATAAGTCAATAACTTCAAAATGAAGAGTACCTCATAAACAGCATATCTTGAATATAACAGTCTCAAAAATTTTCCTGTCACTGTTGATGTTGGTAAGTGGTTTTCCAGCCTGGGAGACTTTAAAGCTCTGACTGTAAGGCACATGTTCTCACTGTCCCCACACAGAGTGACTTAAAGAGATCCCTTCATCTGGTGGCCATTGCAAACTGATAAATTTGGAAAAGCAGACAATAAATCTTCCTAACAAAGATGGTGCCAGAAGTACAAAGAAAATGACTGTAAAGGGTAGTGAAAAAAGTCTTTGATTAGGCCCAGGAATATTGTTGGCTTCTGTTTCAAGACGAGCTGTATCTGCCTGAAAGGAGGTTGGTGCCCTCCTCGGAACTGCTGCCTGTGCTCTGCTCTCAGGGGTGGCAGCTTGGCCAGGGCAAAGCAGCAGGGAGAGACAGCTGGGTTGTTCACTGTGGGTCAGAACTGCCTCGACGCTGCTCCCTGGGGCACGGAAAAAGGATTCCCAAGGTGGTTTTACATCTCGTTATTAAGTGCTTGGTTTAACGTGGGAGAACTAAACCGCACCTTAGGATTCCAGACTCGCCTCTCTGGGCTGTGGAGCTGCGATTTGGGGAGTGAATTGGCCGTATTTTTATTTTGGCTGGGTTTTTTTGCAATGAGCTATTTGTAAGGGCTATGCCTGCAAAAGAGGTGCAAATTACAATGAGTTGTTTCCCTTTACAAAGGTGTGGGTTTTCATTCCGTATCCTTTGTATTTTGACACTACTCGTATTCACACATCCCTTCTAATTCCAGCACTAAAGGATTCTAAGTGTGTACTTAAAGACAGGAAAGATGCTCCTTTTCTGTTTGGGGTAGGGTTTCTTTTTGAGGGAAGAATTTTTACTGAGAAGTGTAGCAAAATATTTTTAATGGATTTTGCTGTATTTACAAAATTCTGCAGTAATCATCATAATCAATCAAAGTAAGACCTTCTGTAATTGGTGTACCCTTATAAAAATAACACTAAAAAAATTCGAGACTCTTGTTCCCTTCATCTTGCAAGAAAAGGAATTGCAGCACAATTTTTGAGAGCCCACAGAGCTTTTAGTAGTGATATGCACTAAAAAGAACGAAAAACTGCGCTGAGCATCATCCAAATTGAACCAGATGTGTGTCCTGTGCTGGACTGTGCTTGGACTCGTGAGCACTGGGAGCAGCTCAACCCCGTGTATCGTGAGTGCCCACAGAGCCTTCAGTCACAGGCAGGGCCACCGGGGGACGTTTCGTCTCCACTGACTGCAGCTGAAATCCACTGGATTTCAAACACGAACATGGTTGCTCGAGGATTTGGGTTTAGACCCATTATTTGACTCCTCCTAACCCCCATTTTCACATTTCAGTGAGTGACATCATTTCATAGACTGCACTACACGTTGGTAACATTTTTAATCCCTGCTGTTCCTCTTCCTTTATGGGATTCCTCTGCACGTACCCCCCACCATTTCAGTATCACCTAATCCTATTTTTTGTATCTCAGAGCTTTATCCTTGATGCTCTGTTCTTCTTTTATCTTTTGTTTATGCTCCTCCTTTCCCTTTCTTGTTTTGCCTGTTCCATTATCAGAATTTTCTTCAGATCTATTTCGATTCTTTCCAGAACGTAATTAGATCAAGATACTGGGATGGCAAATTGCTGCACTGATTTGATACCGGCTCACAATAGTAAGCTTTGAATCAAGCATTTTGTTTAAAAAGATTTGCATAGCAGGATAAGATTGCTGGGTAGGACTGCAGATTTTTAGCACCAGAGTGAGAATAAGACAACTGAAATGGCAACATTCAAATGACCTTCTACACCCCGACTCTCATGTCTGCTGTTCTGTATACCAGACCAATGTGGGATATTAAAGGAACGTTTGCCAGCCGTTCTGGGGTGGTGGATGGACACCCAGAGATCTCAGCCCTGGGGAGGTCTGTGCTTGTGCCTGTTGTGAGTGGGTGATAGCGGCACACTGGGGCAGATCAGATTGGGGCGGTGCTGCAGCAGCAGTGCTGTGCTCTTTGGCATCCTCCAGACAGAGGCACTGCCAGCAAAACTGACCTCCAGGGCTGTTCCTCTTCTCCACCTCTTCAAACGCCAGCAGTAGTTTATCTCCTGAGCCAGTGGCCATGGGAGCTGCCTCAGAGGTCGTTGGAGTGAAGTTTTATGTTGTTAAATCAACTGTACTTGGAGCTCTTTGGGGAAGAAGGTTTTCTAGTTTTCTAACGAGCGGTTGGTGAAATTTCTCAATAACAACACACGTGGTGACAACCATATATAGGTTCTAGGAGCACATGCAGGAGCTGTAAAGGTTGTTTGGACAGGCAGGGGAGACGCTGCTCTGTGGTGGATGTGCTGTTCTAGAGAGAAGCTCCAACCTGGGTAATAGCAACATAATCACCACCGTGCAATTAAGGGTTTTAATGACAGCCATTATAACTGCAATTTCAGCACTACTGGGAGATTAAAACCTGCCTGTACAACAATAACTTACATGAAGGGTGTTTATAACTGTGATAGTTTTTATTAGGAGCCCTTACTCATAAAGTCACTCTTCATTTTATGGAGATAAGAAGGAACTAATTTGTCTGTCTTTGAAGCTTGAAAATTATGTGAAGTCTCTCTGATTTCGTAGAATAAAAGAGCAGGTGAGCTTGGTGTGCCCCATTCTGGCTCAGGTGATAGGGGCAGATGTTTGTTTTTTTGCCTCCAGATGACCACTCAAACAGCACTTCAGGAACACCAGGCTTAGGAATGCTTCTTGCCATACCTTTGTAACTGCACGCTTGGAATGTGGAGGGAATGGTTAGTGCACTGTGTGCTGCTGAGAGTGCAGTGCAGTGTTTTGGATGCATTACTGACCCTGTATCCAGGCTGGGCTTTGCATGCACTCTCATTCCTCCTAAAATTGCTGTTCAGCAGTGTGAATCTTGAGGAAAGGTCAGTCACTACGTGGTTTGCTGTCAGCTGAGGGCAGCTCTGTTGGGAAAAAATGTGGCAAGTGATGAAGGAAGGCAGATGGTTTTAAAATTTTAGAAGAGTTAAAGAGACTGCTTTTGCTTTTATTGTAGGTTCTACAAACATAACGCTTCTGAATTTTTTTATTTGCTTTTTTAATTGGGCTGGTTTAATATCCAACACCATAATTTAGGTCTCATTTTCAGGGTTTGAAAGGCAAGCATGTGCCAAACCACATCTGGCAGATGTGGCACAGCCCAGAGGGCTGAGTGAGCAAAACTGAGCTGCTTTCACTTGCTGAAATGACCTCCTCTAGGGAAAAGTGAAAAGGGATACATCACTAATCTCAGTTCTGCCCTGTGTGGGTCTCTGATCCCTCCAGTGTATTCGTTTTGCATAAGATAGAAACAGAAGAAATAAAGATGCCAGTTGTCTGTGAAACCTTCCTCAGTGATTTAATTTTTATTTTCATGCTCTGAAATTTTGGTTCTTAACAAATCCTCTTGAAAAATGATGGAGAGTGGCTGGTTGAAAGCTGAGTGTGTTTACTCTTCTATCTACCCCACTATTGATTTTCTAACTGCTGCTAACGGTGACTTATCTTTAATTTCTAAGTGTCAAAATGTGTTTTATTAAAAGCAGTGTCAATGCATTTCATGTATGATCTGCATCAGTGTTGCATTTGGCAGGAGGGAATGGGCTGAGGCCAGAGCAGGTTCTGGCAGAAATCAGAGTATGTCTTACAGCTCCACAACGGGCTGACTGTGGCAGGAGGTGCATGGGAAACCCAGGGGACAGCAGTTGTCTGGCAGAGCCCGGGACATGCCCAGAAATGCTCTGTTGATGTTGGTTTAGGTTCCTTGCTGAGCAGTGCAGGGCTCCCCCTGACTGGCTGAGCCCCCTGGGTGCTCCCTGTGAGCCTCTGGGAGCCCTTTGGGGGGTGTCTTGCCTGGAGTTCCACAGGTGCCGATGCCTCCCTGTCCCTGCCTGCCATACTCTGCTTTATGGCCCTGCCACACTGGCACTTCTGTCCCACAGACTTCACTCTTCCCACTCCCAGACGAGAGAGATTGTTGGCTGTGGAAGGTCTATCCTGCCTTACAGTCACTGTGTCTGTTGTGGCTTCGAAACCAGGAGCATTGAGGGTGTATCCTAATCAACCCTCCATTTATTGTGACACATCTCAGAGTTTTTAGGAAATGGAAAAGAATTGTGCTCTTTGAGCATGAAAACAGCTGGCAAACATTTAATCCTAAAAACTGTGCCTATTCCTTGCCTGAGTGAGTGTTGCACAGTGATGTGTGCAGGCAGTGTCCTGCAGTGCTCTGAAATGGGCCTGAGTGTCAGCCCAGCACACGTGCTGCGTGGACAGGCTTGGCTGGGAGGAACCCTGGGGGGCACCAGCAAACCTGTAAGGGTGCTAAAGTTGGGGTCTGCTTTTTAATTTGCACAGTAACATCCAGAAGGACTGTATTTTGGAATCTGCTTCTCGGGTAGAAGGTGGCACAGCTGGCGTGCTCTCCCGTGTCCCTCAGTGACTGCATAACCCCCACACAGTCACTGAAGGTTTTGGATTTTTGAATTGTGTATCTTCCTTCCTTGCATGAAGGTGTTGTGGAAGGTGCTGTTTGCTGAGCTGCTCATGATGGTTTTGTACCATACAGGTCCCAATTCTCGCTGGGAAACGGGGTGGAAAGGTCAGCGAATTCCTCGGAAAACTGGATATTCCTTGATCCTTCTTTTAATCCCAATTAGGATTAAGGGCTTAGATATTCCTGTGATGTGGTCTAAGGTATGCTTTTCTTCTACAGGGCACTTTGCTAACAACCAATCCATCTTCATAGCACTCTGCTTTGGTGTCATAGTTTTTAGATGTGACAAAAGTGTGAAGTTATGTGATATACCCAAAATATTATCCTGAGGATTGGTCCCAGTGTTTCATGACTCACAATGCTGCACTAAAATAATTTCAGTTGATTTGTCTCCAGTTTTACGTCTCTTTTGTTTTTAATTATACACAATACATCATCTAAGCCACAGCACTACACAAGCTTCTGAGAGAAAAATGGCTTTCTTTGGGTTTTGGTGGGCAGCTGTTTAAGGATTAAAGCCCACGGGAAATAGTTAGTTAGATGGATGGATGGTGAGTTTTTTAAAAAAAATCCAACTATTTAAAACAGCCACTGGCATAACTAGAAGGTTAATAATCTCTAAGGTATTGCCCTGGTTTATAGATACTGCTTTTGGAGCAATAAATTGTAACCTTTGAACATGTGCTTCTGCAAATAAAATCCAGCCTTATTTTGTGTACTTAACAAATTCTGATTGGGAACACATAGCAACCTATAGCAAGCATGCTTTCAGCAAACTGGAGCAGAAAGGAGCCAGATCTTCAAAGTGCTCACTTATCTTCCTCAATAACTCTTCTACATGTAAACAAGATAAAACAGGTCGTTTTGCCAGATCCCCCTCTCTTTGAATGATGTTCCAATTATTTTAAAGAGAAAGAAGTTGTGTTCAGACGTATTTCTTAAAGTTTTTCCTTGAAGTACTGATTTTTTCTTTTAGAAATGTTATTGAAAAATTAAGCTGTGTCATGGAAATGTGATTAAAATAGGGAGCTCTGCACTTAATTCTGCAGAACCCCGGGGCCACACTGCTGTTCAAAGTTCTGCTAGAACTAGGTCCTAAATTATTGTGTATCAGTACAAAAGGCTAAGTTTCCCTCTGTGTTCTTGCCTTTTGGAAGTCTGAATCTGGCAGTCTCCACTGGTTTTTCCCTAGGCAGGCAGCACAGTTCTGGTTAATTGGCCGGTGTGAGGTTGGTTCTCTGGTGGAACCTTTTGCAGCCTGCTCGGGTAAATCTCTGTGTGTGTTTGAGCCAAAGGTGACACCTCTGGCATTTCCTCTGCAGACTGGCTGCTCTCTGTACTTCCAGTGGGTTCCTCTTTTGGATGTATCAGTGGAGAGCTCTCTGGGGAGAGCAGGGCCTGGGATTGGATAGGGGTGGGAAATGGCTGCTGTCCCCACGTGTCCTCACCCTGTTCCTCTTTTCAGGCAGGGCAGTCTTTCTGTTGCTGAACTTTGAATTGCAGTTCGCTGCCCTGCCTGTTTGCTGTGCAGAGCTCCAGACTGCCCCCTCCCCTTGTGACAGGAACGAGTGGCAATGGCACCACGTCCCCCACGGCTCCATTTGAAGTGGAATTCTACTTTTATTTAGCGCTGTCCTTATCATAAAATGATAAATAAAATTAAGAACCAGTGAAAACTGCCAGCTCCCTGAACCGTCCTGGTCTTACCATGCTCCTCTAATTTTTAGTAGCTTTTTTTTTTACCATCACCCTCCCTTTGAATTTGGTATTCCAAGTCAGGAACAGATTAATCATGAAAAACTTCATGTTCACTTGCTACAGTAGCTGCTACCACACTGGGAATAGGTTATGAAAAAAGTAATTTATTTTAATGTTCTTTATATACAAAGTAATTTCACATTACCAACATTTTGATGCTCTAATAGTACTATTTGTTATAATTAAGGAAAAAAGAGAACAAGAATGTAGTGCCTAAATGACTTAATGCTCCTAAGTCTTGTTTGTAACAGTGACAGAGATATTGCAGAGGACACTTTGATGGAAATTAGTGAAGAAAGGCATCCTAAATTTCTAAACTGCTTTTGACAATGAAGGTATAAATTCCCAGATTTTCCTTTCGCAGCCAGAAGTTATGCTCAGGCAATTGGGAATCATGTTAGGAAGTGTCTGGATTATTCTGAAGTACTGATTACCTACCAGATTCTGCTCAGTAGGAGAAAGATCAGCACTTCAGGAATTGAGACTCTCTTAAAAAATGCTGGGAGCTTATCTCTAAGTGAAATATTTTGTTTGTTTTTCTTCCAATATTTTGGCTTCTCAGATTTTTTTAGTGCCACAATAGCTCATAAAACTGGACCAAATTTAAAATTGGTTGAATGCAATTATTGCATCTCTATCCATGGGCTCTGTTGTCTCATGAAATGCAGTCACTTTTCAAAATACCTCCACTTTTTTAAAGGATTTCTGCCTCCCTTTGCTCTTTCTTTTAAGATCCAAAATGAGTCTGACATGAATTTTCTTTGACCAAAAATGAATTTGGGCCAAGATTCCCAGTTCCAGAACGCTTTCAAAACATTACCAGTGAGGTGGAAGTGTGTGTGTTCATACCAGTGTGTGGAGCATTGGAAACCATACCTGTCAAACCCAAACCATTCCAAAAAGCTCCTCCCTGCCCTTTGCCCTTGACATGGAGTGAGTGCAGCCTCCAGGATCCAGGCTTTCCACCCGTGGGTCGAAAGCCACGAGCCGGGTTTTCGTGTGTCCACGTGTGAAGTCCGTGAGGGTGAGCTGAGCACGTGGAGCCCGTGTGGGGCTCAAGGGAGAAGGGCTGTGCTCCTGCCCCGGGTCGAGGGGCAGTCATGGGGTGCAGCTGCCCCAGCCCTGGGGCTGCCCGGGCAGTCTGTGCTGTGTCAGTCTGCAGTGCACTGTCCCCGGGGCTGTGTCTGGTCCCGGCTCTCCCTGCCTCCCTGGCCGGAGGGCTCCTTGCCTGGTGGCACCACAGCCTGTTGCCGAGGCTGCTGGCACAGCTGCGCTGCCCTGGGAAGCTGTGCTGTCCTGCAGACCCGCTCTGGGGTCACTGTCCTTGAGGCCTGTGTCACCACGTGGGGCTCGTGCCCCGCTGCCGTCCCACTGCAGTGCCAGCAGCTCACTGCGAGGCCACCACCTGCTGCAGCCCCCCGGGGTGCTGCAGCCCCGCCATGGGCGGCGGGGGGGGCGCTGGGAACAGGGAACTGGGCACCTCGGAGTGAGCCTGGGGGTCGGGGCCAGCCATGGGGCTCACGGAGCCAGAGTCACTCTGCAGGGAGCCCAGGCTGCCGCCCTCGAAGGGGGTCATTTTCTTCTTCATTAGCTTTCTTTCCTTGGCTCTGCGGTTCTGGAACCAGATTTTCACCTGTAAAGGAGCAGAGGAAAGTTGTTTTCAGTTGCTGATCAAGTGCATTTACTCAGGGAATCACAGGAACATCAGTGCCATGAGCGCCAGTGAGAAAGGCAGGGGCAAAGTGAGACAACACAGCTGTGTGCTTGATTTTCATACAGGCAACCTTTCCTGGCTGCTAATGAGATATTTAGTAATAGGCTGATAAAAAGTGGTTTTTATTTTATTTTTTAAAACAAAATCTAACGGAACAGAATCTCGTGAGTCACAGTGATGGCCAAAAGGATCCAAGAGTATCATTGCATTGAAAATTATATGTCCTAGTCAGGGCAAGTCAAAACCTGTTCCTGGCCTATAAACTGAGGCACAAACATTTTGTGTTTGGATGCTGCACATGAATTGGTGATCTCCAGGTGTGAGGCAGTGCAAATGCACTTCTGAGCAGAGTTTCACCAGGGCACTACACTTGGGACTCCATGGTAATTCAAAGTATTGTGTAAGCAGTGCCTTAACAGCTGAGTGCCTTTTACTGCATTCACAGATGGAGCCAGAATGTGCCACTGCTTTACACCACATCCCAGGGACACAGTTATCCTTGGGAACAAAGGAAGCACCCACTGAAGATACATGGATTTTGGTGGGGGTGGAACAAGTGAGAAATGAGATGAAGTTGATGAGTCAATTGAAAATACATCAGAACTTGCTGAGGTTTGAAAGGGTGAATGTGAATGCCCAGTGTTGGATTGGAAGCAGTAAAAGCCAGTTGTTTATCCTTGGAAGTGGCTCTGTTTTGTGTCTAGTCAGTGTAATAAGCTGCCTCATTCAGGTATGTTGTGTTTTCTTGTTGGTGTTCAGATGGCAAAGGAAACACTTTTCTCATTTTTTCTTTTTCTTTGGGTTTACTGTAACCTAGAGAAAAATCAATGGTTTGCTGAGAAATACTGATCTGTTTAGATCTTCATTAGGGTCTGGAAAGGGAAAGAGAAAGATGATCAGAAAGGAGGTAAAACTATAAGAGGTGATAACATCTGTGGCTGCCAGGTTGTGTTTTAAAACAAAACCACTGGTGAAGTCCTCAAAACCTCTTAAGGAGCCTCTGTGACAGCCTTGGTGCCTTGAGGCATTATTATAGTTTTACAGTTGAAGAATTCAATTACATGCAAAGCTTGTGTAAATTTGAACTAGGTCTCTCAAGTCCTAGGCTGCCATCTGAGATGTTTGGCAGTTCATTTTGTTGTCTTAGTTGTGGAATATCATTTCAGTGCCAAACTGTTTCACTGAAGCAGCCTCAAGAGCTCTCAAATCTCTTGCATTCTCATTGTGCCAAAATAATTCAGGTTCTCTCATACATTTGCCAAAATGTATGAAAAGATGGGACAGTCTGAACACTAAACCAGCATTTATGAATTCCCCTCTGGCTTCAGTGTTCTTACCTGCTGTGAATTTAGGGGTTTGTTCTGGGTTGCTGTTAAACTAGGGAAGCAGATCTGCAGCAGGTCCAGGACCCCAGAGGGTCATATCAAATGAGTGAGTTCAGATCTATAATGCCAGACTAAAAACCAGCATGTCCAGTTGCATCAGTCTGACTTGTTGTTCACCTGCTTCCTTTCAGTATTCTTTTCTTCCAGGTATCTCTTCCTCTGAAGTCTCATCTTCTCTCTTCTTTCTCGTCCTCATCATCTCCTTTAGCTCTGTACCCTTCCTATATTAACAATGCTTCATTTTGCCTTTTTTTTTTCTTAATTGGATGTTGCATCTTTCCTTCCTTGTTTAAATGGCTGTTCTTTGTCCTTCTGTCTTGAGTTATTCCTTCCAGTGTCCTGGATGGGATTTAGGCATAGGCAGGAAAAAAGCTTTTCCAGAAAATCCTTTCAGGTTTTAGGTGGAGGTTGGGATAGGGCAGTGTTCAGTCATGTTCATCCCATGGGGATGTTTAATTTGTACTGAAGGGTAGTGGGGAGAATCTATCACATGCTTTGTTTTAAATCTTACCAGAGATGGAGGTTTTATGCATTGGGATTAATTTTGTGACATCTTGATGATGAAGAAGAGCAAATAGGGCAAAAACTGTTGCCATATTTGGAAACATTTGAGGAAACACCCAATCTATGACAAAGAAACGTATCACATGTTTTTGTTTCCCCTTGTCAAATATACCAGCAAAGGGGTTTATCAGGAACTACCACTAGGAAGTTTCAAGTAAATGGCATTGGCTGTTTACAGAAGCAAGGCCATAACTTTCAAATTCAGCACAGTGAAGTCAAGTTAGTAATGTTGTCACAGCCAGCAAAAAGACACACAGAGCATTTTTCATACCCAGTTGAAATAATTGCAATTTTCAGTAATTAAATACTTGCATTCAACAACAGATATTTCCTTCCCCATTTCTGTGAGCTCTTCCAGGGTGTGCTGGGTGAGACAGGTTCAAGGCAGATGGACAGTGCTACAGGTGGGTGGAGTTTGGACTATCCCTGCTCAGCAGAGCCCATAAAACAGTGGTGAATCACAGGAGTGTGCTTTGAGTTATCTTCTGGGAACAGAGGTGGGATTTGGAGGGGGTGGTAGGAAATAGGGGCAGGAGGAAGGAGTAGCAAGTGTGTAGGAATTATTTAACAAAAGGTAATAGGCAGCTGAAAACACAAACACCTTCAAGTGTCCTCAACATACCTGAGCTCATCACCCCCATTTTCCACTCAGACTGACCTGGTTGGATTTGGTTATGGAATTCCCACTGGCTTCAGCAGGACCAGAACTTCTGCTTTAGAAATATCAGCAGAAATTTCTCCCTGCTCCCACTGCCCGGAGGGAAATGCAGGCAGGATTTGGTGGTATTTAGCTCATGTCCTCAGGGCAGGACTGTGTGTGAAGGTGGTGTTTGCATCTGCTGCAGAGGGGACCCAGGGCCACTGTTTGGTGTGGGAGGCACTGGCAGTTGTGTGTTCCTCACCAGCACCATTCTCTCCTCTGCAGCAGTGCTGGATTCAAAGGGAATCCTGGGTGGGGAGTGCATGGGATCCATACTCTACCTGTCTCTCAGAGAGCCTGAGGTTTGCAGCCAGCTCAGACTTCCTCCTGATTGTGATGTATCTGTTGTAATGAAACTCCTTCTCTAGCTCTAACCTCTGATGATCTGTGTAAACCACTCGGTACTTCTCTCTTGTTCTTGTTTTGCCTGTTTGGAAAGAAGAACACATTGTTTCAAGATAGAATATTTGAAATTACCCAAAATGTCTGGCTTTACATTTGCAGATATCAGTGGGTATTTTAGGCCTGATTTCTATGCACTTGCCCAGCAGGAATCCCTTGACTCGATCTTGATTTACACAACACAAGAGGTTCATACCATCAGATATTGGGTTTGTTCCTTAGTAAATAGATGATAAACTGCTTCTCGTGCTCTTTATCACCCCTGTGTTATCATTTGGGAAAGGGAAGGTGTTCTTGTTAAGAAGAAGGAACCAGGAAAGCTGGGTTCTGTTCTCAGCTCTGATCCAAGCTTCCTGCCTGGGGTGCACTGCCCTTGTTTCTCTGTCCTGGAGCCCAAAGACTCTTCCTGCTGCAGTGACTGGGAGGGACATTTTACTGCACAGAAAATACTGAGAGCTTCCAAAGTTCCTCACTTCTTGTTGCTAGAAAAATTCCTACCACACTGTGACTGTTACTGCAGCTTGGAGGCTGTGTTTTCCCTAAAGGTCTGGCACAGTCTGTCCACAACCTGATAGTAGCACAGGGAGCAGTAACATAGATCTTTCAGATGACGGTTAATAAAGAAGAGAAAAGGAAAGCAATAATCCCTCACAATGGGCAGAGAGGTGCAGCATCTGCTGTTTTGCAGGCAGCACTGCTGCCTCTGCTCAGCGCAGTGGAGCTGAGTGGAGCAGCCCGGGCTCAGCAGTGGCCAGGCCATTAAAAGGCAATGGAAATGACATCAGGGAACACAGATGCAAGGCCCTGCAAGTTTATGGATTCCATGGAGGGGAATTGCTGAGGACAGGATGTGTAGCTGAGGATGGGAGAGACTGCTGGTGCTTCCTTTCTCACCCCCCTTTCCCCTGTGGTTAAGCTCCCATCAGGCAGTCAATGGATTGGAGATCAGCACCTGCTCAAAGCCAAGGCCTGAGCCCTGGCCTGAGGTCATCCACATATTTGACAGACTGGATCATGGCTGTGTTTGGACCAGTGTTACCATCTCTGCTAACCACAGCCTGACCAGTTTTTGGTGCTTGCTTGTCTGTCTGTCTCTATAGGGCCATTCCTCCACATGGGCAGGTTTAGGCTGTCAATTGTCTGGGACAGGGAATGCACTTCCAGTAGGTGTTTTTTTTGCCCTGTGTTCCACTGTGGTGCTGGGGGTTGTGAATTGGGTCCCCAATGGTCAGTGCAGTAGGTGCAGGTTCTCTCAGATGATGCACAGAACTGGAGGTGTGCTGTGCCTTCTGCCTCTATTGCTGCAGACGTCAGGTGGCTTCACACAGCAGCTCCTGTGTGCTCACAGAACGTCTTCTGAAGACATTATGTGGATGCCTAACTCCTCAAAAAGGAGTTTCCACAACCCCCTAATAAATGCTCTCTGCTAAGAGCAGTTAATTTTGAATGGACTGAAATAAATTCTGGGGCACTGAGTTGGTAAAATGTCAGTCTCTGAGTAGATCCCAAAGGCACGTGGCCCAGAGCAACCATCTTCCCTAGCAGGAGAGGAGCTGGAGGGTCATCTGTCAGTGGTGCAAAAGGCCTCCCTCTTCCCCAGCCCCCACCCTTGCTTTTGAAGTTGAAGTGGCACCCAAAGTTCAGAATTCAGGGTACAGAACTACAGCAGATTCTTGGAGTGCTCTATCCCCTAATTCATGCTTTGGGTTAACGTTTTCCCCCATCTCTGGAGGGAGATGTGATGTCTCATTGGTTTTAATGGCTGAGCACGTTTAAAACCAGCATTGCTTTCCACTTGCTGTGCTCTCTGGATGGTCATGGCCACATCACTTCTGTCTCTTTCAGCATTTGACAATCAGTACTTTGCTACTTGGAGGGAGTTCTGGCTCCCCAGCCCACTGCTTGCCCTGGAAGGGTCCTCATGCTCTGCTGCCCTTTGTACCGTTCGCAGAGCTCCAGCCCCAGCGCGGTTGAGCACGGGGAGCCCTGGGCAGTGCCACGCTGTAAATTAACACTGTTCCACCTCCCCTGGGGGTGGCTGTGGTTCCCCTAAGGACAGGCTTTCTCCAGGGCTGTCCCCAGGCTTGTGGAACATCAGAATTTGGTCCTTCAGCTCCCGCGCTGCCCCTGGCAGAGCACCGGTCGCCACTGGCGCCTTCACAGGGCTGCGGGCACTGCCCACCCTTGTGAGAGCCATCAGCCCCATCCCCGGAGTATTTCCATGGGGGAAACAGGGCTGTGCTTGTCCTTGCGCTGCGGGCTCTGCAAGATCCGCGCAGCCCAACCACTCCGAGTCCCGCCTGCTGCCTTCCCCGTGGAGGTTCTGCTGGGCTCCGGACGATACACACGGCACTCATTCCAGCAGCATTTCTGTCACTGCAAAGCTGCAGTGAAAGCAGGATTAGCCCAATTACCTTTACACCGATAATCAAGTGAAAAGTGCTGCTAATTTTACAACATTAAGGTAAGAATTTTAGAGTCTCTAAGAGCAGCAGTTACTCAGTTCAGTCCACATAAATCCCAGGACATTTGTTTTCGTTCACTCCAAGTGTAAACTGTTTGTTTAACATATGGTCACCTGCAGTGCTTTAATGCCTCACTTGATATTTTTTAGCTTTTGATCTCTCTAGCTGCTGGTTTGGCTCGTGTTTTTTTTTTTCCCCCCTCTTCAAATGAGAATTTGGGGTCATTCTATGGGACAAAATGTTTAACATGTTTCCTTAGTGTCCTTTGTGTTGTTAAGATGGAGTACACAAAAGAGCAGCAAGGTGATCTTATCTTGACCTCTATTCTCATTCAGAAGCCACAGACAAATATCAAATGTTCTTCTATTGCCAAAACAAGGTGGTAAACGTCAAGATAAACCTTCCTGTTTCTGGTTTTAAATGCTTAAACCCTTATTATCTGAGTAGGAGAGGGTCGTGGGGTTGTTTTGTTTCTTTTTAAACTGAGGAAGAAACTAAACGTACAAGGAAAACAGAACTTTCTCCCGTAAAATGTTTTATTTTCGTACTAGTAGCTCTCAGGGTTTTTTTTTTTAGTAGAGATGATAATATCTAGTTTCTGTTTGAATGAAGTTTTGGAGCTTTGAGATCTAATTTCTTTCTTTAAAGTAAGTTAAGAAAATAAAAAGTAGAAAAGCAAAAGCAAGGAAATTCTGAGAAATATTCTGAGAAAAAGTCTCTGATTTGTCACATAAATCTTATCTTTAATAATCTGGGGGTTTTGTTCGTTTGTTTGTTTAGTTAATACCCTGCGTGAGAGGCAAGAGGCAGTGGGAGCTGAGATCTGCCAGGGTCTCCTGAGAAGACACTTTCAGTTGTGACTGAGCCCTGTTTTAGTCTGTTGGGCCTTGAGGGCACTGAGAGTCTCCCTGAGGCCTTTGGGGGATGATGGGCTGGCTTAGTCTGCACAAGGCATTTCCTTTCAAAGACAAAGTACACTTCTATTTGCCAAAGTTAACAAACAGCAGCTTCAGAACCTACCCCTGAACAGTTTGGGACTTTAGCCTCTCCGTTCCATCTGCTGGATGAAATGGATCCCTTCCACTGCTTTCTGAGCCAAACTGGCAGCCCTTCTACTGGGTGTATTTACAGGGATAGCTTTTATTGCAAGGAGAACTATGAACTGAGGAAAGTTTGAGGGAGGACTAATGGATTCACCCCCGAGACAGCAGAAGGATGTTCTTCACTTCTCAGACTTCTTTAGGAGGTAATGGCAGAGTTTAATGATGCAGTGATAAAAGTTATTGTATTGATCCAATTCTTTAGTCAAATCTCACTTGGGTGGGTGAAGTTGCAAACATTTAGGTTTGTAGGATCTTAATGAACCTTTTGTTAGTGCCAGGTTAAAATCATAGTCAGAAATATGGTGTCAGTTCCATTGGAAATATCTTCTGCCATGGACAATTATCCTGTGGAATTGCAAGTGGTTGCAGAGGTTATTACTGTGGGTGGAAGAGAAATGAAACAAAAGAGCTTTGAAGCAACTACCTTTGCAGTCTGCCTGCCTTTGTCTGGGGGGAGTAGATTTCCTGGCTTTAATGAGCTGGTTAAGGAGAGGGAGTTTTGTCCACAACCTCTCACTACTGAGAAGTGCCTATGGACCAGCAAAAAATAAGACATTTCAGACTCAGAAGGCTTTTAATAAGATACAGTTTAACAATCCTGCTCTATCACACCCACCATGGCAATTTTTTGTGACTGGCCAAGTTTTGAGCTGGGGGAAGGGAACAGCTTTCCCATTGGTCATAAAATTCACAGAGCATTTCTTCTGAAGACAATAAAGCTGGGAGAAGGCCTCTTTATTTGCTGTGAAAATCATCACCCTTTCCGGCAATATAACTCCTGAAGAAAGGAGGGAGAAGGAAGAGCCAAGGCTGCATATCAAAGCAAAGTGAAGTGTTAAAAGGGTCTGCTGCCTCAATATGACAGATAGGCCTCAAAACCTCAGACAATGTAGGCCAGGAAAGGAAAAAAAGAAAAACCACCATCGGACCTCACAACTAGTTTACAAAGCAAAATAAATTAGCATTAGAACCAGCCCTGGCTCCTCTTTCAGAGCCTCCTCTCTTAACTTTTCAGGAATATTCTTCATCTACTGAAATCAGCATCGTTCATAAAGTCCAGGAGCTGCCTGAGGATGTCCCAGTACAGACTAGTGTGGAATTGCTGTGGGATTACAGCCTGGCTTCCAGGGCTTTGTTTCAGGGGAAGTAGTGTCTGTACTTGGTGGCTGGAGTTACCCTAAATCAGCTGGAAATGGGGAATGGGCTCAGTTCAGACATGCACCTCTCTGTTAGCTTACTGTTAAGAAACCAATGTTAATTTTTGAGCTTATAAAGATATGGACTGTCAGAGATCAGGCCCCAGAGATTTGTTTAGGGCTATCTCTAACTCTTTATGTACTTTAAAAGTTTAGGAAAAGTAAGGGGCAGATTCTCCCCAGTGTCATTTCACTGCCTCGGTTGAAGTTGTGAAGCAAAAATAATTTCAAGTAAGTTTTGAAGACAGACATTGTGCTGCACATGATGTTCTTAAAGTTAAATTAATAAAACCCCCAACCCCCCACTGCCATTGTATTAGAAAATGTTCCATGGATCCAGTCCTGTGTAATGTGAGTATAATATTGCTGCCAGAAATCTTGGTGTGCTGAGTAGGTGTCCTGGTCCCAGGCATTGCTGCAAAGTTAACTGCAGGAAGGTTTGTGAAACGTGGTGAAATTCTCTGTTTGCATTTTCTGCTGTGTCCTGTTCATTTGTTCTTGTCATACATGTTCAGGTTATTCGTGCTGAAAAGAACAGAGCAGGATCATAGGATTGGAACCTTTCAACAGACTTGAAGTTTCCCTCTCTGTTTCCAATTTTGAACATGTTCTGCTATTCTGAAATAAAGCTCACTGGCCAAACTCTGTCCTTCCCCTTGCCAGTGTGACCTTTTCTAATACTCTTCATCCTACAGAAGTGAATCCAAAGCAGAGCCATTTTTATGCCCTTTAATGGGGATAAATGGACAGGCTGCCCTGTGTGGGTCCTGTTTGCAGACAGACACAACCTGCAGAAAGTGGAGGTGCATTTCTGAGTGGCAAATCAGGGGAAAGCCCACTGCCAGTGACTCTACAGACTAAAAGGCAAGTGAGCAACTGAATTTCCTTTCCAAGTGTTCTGTGTTCTTTAGGCATTCAGCATTTTGACAGGATCACACAATCTGCTGAGTTGGAAGCGACCCACAAGGATCATCGAGTTCAACTCCATTTTGCAGGAGTGGCTTCTTAAGAGGCTGGTTCCCTTTCCTTAGATTTGAGGGGATATAACTTCTTCCTTCAGAGACTAAATGCACATTTACCGTGCATTTGGTCCTGATGCTCTCAGCACCCTCTGCAGCAGCAGAAAAATTGCCCTTATGTCTTCAGGGTAAACTTTTATTGAAGAAGAATGACAGGAGGGGAGCTGTCATCTACAGAAGCCTCTGCTCATAATTATTCCCCTGCTTCAAAACTTGTCCCCTCCCTGTTTTATGGTAACATTAGTGCAGATCTTAAGATGTACTTTCAGCTTCAGAGGAAACTCTGCTCGGCTGGCATTGCCTGGGAATTCCCTGCTCACCCTCAGTGCTTTGGGCACACTTGGAGCCAGAAAGCCAAGTCTGCTCCTGTGGGAGCAGACACACCCCCATAGCAATGTTGGAATCAACAGGAGGAGATTAGTACCTTGTTCTGAGGTGGTTTTATTCTGCTTTCTGCCAGAGAATTTGCTGTAATGATGTCGTGTGTGTGTGTGGAATTGCCACCTCAGTCTGTAACTGTGGCTTTGTTCTGTTCCAGGTTACAGTTGCTCCTTGGCTGTGCTGCCCTCTCCAAGTGGGGGGCTGAGGACAGGGAGCAGGAGCAGTGGAAGGGTTAGAGAAGGGTCTTTTCTATCAGTGTTCATGGATGAAAATACTAATTAGTCAGTGTTTATTAGTCAGTGTTTCCTCCTTTAGGAGTCCTGAGTACACATTTGCTCTCTCCTGTGTCCTGGACACCCTCCCAGTGCAGGGACAGGATGTTGAACCCTGTGTGCACTGAATTTAGGATCAGGTCCCAGTCCTTCCAGCTCCAAAGCTGCAGGGACAGGCACTCAGACATCCTTCACCCAGGGAGAGAATGGTGCATGAAAGCCTCAGTAGGTCTTTTCTGCAGGAAATGCACTTCAGTAGCACTAAACAGGGTGATAGTCTCACATTAAATACTGAGATCTTCCAGAGGTTTCGTGTAGCAAAGCCTCATAAGCTTCACTTAACACCAGCTGAAGACATGGTGTCTTCAGTTTATACTGGATGTTGTTTTATAAGTTACAGAGTCAGACTTGAAATCCTTTCTGCCTTTGTTGCAGGTTAGCTGTGTAGGTACCAGGGTATCAAAGGGCCTGGAGGACATGAGGCAGTGGGAGGAACTGGAATGAGGTGTTCTGTTTGTCATCTGTCTGGACACGAGGCCACAAAGCGCCAGGACAAGAAGCTGACCATGGAATCTCTGGAGCTGGAAATGCCACAGACCCAGGGCCTTGTTCCTGTAGCTGCTACAAGTCACACTACTCAAAGTAAGTAACTTTTGGAACGAATCTCTCCCACCCTTAAAGGGAGAAGATTACAGGAACACTTCTTGCCCACTTCCAAGGATATCTGGCAAATATCACTTGCCTTAATAGTTATTGTTTCCACAGTGCAATAATGTTTATAACTAGTGTAATGAATAAATAGTAAAATTAACTTGTCTAGGTAATTTCTGTTCTGATCACCTCAGGTAAGTCTGAGCCTGTTTGCTCATCTTTAAGATCAGTGGGTCATATCTATTGCCCAGGGGATGAGGAAAGCTGATAAAGAAGAGCTGGGATTCCTTGACTCCTGCCTACACTCGCTCTACTGAAATTCCTAAAGCTTTGCAAAGAGACAGAAGGATAATGCTCAGTGTACACAGACAGCTTTAAGGATGGAAAAAGCAATAGATTCCATCCAGGAAGACCCAGCAAGCAGCACTGGTCCTTGCAGCTGGCCTGGTCACACACCTGAGGTCACCTGCAACACCTGCATGCACAGAGCCAGACTCAGAGTGTCACATTCTACAGCTGACATTGCTGGAAGGGAAAATATGCTGCTATATTTTGGAAAACTGTGAGAACAATGGTGCCCTTGCTTTTAAACAGAGGAAAAGGAGTGAAAGCACAAAACCCAGCTCCAGTGAAACAAATCTATTGGCACAGAGCCTTCCTGGCCTAGCAGAGAAAAATATATATAAGAGTGAAAGAAGCAGCAATTAGAATTGCCAGTCTGGATTTCTCCCTGCAGCAGGACCCAACAGCTATCAAATGAATGGCCAGGCCCCCACCAGCTTCAGAGGGCATTACATGGCCCATGGGCATTTGGGATGCTGATTCCTGCTGACATGAAGATGCTCATGTTAGACCATTCCAGGATGGACACACTGCCAGCTCCTCCTGGGAATGCTCTGGCCCTTGCAGACTTGAAATCTGAAAAGTGAGGTAGTTCTAAGTGTGCTGCTGGGGCAGGCAGTTGGAATGTGGCATTGTCTATAGCATATATAAGGTATCAGTCTGGCTCACAATATCCCCACTATCAAAGGGACACACAGACAGAACAAATCAGGTCT
Organism: Myiotriccus ornatus; assembly: GCA_036023395.1. Classification (NCBI taxonomy): domain Eukaryota; kingdom Metazoa; phylum Chordata; class Aves; order Passeriformes; family Tyrannidae; genus Myiotriccus; species Myiotriccus ornatus. Next base: position 18,087,566 of record JAYRBT010000156.1, read on the forward strand.
TGCTCTCAGAGGCTGCAGCTGGAACCCACAGGAGCATAAGGCAATGGGGAGAGAAGAGAAGAGCAGTGGATTATTTCACCAAAGGTTGTGCTATCTGTAAATCCGACAGTTAATGAGACATTTCACTGCCCTTGGAAGGACTACCCAAAAGCAGGCTGCAAGTTTTTTCAGAACAGGCCCTCTTTTGTTTTGTCTTGTATTCAGTGAAGAAAAAATATGATTTAAAATCACTTGCCTTTTTTTTTTTTTCCCACAAAAGAATTCTTATTCTCCTGAAGTAACAACCTATTCTGATTGTCCTACTGACTTCTGTGGACTCTCTCTGAACTCAAGTCGTGTTCAGCAGGAGTGAGGATGGCTCTGTCCAGACATATAAATTAGAGGCATTATTTTAATAGAGGCTATTTTTCTAGACAGTTGCTTTCATTTCTCTAACTTATGGTTTCAGTAATGGCTTTTCCACCAGAGATTGATTCAGTACTTGCTTGGCAGACTATTATTTACAGGCACGTGTGGAGCAGAGCTGGGGCTGGAGGGAGGGCTGAAAGGGAAGGGACCTTCCTGGGATGGAACATTGGAATACTGGGAGCATCTCTGGAGGGGAGAAACTGAGCATCCTTAATTTCTGCTGATCTCAGGGCATGGCACAGCTGCTCAGCACCTTGGAGGATCAAATACTTCCATGCAGCAGACTGTGCCTCCGTGCTTTTCAGGCAGTTTCCCCTCTTTTTCTTATCCTTCTCCCCTTTCTTGTTTCATAATTTTTTCATATAATACAAGGTACAGGGTTTTTTGGGCATGCTCAATATTTATCTCTTGTTCTCTTGTCCCTCATCCCAATCAAACAGGACCTTTCCCTCATGTCCATGACTAATTTTTCCTTGTTAAATAGATTGAAGGATTGTACTCATTGACTGTTACACATCAGAGACTGATCTGTGGCTGCAGTAACTGATTGTGTCCCCATGGATTTGTATTCCTGCACATTCTGAGAGCTGCTACTCCAAAGTGAAGCCAGCCTTTCCTTCTCATCCCTGTTTTTAAAGTATGGACTCATTGTTCGATCTGGCAGGTTTCATTTCAGTGCTCTGAGGTTTACAGAGGCTGTTTCTGATACAAAGCCTTGTCGCCACCCTCCTGCTGTACATGTTTCACTTGAACTTTCCGTAAGTACTCCAAAACCTGAGGGAAGTCAGCAAAGCATGGGTGGTGCTGAAATCCAATAGTTGCATCATGATCCGTTTCTGCAGACATGCTGCTTCATTCTCATCTATAGGGGGAATCTATTCCCATCTATAATCTCCTTTTAAAAGCAATTATTTGATATCACAGACTTTTTAAACACATCTGAAGTGAGAAGTGACAGGCCACTGCTTTTCATTTCCCACAGTGTTAAAGGTCAAGGAAGAAACATAAGAAACAGCCAACTGATGGAGTAATTCACCCAATATTTAGCAAGAGGACCCCTCAGAGCAATAAGGATCTGTGTTAATCTGCGTGGCTCCCTCTGAACGGGAACCCGGCAAACCCCCCAGCGAGCGAGCCCTCCTCAGCGTCCCGCAGTGCCCTCGTTCGTACCTGTGGACGTGGCTTGCACGGTTTTCCTCATCCACTCGTAGGAGCTGTGCCTGTGGCTGCTGGGGGAGATGTGCTGGGCACTGGCG
>JAYRBT010000156.1:18089445-18102122 GCA_036023395.1 Myiotriccus ornatus
GGGCCGGCACGGGGTGGTACCCCATGTACTCGGGGTAGGGGGGGGCGGACACGAAGCCCTGCCCTGGCAGGGTGTTGCTGGTGCCCCTGGCCGAGCCCGGGTACATGGTGCTGTCCTGATCCAAAAGGTAGCTCACGTACATGGTGCTCACAGCCCGGCTCCGGCCCGCCGGGACATCCTGCTCCTCGCAGGGCTCGTTTGATCTCCCTTCCCCTCCTCTTTCTTTCTCTCTTTTCTAGCCCAGCCTGGCTCTATAAATGACTCACTCTAGCCCTGATGTCCCTTTACTACACATGATTAACAATGGTTTTACCAGGTGCTGGTGGTAACAGTTTACTAAGGCCCTGCCTGATGTCACAGATAACTGCCTGCCCCAAAATTACATTTGCATTCAAATGAAGGGCTGCCCATGCAGGCAACCCCACCTTGCTGCGAGTTCCAGTGCTTCCTTTCTCACAGCCCTCTATGGGTTGCCAGCCCCGTTCTGTACTTTCAGAAAGTAGTTTGAAATCTCGTGGTCTTCAAGCAGAGCTGTGTCCATAGCTACCCGTAACTGCTGAGACAGTAAAGCAGCATTTCTCTTGAGCTGTGCGTGCCAGAATCTAACTTCGGGCACCAGCTGATAGTCACCTAAAGCCTGGTTTCTGCTAGTCCAGTTCTGTCAGAGCGTGCTGTACTATTTTTTTAAACTAAACCGTAAGGACCAGTTCAGTCTTTAACTGCAGCTCGTACATCGTTTCTCACATGAACACTCTTCTTGACTTCAACTCTTGGTCCGTATGGGAGAGCACTTAGAAACCGCAGTCATCCTGCTGATTTTAACATTACAAAGGATAGACAAGAAGTCTTGTAGTCATTTTGAGCATTTGTTCATACGAATAGTCTTGTTGATGTTAGCGAGCCTATTCATGAGCTGGCTGCTTGCCGCGGTGATTGAAGTTCCTCGGTTCTAACTTACAGTGGTAACAGAAAGAGAATCTGTTATTGAGAGAATGCAAAATTTGTCACTTTGCCTGTGCTCGTGTCTCGTTTGTGATATTGAAATGAGTGGTAGCTTCCCCTGAAGGTTTTTCTGTTCTCATTGCTGTGCTTGTTCACAACAAGTAACACCTTTTCTTAGAAAGATGGGAACAAATTAGAGGTTTTTAGCTCACAAAAGCAGTTTCTAACTTTCAGGAGCAATCCTATGTAAGTAACAAATCCCTACGAGATCATCTGTAACCAGGAGCAAGGAGAGAAAGTGTGGATTTCTTTTTTTTAAAATGAGATAGATACCTCAGCATTGTCTCTTAATGGGACTTCACTCTGTTTTTATTCCTATTCCTTTAATGATGTGATACTTAATTGCACCTTTATTAATGATCCAACTTGTTAAAGGGATTTTTGCCTTAAACAGGTGCAAAGTATAATGAGTTTTTTCTTTGTTCAGAGGTGTATTTTTTCTCTGAGAGTCTTTTGCACTTTAACGCCATTTAAACTTAGAGGTTCTCAGGAGGAGAGAATGACTTTGCACACCTGACAACGCGGATGTTTCCTTCAGTGAGAGAAAGGTGTCCTCAGGCTGAATTCACAACCTGGGGAGGGGAAAAGGCTTTTCTGACTGAGAATTCCAGAGCTGGGTTCAGAAGCACAGCCGCCTCCTCTGAGTATTTGAGATTTTCCACCTGTGCACTTTGCTAAAACTTGTGCCTGTTTGCATCTTGAGTTTTTGGAGGCCGATGTTTTGCTGGAGTAATTGGTGGAAGGTATTTTAAGAATCATTAGGTGGGGGAAGTTGGCAGAAATGGTTTCTTCTGCTTGCATATGTGAGCTTTTTGGGTTGCAATTCACACTTCTGTGCCAGCTGGTCACTCAGAATGGGCAAGCAGAGCTGCTGGTACAGCCTCCCCAGATCCAGGGAAGTCACTGCTCAGTGTGCCATGGATCTGAACTGCCCAGTTCTCCTGTAGCAGCAAAATAAATCAGTCATTAATGAGAATAAGGTGTCTCTAGACAAGCGTCTGCAGTTACCAGCACAGTGTGATTTCAGTGTTTGATTTTTTAGCCCGTGTTTCCCTCCCTTTCCCAATCACTCAGAGCACTGTGGTTGCTTGGTAGCTCTCCAGTTTAGTCTGCATTGAATCAAAGAAAGATGCTTTACAGCTTTCTGTTGTAACTTGATTTCGTTTCCTTTCCTCCCCTTCAAAAACGACTGGAAATTGTCCTTGTAGGCATTTCAGTGCCTCTCTTGGTGCAGGTGTACAATAAATCAGCCAGAGGAAGAGGCAGCCTCTGCTCCTTTTCAGCAGCGTTAGCAGTGGCCCCTCAGCCGTTTGGAAAAGGTTCTCATTATGTTCATTCGGCAAAACTGTCCCTGCAGGCTTTCTGTACCTGCTGCCCCAGGGCACGGGCTCTGCAGAAGGGCTGGGTCTCCCTGCACCCCTGGGCTCGGCGCTCAGGAATGTTGGCTACACCAGGCTGGAGGCAGGGATTCAGTTTTTTCATGATGGTATAACTTGGCTCAAGAAGCTGCTGAAAGGAGTGATTATTCTTAAGGATTAGAAAAATGACATAAACCCACCTTCTGATGCTTTCAGCTGATACAGGTATATAATGACATGGAGGAGACTTTTCTTCCCTCTGTGCTGCCGAAAGAAAGTACTTTACAGTCTGTGATCGTTAAAGTGACAATACCTTACCCCTCTGGCCACATGCTGTGCTCACTAAGCAGGAAACTGCTTCGTTTTGCTTCCCCAGTACCCTAAGTTGGTGTGATTTCAGCAGGGCTGTGTTTCGGGTTTGCTCAGTCCAAGTTTTTCTGCTCTATACCATTTAAATCTAACCTAACAGTTAAACCACAGTCCCCAAGTGTTCTTTACCTGCTGGGGCTGTGGGAATAATCACATTTAAAATAAAACATTTTCAAAATTGCTCAAGCACAAAGGGTAAAGGAATTGGGATTTGGGTTGCTTTTCATACGTTCTAGGAAGAATATGGTGTCCTGTTGGACATAAATCTGCCACCCTGCAGTCAAAAAACCCACAAACCCTGAAGTTCGTCCAGTCTGTTATTACATCTGTAAAGTGTTTGTACACAGAACCTCATGTGTACAGTGTTTGGAGCTACTTGTTTTGGTGGCTAAAGCTGGAAGTCTGTTGGAATACACCCATATAGTGCATTTCTGTGTGAGAAAGCCCAGTTCCCTCCCCACAGGCCTTCAGGAGGGAGCCTGTGGCACAGCAGGTGCCCAGGGTTTCTGTGGGCACTGGTGCTGCAAACAGCAAAGTCCAGAGTTTGGCACTAAATTGGAGATTTCAAAGGGAGAGGAGTTTTGTTTCAGGACTTTAACCCATTTGAAAGAAAACTGCCCATACATTTGGATTTCTGAACTCTTCCTTACACCAACTTGGTGGAACTTTTTACTTCTTATCTTGTTTTGGCATTAATTCTGCACTGACACTTCTGACTTCTATTTCACTGTTCTGAATAAAGCTCTCTGCAAACATTTTGGTTTAGGGTGTTATCATTTGACATGCAGGAATGACAGTGGCCCAGTGGAGAGAGGTCCTTCCAGAGCAGAGCCTGGACAAACAAAGCAGGAGTCTCTCTTTCCTGAATATGTTTTCCCTATAACTATATTTTGAAGAATATAGCAATTTCAACCTTTCCTACCCTTCTTCTCTTTGCATCCAAATCCATAACCTACATTTTATTAAGCACATACAGCCTTTCATCATTCTTTTGTAAGTAGCAACATTAAGGCCAGAAAAGCAAATAAGGTGGAATTAATTGCCTTGTAAAAGGTTATTCTGCTTTCTTAGTGGCATCTCTGACATGATAAGAAATCCCCAACAATATCAATATGAAATCAGATTTCTCCAAGTTGATTTGTGAACAGACCAAGTCCAACATCTTGTGGATCTAACAAACATAGTGACAATTCTGTGTTCTGGGCTCACACTGAGAAGCCAAAAGTTGAGTGGAAATGAGAAATTGTCCTGAATTCTCAAGAGAGGAAAGAACTTTATTGTTCTGAGATGAGCCTGAAACACCTTCTCCTCTCTGGGATGCATTTCTCCAGTCCTAGACTGGGACGGTTTCTGAGGTTGGGAAGTGTCCACCAGAGGCCCTGGTTGTGCAGACAGCTCTGCGGGAGGTTTGCTCGGCTCCCGCGGGTGCTGGCTGTGTCAGAGCGGCAGGAACTCCGCAGTGCTCCAGCCCGCTTTGCTGCTGCCGTCCTGCCGCCCGAACGCGCCCGCAGAGCTGCTCTGCGCGGCTGTGCTCGGGCTGTGTCGCTGCGTTTCCGTGCGCTCTGTCCCAGCTGTCCCCCACGGCTGTGCCGATGGCAGCCCTTCTGCTGCGCGTCCCGTGTGCTGCCTGCGGACTCCCAGAGCTGCGGCGGCTCGGGCTCCTTTTCCCGGGCTTTGCATTCGAGTTGTCCGGAGGCAGCGCCGCTTGCGAGGCGGTTTCGCTGCCTCCCTGCGGTGAGGCGATGGGGACAGCTGGTGGTCAGCGCCTGCATGGCAGGGAGCCCTTCCCAGCCTGCAGGGACTGGGACCTTACTCCAGTGTCAAAGTTTAAGGACACTTCTGTTCTATTCCCAGCGGGAATCGTGTCTGTCACTGCCCAGTTGCCGTAATTAGCAAAGCTGCTGAACAGTCCTGGCTTAGAATTTGGGCTATATCGCAGGGATTTCTGCTCTGCTATTTGATTAACGGGAACACCTCTCCTCTGAAACCTGAAGTAATGCTATTATAGGATCAGAGTTGGAAGGACCCACAAGGATCATCGAGTCCAGCTCCCGGCCCTGCACAGGACACCCCAAGGATTACCCCACATGCCTGTGCATCCACCTCTCCCTTCAGCAGCTGTGACTAAAAAAAGAAACATTCTGGACAATGCAGGCTCTGCACCACAGTTCTGTACCTGCTGTATCCACCTCAGACAGGACCTTTTGCTTTACAGGTTTTTAGTATGAAAAGCTTTCAAAAAAGCATGTTAGACAAACTAGAAAAAGGTTTAATAGGAGAACCAGTTAATGAAAGATTACGAAGTCCAGTGGCACAAATATGAACCAGGTGGATCTCCTTTTTACTGCCTTTTACAGCTCGATTTTTTAAGGTAGAAAAAATTGCTCTCAAATGAAATAAGCTTTTTTTTTAGTTCTTCTGCCTCCAGGCACTGTAGAACACCTTCAGTTCCCACAGTGCTTCCCAGCCTTGCAGTCTCTGCAGGACTGGGGGCCTGTGCAGGGTGAGATCAGTCCTACAGGCACCACAGATTTCCACAGGAATACGCCAGGCTTTTCAAATATAACTTTTTACCGGAATGTTCTGTTTAACAGGGCTCTCAAATGTGCTACACTCCATTTGCTGAGCTGTGACCAGAGCTGGAGGGGAGCACGTGGGGCTGGTGTGTGTCACACCAGAACAGCGCCTCGGTGTCCCCCATCATGGCATCACAGCGCTGCCATTTCACACCGGGGAGGTGCCTGAGGAGGGTGACGGTGAAGAATCAAGGGCAGCACTGTGGTATTTTAATCTTGTATTCTTTAAGGAGTAGCTGTGCTTCAAATATATTTTGTTGATCAGTGTACACGCTGCTAAAAGTGACACCACCTTCCAGCTAACATTTGCTGTGTATGGTTAGCCTTTGGGATGGCTGAAGGAAGCAGCTGCCTCACAAAGACACTGAAAACGTTGCTAGTTCTGAACAAAGAACCTCTCTTTTCCTCACTCCTGTTTTCTGTGCCCTGAATTTTTCACACCTTGCAAAGGGCTGGATCTCCTTGGGCTGTGTGAGTCCTGTCACTTCTGCAGTGGGATTGAGGGTGGTGACATTCTGGAGCCCAGCCTGCTAATTCAGTGCCACCCAGAGGGGGCTGCTCAAATAATCTCCCATAAAAAGATCCAAAGAGCTGCCAAGTGGATGTTGTGCCTGCTTGCAGGACCTCACCCATGCCCTTGGATGCCCCCAGAACAGGAGGGAACACTTGACCCAGAGACAAGAAGCCCCCTTTGGGCAGTTCAGACCTGCCATGGGCAGCCCTGGTACACCACAGAAGGTTCCAGAGCCCCCAGACTGAGGTGAATCCCTGCTGGTTGCTGAGGGCCAGCTGAATTCAGCAAACTGTAACCTGGCATGGCAGTTTGGGGGTTTGGGGCTGTGTCTGTGTGTTTAACACTGCTCTGCTGCTGGACGCACCCCATCTGCAGCTCCTGGAAATTTAGAGGAAAACTGTGTTAACTTTGAATATGTGGCACAACTAAACCAGGGCTCCTAAAACCTGTCTGGGGAAACTGGTTTTGAGAGCTCCCTGGACACCTGGACTGGAGGTGCTATTGGGCAGTTGGCTCCTGACTGCAGACTACATGTGGATTATTTGAATCTAATTCTTAACTAACATCAAGGACTTTGATTTTTTTATTTTTGGAAACGTGCTTTCCCCCGCTCCTTTAGTACGGAAAACATCCCTGGCTATGATGGAGTGTGTCGGTAGGGGTGCCTGAGTGACCGTACAGCTGGATAGTCACTCCTGAACCAAAGTCCCCCAAGTGGCTTCTCCAAAGTGCCATTTCCCACTAGGTGGCACTTTGGATCCGTGGCACAGGCGGAGCCCGCGCGGCTGATGGAGTAGCTGTTACCTGCTGCTCGGATCTGTGTCGGGAATCGCCCGAGCTGCAAAAGGATCAATGTGGTGCTGCCTGCAGCAACTTTCACAGCTCCACTTAATACAACACTGATTAAATCCCCACCCCCAGCTCGGTGTAAAAGAGCTTTAGCTCAGAAATTATCCCCTCTGCAATTCCCTGCATGCATCTTCCTCCACTGCCCAATTCCCCGCCTCAAAAAACCCCACAAAAACCCCCAACCAACCAAAAACCCCCCAAGCCCCCACCCATCAATCAAACTAACAACCAAAAACCAAAACACAACCCCCTGCTCCCCCCAGACAACACAACTAATATTTTCTTTCCTGGAAATGAAAGGTAACAGTGCTGTTTAAAAAAGCAGGGTTGGGGTTCTCTGTAAGTACCCAGGTAGGGTCCAAGCCACTCCCCAGGCTCCAGTGCCGTGTCTGTCCGAGGCCCTGTCAGGGCGGGGCAGGAGTTTGGAGCTGGCACAAATAAACCAGGCCACAAGCAGGGCCGTAAGTGATGGTGGAAGGAACAGGCCCAGAAATAAATGAGGTGGAGACCAGTGGGAGCTGCAAAGGGAAAACTGCAGAGGTGCTGTTGGGGTTTGTATTTAGAGAGGAGTTGCTCAGGCTGATGTCTCAGTTCTGATCTTGGAGCAAATTACAAAAATTCATCTGCCTGATGCGCTTTCTATACATAAAACAGGTGACCCCAAAATCACCCAGTTTAGGATTTAGTTACACTAAAGCTTTGTTCTCCAGCTCCTGTATAAACAATTTTGGAATTGCCCAGGAGCCACAAGGAAACGAATTGCAATAAAGCCAGGAATTCTTTCTCTGTTTGTTTGGAGATGAGTGCGGTGGACTTTGTTGTATCTACAGCCGAGAGCTGAGGGTGAGAAGATCCTCAGTGAAGTTACATGATGTTCACTGCCCAAACTGGAGCTACAGGGGCTGGACAGAGGCACTGAAAAGGCTCCAAACACAGGTTTAACAGGGTTGTATTGACTGATATGGGCTCAGTGGGCACCACACATCAACTTTCTACCAGCAGACACTGCTGCAAGTGATGCCTCTTATCCTAAATTTTGGAGTGTGCAGCTATTTGCTGAGAGCAGAAATGATGAAGACACTGGGCTGAGGAAACCCAGCTTCATTTATAAGCTCAGATCAAGTCTCGTTTTGCTGTTGGCATCTTATTTAATCTATTTAATTTCTGGCAAAGCATCCTAAGCTGTCCAGGGCTACAACGGCCCAGCCCTGTTCTTCACCTTGACTTATAAACAGATGAACTCGAGTCACAGAGAGAACTGGACTGAGCTGCATCTCTTCCAACACTGTGTTGAGGACACAGGGACGTGCTCAGCAGCTGAGATGTGCTTTTGAGCATTAAGCTTGCTTATGGTGCTCTGAGTGGTTTATAGGGTTCAAAAATTACTCAGGAAACTCCAGGAGAGCCTTTAAGCTATTTATGTTGACTGTGGCCTTTTGAGGGACCCTACTCTAAGTAGTAGGCTTGCAATTGCCATTGTTAAAAATTCATTATGAAGCAGATGAGATTATTAAAAATAAATCAAATACTTTTGGTTCACTTGTACTGGTTGGCTGGATGGATTTCTGCAAATGCCAGTATAAACTCCTGGGTTGGAAACACTCAAGAGTGGTGTTAAAAGCAGAACTCTCCACACCACTCTGAAGGAAGCTCTGAAGCCTCTTCTGTGGGAGGTTTGTGACTGTCCAGCTGTTGCTTGGAGTGCTCAGCACCCAACGCTGCAGCAAAAGGGGCTTGAAAATAGAAACGTGTGGGCGTTGGATCTGTTTATTTGGGAAGTTCCCGTACCTGTGAGAGCTCCTTCTCCCTGGAGCCTCAGCGTGCTCAGCAACCTGTGCCTGGGAGGCTGCTGTTGCTCAGATCTGCCCCTCAGAGCCCGAGGGAGGGACACAAAGCAAACAGTGGCATGTGTTTCCCAGAGGGGAGAATGCAGAGATGCTCCTCCGCGTTCCTTCCCAAGGTGCTGAGTGGGAGGGACAGTTGTTTTGACACCAGGACAAATGGCATGTGCAATTTACTGCTGCTGCAAGATATTATTGTGAACAAAGAGCTCGGGAGGAGTTGGGTAAAGGTGGGATAATTACGTGAGTCAGAGGCAATACAGCGTTTAAAGAATCTCAATCCTTGTGCTTCAAGGTACCAGCTGTCAGGGGTAGTTTTCCAGGATTGTGCAGTGTGTGGTTTGCTGAAGTTTTCTCTAAAGTACCTGAGTTTAAATTCTGATTATTTGACAGACATTATACTTGAGTAAATGCATCAGTGCACTCGTTTTGCAGAACAATCCTTGCTTTCACTCTTACAGCTGTGTAATAGAATTTCATACATTTTACAGTGCCTTATATTCATGGAGATCAAAGCATTTTGCAGATCTTTTCTATCTTTATGCTTCTAGCAGTCAGATAAATATTTTTCTCAAATCTAATCTGTTACACTGGGACTTGTGTGGCTGCTCAGCTGAGCATGAGATGGTTTGGGGGTAGATGATTATCTGCATAGATACTTCTATGAATTGTTTAGAAATCACTTGGAATAATTATATGGAGTAAGGACATTTTGAGAACAAAGAGTCATGGCTAACAATGTTTATTTGAATGAAGAATGAAGAGTTCTTACAGCCATTCTTTCTCCTCCTTTGTAGTTATTAACTTACCATGAGCACATGGCCCAGTGTGCAGGATGGGATAAAACAGGGAAACCCTGGGATGGAATCAGTGCTGATGTCACAACTGGGAGAACTGGGAGGGGGAGAAGAGGCATGGCAGAACTCTCCCATTGTATCCCAGGTTCATTTGGCAAATAAACCTTTTGAAGGGACACACACAGTTAGTATGTACACAAAGACAGTGTGTGGAGTCTGGAGAAATAACTAAAGCATTGCTGGTTGATCACTGTTTTTAGTTACTCTTTGGACTGCACAAGTGGGGAGTCTCCCAGAGAGAGAGGCAGTAAAATTAGAAGCAAATCTAAAGCTGTACAAATCAAATCTTCCTTTGGGCCTGTTCGGGCCTTTGAGCACTTGGGTGCAGAGCTGTGGGGAGGAAGGGGGTGTTCACCCAGCTCAGGTGGAAATTACCTCGCTCCCTTCTCTTCTTCCAGTCTCTGGACCTGTTGACTGACACCTGAGCTTCTGGAAGATGCTGTTTTGTGTATTAACAGCAGACAGTAGCTTTGTAGTAGGGCCATGCTTTCCTAGAGTGTCTGAAGTAATTAATTCCTGCCTCAAATGGCTTTCTAACCAAGCACCACAACCCTGAGCAGCCTGTGGGCAGCGAGGCACAGACACCCCCAGCTCAGAAATGTGGCAGGAGGTCAAGAGATGCTGGGGGACCTCCCAGGGTTGGTTTGCTGGGGCAGACAGTTCTCCATGGCCACTGCAGAGGGAATCTCCCAGACAGGAGTGCACGGGACTGTTGGACCAGCACTGCTGGCTCCACAAGGCTGCAGGACTGCAAACATTCTGCAGGTGCCTGGCTGAGTTCTCTGCTTGTCCTCACCTGAGGCTGCCAGAGGATCTGAGCTGCCTTTGGAGGGTAACACAGCTCACCGCCCGAGGTGATGGCTCAGTGAATCACTCATGGAGGAGGCTGCTCAAGGAGTGCTGCAATCCAAGTGGTTCTGCCCCCTTTATGGGTGGGCCAAGGGGGATATTCATCTCCAAAGCGTTGCACACACACTGTGTTGGATCCAAGAGCTTCTGAAGAGCTTTGGGAGCAGCACTGTAAGTCTAATATGACATAAGCATCTCCTTCATCTTCCATACGGGCAGATGGGTGCTCTGACCTGCCTGTGGTCCCACAGTGGCCCTGAGCTGAGCCAGGGCTCTCCCCACAGTTCCCACTTTGCTCTGCACACTGACAGTGTGTTCTCCTGCATCCTTTGCTTTCTGCAATCCTTCCCATTCCCACACTTCTCTCCATCTTTTCCCTCCATGTCCTGTCCTAACCAGCTGCTCTTCTCTTTGCCATTTCTCGTACCCAGCTGGGAATACCCCCCAGCAGCCTCAGGCTGCATTTCCCAGAAGACTCCTCTGTGGTAGCTGGAATGGCTGGAGTTGTACCTGACACATCCAGCTGTTGCTCCCATCCTGCAGCAGCCCCTGGATGTTCCCAGCTGGTCAGGACTGGGACTAGGGAGCTGTTTAGTTCATGTTTCTGCCTTGGATAGCTTGGATAGATTGACACTTGGCACGGGCCATGCTTAGAAATTTCTTTTTCCTTTGACATTTTAAATAACTGGGGAGTTCTCGATTTTCCTTCCGTCTCAGGGTACAGGTAATAAAGAAGTGTTGGTGTTCTTCATCCTTTTCAGCTACTGTGAGGATTTTGGGAGGGGATTCTGAGTATTGAAAAAAAATGATCAATTTTTTTTCTTCCTGTGGGAATAAGGGTATTTTCTAGTCCCACAGAAGGCCTTGCACGAAGGGATTGCTCAGAAGAACATCAGAACAAATGGCCAGTGATTGTCTGAGCTTTGTGAAAACGTTCTCTTGGATTAAAATGTTTATTTGTTTTTAAATTTGCTAAATTGAAAAGCTCTTTCATTAACTTCAAGGGTTCTGTCTTACAGCCTTCCTGCCCATGTTCTGATACATTGGACATCCTTGAATTTTTAAGCTGCAATCCTAATCCGACCCCAGCAACTTTGAAACCAGACATTCAGGGGCAGTCTCAGCAATTATAAGGCATGGATTTAATGGAATATAATATCAGAAGCTCAGATTCCTAGAATTCCATAACAAGAATTGTTTTAATGGCAGGAATTCTTATCTCTTGTGTCCCTTTTGCTGTGTGAACATCCCTTTGGAGCTGCCAGGTCCCCTCCCTTGCAGTGAACTGAATGGAACCGGGGGCGTGCATGAAAAAACAACCATTGACATCAGTCCCGTTATTTCTGTACTATTTATTTCTCTGGTATTGCTCTGACTGCAACTCCCAAATGTTTTTTCCTGCCATATTTCCTTTTCTGGACTCAGATTATTTCTTTTTTTCTCTTGAGGTAGTGGAAGGACCACTTGAGGTCCCGGGCTCAGTATGTTCTTTTTTTTTCTCAAAGCCTTCCAACAGGATTTCCCATTTTCAAAATAAATACAGCATTTTGGTTTTGGAAAACAGGAAGGGCAGGCCATGGAATAGATGGTAATAAAGATTATTGCTGAGATTCCCTAACTTGGAACTCAAATTTTTAGCAGAAGGGGGACAGATCACAAACATGAGCCTTTCCTTTCTGAAGGCTTTTAAGGAAAAGAAATCATAGCAGGAAATGTGAGATGGAATTTGTTCTCAGTCTTTCCTCTACAGAATATCTTACCCACAAGCAATGCCACTGGAAATAGGGATTGGCTTGTAAACATGAGGAGAATTCACTTGTAAAGTAGATACAGACATTAACTCTGCTGCTTAGTGCCTGAATAAAAGCTAAAAAAAGCTGTTATTACACAGCAAGCAGCCAATGCATCTTATTCCTGAGTTCGTGGCGTTCCTGTGTTCGGTTTTGTTCTTTTTTTTTTCCTTATTTTCTTCTCCTGCTCCAGTCATGGTGCAAAAATTTAATGAGCCATCTGCTGAGACAGTTTTGCTCAATAAATCAAGAGGGAAAAATAGCAGGCTCTTCCTCAGCAGAGCTATTCCTTAAATATGTCCAAAGTGGTGTCTTTTTATCGAAGTGATGCCACTGGTCATAATGCAGCAACAACTGAACATTTAGAGTGAGGGAAAATCTCAGCCTGGACTGGGCCTGGTTTGGTTGTGTGGAGTCAGCAGGAGTTCTTCTATCCCAAAAAACTGGATGTGGTGTTATGGGGACAGATCATCACAGTCTTTCAGGAGATTATAGGAATTCCTTAGTTGTCAAACCTTTCCAGTCTCACCAATCAGAGGAAAGGGTCACATTTGCTAAGCCAGTTCCTTTTCCATCAGCACAGGTATCTTGTGCTCATGCCATCCCTGCAGACTGAGCTGCAATCATCCTTCTCTTGCCCTGAGCACACAAATGGATCTCACACAGCTCCTG
>JAYRBT010000156.1:18102222-18120978 GCA_036023395.1 Myiotriccus ornatus
GATCTCCCAGGATCATCAGCTGCACACAAATGGATCTCACACAGCTCCTGGATCTCCCAGGATCATCAGCTGCACACAAATGGATCTCACACAGCTCCTGGATCTCCCAGGATCATCAGCTGCACACGTTTGGGGGTTTCTTGCCTTGCAGTGAGGATGGTCCTTAGCAGCAGGAATTGTTTCTCAGGGATTAGGATGAGGATATTGCTGTTTATCAGTGCCTCCTTTTGGGTTATTATTTGTCATCAAAAACTTCATCTTGGGAACAAATCTTGCATGTGAAAGTCTTTCAAAAGTTTACTCCAAGTAGGATTTTCTCCTGTTTCAATCCAAAATGGGGAATTTTGTAAAATCTGGGTTTAGATACTACAAAAAAACCCTCTCCACAAACCCAAACAAACAGGGTCTGGCATAGAAGTATCTCCACACCCTGACTGTGCTCGTGATTACCCTTTCTTGTTTGGTTTTGTTATTTTCAGATATATACAGTCCTTAAAGGAGGTTTCAGGAAAGATGTTTGCTTTGCTGGACAGAGTGCAACACAAGTCCAGTGTGCTGACACCTTCCTTGCTCCAGGAACTGTTGGGAAGGAAGCAGGAAAGAAGCTTTGATAGGTTTGAGTTGTCCTGAGAAAGTCAATGAAGAACTGCAGGTCAGTGAGACGAATATTCCCGACTGCGTTTCCAATATTACAGGGGTAAAGAAGAGGAGAGCTGCACCTTTGTGCTGTCTGTAATGCAATGTATGAACATGAGCTGAGGGGTGAAATCTGGGTTCCCAGAGATGTTCCAGATCCAGCAGATGCACTGACTTTGCCTCCTGAATGAGCCCCAGCAACAAGTGCTCCAGCTGGTGATCTCAGCGCTGCAGGGCTGATCCAAACCCAGGGAGAAGGTGGTTCCTGCCAGGTCACAGAGTCTCAGAGAGTTTCAGGACTTACAGGACTTGCTGGAGACCTGTTAATATAACATTCCTTCTGTTGGGATGTCGCCAGAAATGGGAAGAACCACACTTGTGATGCAGCTGTACATGGAATGATGGCAAATGAAGGATTGCCTTAAAAATGAGGAGATGACAGACAGGAGAGGATCCCTGAGGTTTTGCACACCCTGCATGATACCTGCAGGTCTGTATGAAACACAAAGGGAGAGGATTTATTTACAAATTAGTCTACAAAATGGGCAGAGGGAATGTAAAGGAGGGGCTCTGCCTTCACTCACAGGCATTAGGGCAGAGGACACTGTAAGGGCTGTAGGAGTCCTTGAGCCCAAGGCATGCTTTGAATCTGTAATTAACTCTAAATGCTTTGAAGATAATCATAAAACCAGCAATCAAGCCATGATGCCTTTAAATGAGGAAGCTGAGATGAATTGTGGGTTCATTAGTGTCAGTAGGACAGAGGATTTCTTCCTGCTCTTCCAGTTCCATCAACTGAAGGTTGAAGCAAACCCTGCTTTGCAATAGGATCTTTGGGCTTGTAATAGTGAATTTTAGAACTGTTGCATCTTTGTCTTGGAATAACCAGCATAAGCTGTTTCATACGCTTCCTTGGCCATGACTCTGTATGCTGAAATCCTAAATTAGCGTTGTGTAAGTGTGAGAGGATGGGTGATCTGCACAAGCACTCACCAGGTGGGATCCCTGTCGAACCCAGGTGTTCTGGCTGAGTGCCCAGCTCAGGACATAGCTCCTGTGCTTCTCTGTCTGGAGGCAAATCAGAATTAAAATAGAGAGCAGACCATACAGGCTGTGCTCTGACAGGAGAGGTGTGTCAGGAGATGTGGGTGTCGTCCTCTCTGTGGTACCTCCAGCCCAAACTCACCTGCACTGTGCAGCTGCTCAGGAACAGACTGGGGGCAGGAACTGTTTCAGGATACTCCTTTCTTATTTCAGCTGCTACCAGTGCTGCCTGGGGGACAGGAGAGAGACAGTGAAACCTTTGCAGGAGGCTTTTTGCTTTCTCTTCTACCCTGTCCTTGGGTTCTTTCTCTCAGGGATGGTGTGAATATCAGCGAGGGAAGAAAGGCACATTCTTTTGAACTGATCTTCATTTCACAATAATTAGCATCATCTCAAGCAAACTCCAATGCCCTTCCATTCTGTCTGATTAGAGGAACCCAAGAGTAGGATGAAGAGAGAACAGGACTGCTTTCCTTGCACATTTGCTGTGTCACAGAGGAGAGGGGAGATATTTTTGCTCCCTTCCTGGTGATGCTGTGAGGAAACCAGCAGGAGCAGAGTGGCTCTTGCAGGTCCCCTCTTGCAACACAGGATACAGAAAATACAGCTTCTAGTTCAGAGCTTGGTAATCCTTAAAAGCTTTGTCAAGGTCTGTGGAGTCCACACCAAAGTACCGCTCAAAATAGCTCTGCTGCACTGGCAAAAAATCATCTGCTATTAAGTTTGAAGTCATGCTATGTTTGGATGAAGGGGTTTTTTGGGTTACTCTCCTGGCAATTAGGAAGTTCAGAAAAGCTTGAAGTGTTAAGTCCAAGCTTTGGGTTGTTGTTGCAGCTGCTGGGACCTGCTGAGGGGAGCAGGCCCTGCTGTGCAGCACCGAGGGAGGCAGGGAACACCCACGGGGTGGGCAGGGAGAAATGGGAGAAGGACACCTGGGACGTGCCCAGGTGACAGCTAGGCTTGTTGTCTTTGAGCCATGACATCTTCCACGGCAGCAGTGAGGGCTGGAGTTGAGAGCAGCACCGGGTTGGAAGGAGCCAGCAAAGCCCAGAAATGGGGTCAAGGGCTGGTGTTACCTGCAGCAAACACTGCCCAAAGCAAGTTTCTTAGGTCATATGTTCCCATCATGGAAATGGTCCTTTAAAAAACATAATGAGAGTGTCCTGAGCTCAGTAGGATTTCAACTTCAGCTGAACTACTTGCTTTTCTGAGCTGAGTCACCTCCACATCCACCCCCTCCTTTTCCCATAACCAGCAGGCAGATGGCTGGTGCTGGAATTAGCCCAGTCCCACCTGCTGCAGGCTCTGTGTGCTGTATCCTCACTGCCATCCTCTCCCAGGGGAGGGGGAGGGAGGCTCAGGGCTCCTCTCTCCCTGCGTGGGGTCTCTGGGGAGGGGGGTTCCCTCCCTGGGCTCGGTGGGGACCGTCCTTCCCTCGCCAAGGGATGCCCTGGAAAGCAAGGACAGTGGATTAGGGTCAGGAACCCCAACCCCTCACACACAGAGGGCTGCCTTTAGTCCCACAGGGGAACATGACAGAGCAGAATTCCACGGGAGCATCAATTTAGTGGAAAATAAAATTGCCCCACCCCAGGCACGGCTGTGGCATCAGAGCCCTCTGCAGTGTCACCTCTGTTACCCCCAGGTGCAGTGCCAGTCATGGCAGGTTTGGGGGCCTTATTGCACCCCTTGAGTGGTCTCCCTGTCTTGTCCTTAAGGGTCAAGGGTAGCCAGCAGGAATCCTGCTGATCAGCACAGGGACAGCAATACTTACCTAACCCTGGGAAGTTTATGCTGGACACCACCATGTCATTGTCATCCTCATCCCATCAGACACCCCCTCTGCTGGGAAATAAGGAAACCTGGAGTTTCCTCGTGGGTAAACGAATGCAGCAGTTTCTCCTGGTAGATTTGGGACTGTTTTGTTCATGATTACCAACAGTGTCTCCACACACAAGTGAACAGCAGGGGTATGTTCGTTTTTAAGGGAGAACCTGTGGCTGTGTGTCGTGGTTTTGCTTTCAGAGCAAATACATTAATCCAGCCTGTTTTTTATGTACTGAGCAGTTGCCACTCTTAACTGCAAGTCAGCTTTTCCAGCCTTCACATGTTCCTTATCAATTAGGTTTAATCCCATTTTTCACATAGTAAAAATTTAGACACAGAAAGGCTGATTACCCTGATTACCTCCCTCAGAATTTAGGGCCTACAATCTTGCTCTGAGCCCCCAGCATTTCATGTCACAGTCAGATGAAATCACTGCTAATGGCAACTGAGGCTTCTTTGAAAGGAAAATAATGATACTGCAGATTTTTCAGGAATATTGCACGAACCATGTTTGACTGGTTCCCCTCTGCTCCCAACTCCTGGGCTGCAAGAGTTAATCTGGATTTATCATCAGCTTCTGTTCCAAGGATTTGGCAGTCTGGGATGTGCCAAAGTGAATCAAACTGGTTGCCACCATGTGAAAGTCTGCAGCAACTGCTGGGGGCTCAGCTGTCTCATTCTGCACTAATGGTGTGCAGAGCTGCTTGGTAACACCCCTGCACTGCCAGACAGCAGCAGACACAGCCTGGATTATCTCCTAGAGCTTTTAATATTTTATCCAGTGCTCTGCTGCAACTGGAACATTCCCACTTGCCGTTTGTGGCTTTGGAGTTGCAAATCTGATGGCTTAAACTTGGTGTAGAGTGCTGGGAAGTGTCTGTAGCTTTTGTTGAGGAGGTTCTGCTAAACATTTCCCATGGAATTCTGGGGCTACAATGATTTCAGGGATGTTTCTCAGCTGTACGTTTGTGTGTGCCTCCCTCAACCTTTCCACAGAGGAACCAGCTTTGCTCGGAGAGCTTTGACAAATCTGCAGTTGCAGCTCAAACACTTGGCAGTTTCAAGTAGGGGCCCCAGGAATTCAGAGGGGTTTTAAAAGAATTTGGCTGATAAAAGTAGAATTCAAAGCTGGGACAACTTTGGGAATTCCTGACTCCAACGTTTGCTGCCTTTACATGAATTGATCTTTCCCTTTTGATGAGTTATCGTAAGCATTTCTTTCTCCTTTTGTCTCTCAGTGCTGCTCACTGCACAGGCAGATGGCAACTTCCATTCCCTCTGCCAAAGAGCTTACAGTCTAATGCATAGTGCAGCCAAAGGGTGGGAGGGAAGAAAAAGGGACAGAAGATAATTTACTGGGTGTCACATATCAGGAGAGCAGCAGAGTTGGAACAGAAGCATCACCCAAGAGCTGGGTAGGAGGGACATCACCATTTGAGAGAATGGACCAGCCCAGGGCAGAGCACAGGCCTTCAAAGCTTTCAGAGGAAATCCTCTTATATCTCCAAAGGAAACCAAAGGAAAAGCAATCATTTGTTTAAGGTTAAGGATACTCAGCCTTTTCAACAGCAATTCCAAGCTCTCCATCCTCCCCCTGGAATCAGACTGTCAAGTCTCTGACCTCTTGTGGTCACTCAGGACACTGTGGGATTTTCCCTTGTTATCTCACTGGAATGGGAAGCCCTGGCCTAGGCTTCTATTTACCTCTCTTCAGTCTCTGGAGGGAAAGTTATCCCTAAATGGTCACTGAGTGCTGTGAGCTGGTTCAGGTGGCTCCTGTTGCCTACCTGTGCTATAAACCCTGGGAATACGGGTTCCATCCTATAAATGCTTATCCCTGACCTTCCTTTGCATTAAAAGGTTATGGTTCCACCAGGATGGCTGCAAATCCCCCCACTGAGTCCTCTGAGTTTGTGTGGTGAGAGGAATGTCACAGCTCAGCTACATGAGCAATATGGGGTTTTATTCCCTATG
Organism: Myiotriccus ornatus; assembly: GCA_036023395.1. Taxonomy (NCBI): domain Eukaryota; kingdom Metazoa; phylum Chordata; class Aves; order Passeriformes; family Tyrannidae; genus Myiotriccus; species Myiotriccus ornatus. Next base: position 18,107,704 of record JAYRBT010000156.1, read on the forward strand.
GCAGCACAGTTGGGGATCATCTTTCTGGCAGAATAGATGTGGCCATGAAATACTTTTGGTTTCCAGGAGCACCAGTTCTGGTGTCAGTGCAAACCACAAGGTTGCTGGTTTTCTGCCCAGTCTGGAATGTTCCTCATGGGGCCTGGCCTTGGTGACCGTGAGTCAGCACTGACCCCAAAGTGCTGAGATCAGGAGGCATCACCGACCCCAACACACCCTGAGCCTGACACTTGCCCTCATCAGGCTTGGAGTTGAGGTGGAGAGGAATCCAACTCCACAAAGAACTGTCCCTGCTCTCTGATTTCAGGTACAAGGTAAGTTTATAAACACACAACTGAGGCTGAAGGTATTTTCCAATTTTACTTTTTTGAGAGGATCCATAACAAAGAAACAATGATTAAGCAAAGTCTGCTGCTTATTTTGAGGATTCTTTTATATTTCTCCAGAGCAAGATGCTTTCTTCTTGCATACTGAAACACATTCCCACTTTGCAGCTGTTATTCTTAACACCAGTCCTGTCAATATAAAAAAGAATGTAAAAATAAACAAAAGAGTAAAAAATCCTTCATTTTTTTCAGGCTTGAAATGATTCAAAATTCACGTTTTAAAATCTTTAACTCAGTCTTTAATTAAATTGATATAAAGTAGTAAATAATCCATAGACACTCAATTTTTCATGCAAAATTGTATCGGTCCTGAGTGTTCAGCACAGAAAGAAAAGGTGTGGAGTAGATGCTTTGTGTTTGCTCCCATTTGGCACCACTGCCCACCAAAGATCTGATGTCATTCCCTGAAATCCTGCCCTCTCCTGTGTGTGTGGGGAAGGCAGCAGGGAGGGCAGTGCTGAGCTGGGCAGTGGGACTGTGATGGAGGCAGAGATACAGCATCGGCCAGCAGGCCCTGCAGGGGTTTTCCCATCAGGAAGCTGTTTCCTTGGGAGGCAGCCCCAGTTCCCTGCCCCGCTCCTGGGCCCTGGTTCCTGGCAGAAGCCCCTCGGTGCTCCCCTCTCTGAGGTGGCCACTGAGACCCATCTCCCTGGAACTGGGATGGGGCTCCAGGAGGCTCCTGCGGGAGCAGCAGAGGGAAACCTGCACCTGCTCTGGAATTACAGCTTGATTAACCTGTTCCCGGGATTATACCCAGCAGATTGTGTCCTTTGCAATCCAGCGTCCCCAGATCACAGCGTGTGTCACCAGGAATTGCCAAGTGCTTGCAGAGGGCACCGAAATGCTTGTAAAAATAAACCTGGGGTGGCACACAGATTATATAATGACAGTGCCCGTGTCAGGGGCTGTAAGGACCTGTGTCACTCATGACTCTGCTGCTTGCAAGTCAGCTGTCAGAGCAGGATAACAGCGCTGGGAGCAGCTCTGGGAGAGGAAGCGGGAAGTGCCTGGAGCGCTGTGCCCGCAGAACTCACAGCCTGTGCCTTCACACACTCTGACAAAGCCCAGACTCCCCTGGGGGGGTTCCCAAGTGACTTGCCTTTCTTCTCCCTGGGTAGGACTGGCAGTGAGGGCCTGACTTCCCATGTTGCCAAGGTGTTTCTGGGAAGGTGTTTGGAGAGGAGTGAGTGGGGACACTCCGGCCGTGCCACTCCCTGCCAGGGGAGCTGCCCTAACGTGGCAGCAAAGCTGCTGGAAGGCTCCCAGGAGGAATCCTGTGGCTGGAGGGACATGGCAGTGGGTGTGTGTCACATGGATATCCTCAGACTGCAGGGGCCCCTGGTCCTGTTTTTCCCATCTTCTCTTGTTTTTCCCACAGAACCAGGTCGGGATCGAGGCCCTGAAGCAGCACATCCACATCCCTATTTCCCTGGAACTATTTTTAGGTATGAATTTTATCCCCAATTTTGCCTTTTTTTTTCCCATTTATCCAGGATGTTGCCCTGGAACCCCCCTTTTCCCTGCCCCCATTCCCACATTCCCATTTTTCCCCTAGAAGCAGGACTGGATCGAGGCCCTGAAGCGGCACTTGGGGAACACCCATATCCCTCCTGATATCCATGTTTTGGGATCAGGGTGGATTTTATCCCTGATTTTGGGTTTATCACCTCTTCCTGACCTTTTCCCTGACCCCATTCCCATGGATTTTCCAATTTTTCCTGTGTTTTCCCCCCAGAATCAGGCTGGGATGGAGGCCCTGAAGCACAAACACCTCGTGAATTTTCACCCCTTGTTTGTTCCCAGTCCTGCAGAGGTGGATGAGGCCACTGCACGTGGGGACACAGGAAAGCCTCTCTGCTGCATCTGTGGCTCACAGGAGATGTCCTTTTCCTGCAGGTATTCCTCCAGTGCTCACCTGTCCCAACATTCTGCCTGATGGAAAATCCTGGTCCAGAGGGTGATATTTGGTTGGTTTGATCCCTGTGAAAGGAAATGAAGGTGTTCAGGAAACAAAGGTGAAGTCTCCAGCAGGGGTTGGGTCTCCCTGGATCCACACACTCCACAAGAGTGCCAAAGGCCCTCCAGGACTGCCTGGATTGCCTCAGACTTTCAAGGCAATGTGCAAATGCTAAAACTGTTGGAGAAACCACTTTCACAGCTACTCCTCCACTTGACATTTAAACTGAAGATCAAGCTGAGGAGAAGCAGATCAGAACACCTGTATTCACACTAGGTAACACTGCTGGTACCACTCACACATGGCTGAGTAAGAGGAGGCTGAGCAGCAAAACCTCTTTTCATCACAGGTAAGTGAAGGTACCTTTGTCAAGCATTTATTTACATCATATTCCCAGTGGATCTCTGTGATGGCTCTGTGGTTTGTGAACACTGACTGAGTTCTGTGCCAAGAGAAAGACTTTGGAAGGAATTCCAATAACTCTGTGGAAGAAACTTCTCTCCTACTTCCTTGGTAAAAGGAAAAAAACACCCAAACCAAAACAAAAAAATGCAACTCCACAAACTAACCAAAAAACCCCAAAGAACCAAACCCACAAAAGCCACCCACACAAAACCAGCTGACTTCTGGGAACATGGGAGCTCAGCAGAGAACATTTGGAGTCAATTTGCTCTATTTTAGCTCGATATTAAGGATCACAGAGAATGTTAAGTTACAGATTTTCAAAATGACATGATTTGGAGTTGCATGCAGTTTGCCAGCTCTAAGCCAGCTTGGCCAACAGGCCTTCATGCCTCTTCATCTGTAGCTGTGGTGCTGCAGGGAAGAGCAGCATCCTGCACTCGAGCCATTGTGTTCCTCTCAGGGAAAGCTCTTTCCCATGTTCCTCATTTCACAGTTTTTCTGGGCCATCCAACAGGCAGAGCTGCTCTTTGTGCACAGCCCCCCACTCCTGCTCAGGGTTTGGCTTTTAGGAACCCAGTGGCTGGGGCAGTGCACAAGTCCCTGCATTCGAATCCTTCGGAAAACCTGAATAAAACGCTTCATTCTCTTTCTGCTCTTCCAAGTCCTGCTGTGGAAATGGCAGTCCCTAAGTCACTTGGGCATTACAGAGCTCAGAACTGTTCACAGCCTGAACCACCCCAAATTCTGAGGAGGTCCCACTAGAGACAAGCACAGCTCTCAAAGTCACAACTGACACCCAAAGAACGAGAAAGGTGCTCTATTTCAGCATGCTCAAGACACTTGGAAAGCAAACACAAAACTCCATTCCTGTTTTTAGCACAAAAACATCAGCACTGCAAAACTCCTGCCTGGAACACCACGTACATCTCCATCACAGGACCGAGACACAGCTGTCCTTCCATCCCTCTCCGTGAGACTGGAGTCCATGACTCGGGCAGTGGGTGCAGGGCTGATGAACAGTCCCCCTGCGCTATCAGCCTGGGGACAGGAGGCACCAGCAGAGCCCCCCAGAGAGGTTTGCACAGCCCAGCACGACCCAGTGAAGTCTCTGCTAAGTCAGAGCCTCAAGCTGAACATGGAAACCAAACTCCATCTTAGGAGGAAGGTCACTCCAAAGCTGAGTCTGGGAGCATTCCAGACCTGGCTCCCTTTGCCTCGGGCAAGGCTTGAGCACCAGCAGCCAGGGAAGGAGCCAGTGGCAGCAACAGCTGGTTTCTCAGAGACTTAACTCTGTGCTTCTGGTGCTTCCAGGGGTAAGGAAATAGTTTCTCTTGATCACTTTGAATAAATGTTTGATGAACACATAAATAGCTAATGTAAAAGGAATTTAAATATGTTATCCAGAAACAACTCCCTGAGTCCGAAACAGGAAGCAAAAAGGCAACTAAGCCCCTCTGTGTGACAAGTCCTGCAGGCAATGATGTGCCTCATTGCTCAGGAGACACCTCAGGTGATTGTACTGGCCCGGCACAAACATCCACATCTTATTTTGTGCCTTGAGCTCCTGTTGGCAAATCAAAGTCAAGTTACCTTTTAAAATTACACCAGAGTGTAACACTGGACTTGGGAGTCGTTCTCTCCTATTCACCTTCCCCAGTTTCAGGTAAGTGACCCCTCTCAGGAATCTGGGCTCTTTCTCTCCAGGATTCCCAGTCCTGCACCTGCTTAGGCCAGTAGGAGAGAGGGGACAAACCCAGACAAACCCTGAGAACCTGTTATCTGTGGGCCTTGGGAGGAGGTGTTGGGACTTCAGCCTGGGGGGTGTGTAAGCAGTGACTGTTGCTTGCTGTATCCAAGAAAAAACTTGATCTGCTGCCTGGCACTGCATCTTCTAATGGGGATATTCAGTGGAACAGAAAATCTCTTTTATTCTTATTAAATTTTACTATATGTGACACCATTTATTTAATTTTGAACTCGATAGTAGGGTCAGGAGCCCTTTGCACTTACAAAGAACAGTCCCTGCTCTGAAGTGCTGATAAATGAAAGGACAGAAGGGGCCACAAAATTAGGAGTACAGCAAATTGATGCTGGTCAAGCCAATTACTGTAAATATTCTGAGATCATGGGTGGAAATTGATGCCCCAAGTTTAAGTTTTTCTCTGTTATATCTCATTCTCACAGTGCCTTTCCCCAGCACATAATAACTGCTGGGCACTTGCTGAATCTGAAGTAAAAAGCATCCAAAGAAAGAACTGGTAAGATGTGAAATCTGCCAGGTCACTTAAAGTGTCCATCTTTTTAACCAGAAAATAATTTAATCATTAAGGGGAGTAATAGTAAAAAACCTCCAGGTAAAGGAACACATTTATCCTGAAGGAGGGAAGCTGCAGAATTGGGTGAATTGTATCATTCACAAAGACCTCGCTGAACTCGGTGCCCGGAAACCTTCTGGAATTACACGAGTGACCTATTTGGGTTTCACCAGAGGATGAAGGAGCTGCCTCCTCAGCCACCTTTGTGCGGGAATTGTCCTGATTAAGAGGCATCACAAAGGGAGCAGCTGGAACTCGTGCTCGAAACTTACTGCATGCCAGTGGAACTGCTTTCTCAGTGAGGGCATTTGCATTTCAGTGAGGAAGTCGGCCAGGCTGGAGTGCGGCAGCAGTGCCAAAGGACCAAGAATTAATCACTGGAAATGCAACACCTGCCCAGTCCTACTGCCACATCTGGAATATTCCCCTGGCAGGGATAACCCATCTTGTTACTCGAACTGGAATCCACAGGTCCCCAAATCACGGTTCAGTTCCTGTACCACAGGCCTTGTCTTTCTACCCCACGGAGCTCTAAGGCACCCTTCTGAATTCTGTCACTTGTCAAGTGACACGAGGCCTGTGTCAGACAGGAAATCTTCAGCATCTCAAAGCTGTCATGAAACTCGTTTGTTCAGCGCCTCGGAGGGTTCAGCCCACGCAGTCAGCCCCTGCTTTCACCAGCAGGCTTGGTGTTGTCCCAGGTATTGTGACGAAAGGAGTGATTTCTTCTTATTCCATCCCTGCTTTTGCTGCAAGTAACCACTGTAATACCACTTACAAACTGTAGGGAAAACACCTTAAAATATTTTATAAGTTACTCAATACTGAAAAATACAGTGGAGAACGTTATTTTTCATTTTTTGCTGGCCACTGAATATAGTTCCAATTCTCACAGCCAAGCTGCAATTTTTCGTGAACTACCAAGGCACCGAAACACCTTTTGTGACCTGGTTTGTGTGCATCTGTAAATGCATTTCTGCTGTTTACCAGAACAATAACCAATATTTTCAGATTCTATATTGCAAAAAGTTCACAAAAATTCGTGTTTATTTTAACCCTTTGGAGTGAGATTGTATCAAGTCCTGGGAGGCCACAGCAGGAAGAGTGACAAACTTGATATAATTAGGGAATGAGCTGCAACACGGTTAAGAAGGCAAAATTTTCCAGGAAGGGCGACTTAAAAAGTGTAACAGTTGCTGACAGGGGGTCAAGTAATTAAACAGTGGCCATTTAAACTGTGAACACCAGAGCACTTCCACGTTTGGCTTCTGACAGCAAGGTCTGCAGGAGCAGAGTGTTCTGTTGGTAGATTAAATCCCTTGGCTTGGCCATTGCTGTGCCAGAGGGGTGTCAGCAGCACAGAACCAAAGCTCTGGTGTCCCAGGGCTGTCATGTGTTTGCACACACCTGAACCCTTGGCTTCTCCCTCGGGGACAGATGAGTGCAGCATAATTGATATTTAGAGACTAAAGGCTACCCAGGGATTTATTTGACAGCCTGGAGAGCACAATGAACCCAACTGGGGTTTTTTACCTCTGAGGACTTGTCTGCACATCACACTAATACAGACGTTACTCTGAGGTGATCATGGCAGCTTTTCTCAGTAGATTAGGGCTAAACTTGACAAGCCTTCTCTAGTCTGTGCCCAGGAAAGCTAAATGGCCAAGTCAGGAATATTTCCACCTGGACAGATTACAGTGTTTTGAGCTCTGGAGGGGGAAGCAAAGGGAATAGGGCTGAGATGGCCCCTGCCCCTTTCCCATGACTCAAGATATGTGCCTTAACCCTGAGTCCACACTCTCCAACAGTTCTGAAGGCTCCTTTTCCCATGGCTTGTGGTGCTTCGTAGGAATCTTGTATTTGAAGATCATCAAAGCTGGGATCTATATCAGTACCAGGAGTCACTCAAGACTAAACCAGCCCCTGGTCCCTGGATGCTGCACGGGATTGCAGGACAAGTTTGGGTGGAAATTGCAGTTCTCAGTGCCACAATAAAGCCTGTGCTCAGGCAGGTGTGTCTGAAGGAACATGGGCTACAGCCCATCATGGTCAAACCTAACCCGGAGGAAACCAGATAACATCAGCTCTGATGGATCCAGGGGGCCTTCATGGAAATGACTCTTCCAGGAAGGGATGGAGAAACCTGATGTTTGCAGAAGTAACTGGACACAGGCTGAGATTAAAAGCCATTCCTGCAGCGTCAGGGAGAGCCACCCCAGCAGATCACTTTACCACTCCGGCAGCAGGGGATGAGGCCACAGCACACAGTGTCCTGTCCAGAGGGAGCAACTGCATTTCCAGCCTCTGAGGCCCAGAACAGCTCAAATTCCAGATGGCCCATCTTTATCTGAGTGAACTGCAGGTTCTCTGCTTTGCTCGAAGTCTATTTTAGGTCAGTCCATCTCTGGAGTTCCACAGAGATTAAACACGATGAACTCCCATTTGAACAATTTAACTTGTTGCATGAGTGGATTCCTTAGGATTTGAAAATCTTTTCGCTTATTACGAAGCCCCAGAATACAATGAGGCACCATCACACATACTGCCAGTGCAGGCCATGCCTGAGCTGGATGATTCTGACTGCAGAAATACCAGAACAATAGCTAGGAGAAAGCAGCAGCTGTTCTACAGAGAGAGGCATTGATTATTAGCCATATTCTTCAGGCCATTTCACTTTAATTACATTTCATTTTGCTGGCTAACATTCCGATAAAGGCAATTTAGAGGCCTCTTTATGTTGGTGGGTTTTTTTTTTTCCAAAACCTGTAGAACTCAATTAACAGGCTTTGTGAAGGCTTGGACTTCAAAGTCCTGGACAGAGTAGTTTAGAAAATTAAATAAAAAGGCCTGTTGTAAAGTCCAGAAGCTGCAGTTCCCACCTGAACTCAGCCAGTTTGGCAGGTGCCAGGACAGAGTTTTCATTGCTTGTATTAAACTGGGTTAGTTACAGTTCAGAGTGCACATTTAAATCCCACCCCAGAACATGAAGATAAAATATTACACATCAGTTTTCTGCAATTCAGAGACGATTCTGAAAACCAAACAAGTCAAACCCAACAAACTTAAGTCTCTTGTGAATTCATGACCTCAAAAATTATTTATGTGTCATTTCACGTGAATTTTTGCAGTCAGCCTGTTCTGGACCTCCCCAGCTCCAGCAGCTTTCTCATCAAGTTATCATTTCTCTCTGAAGCTGCAGATTTCCTTTGAGCTAATGGTTTAAAATTAACTGGTAAAAACCATTTCCTCAATTATGCGTTGTTGAGGTAGGTCCCAGGTCACAGTAACTGGTTTTCATAAAATATAATTGTTTTGAGTGTTTGGCCTTAAAATTCTTCATTCTGCCTCTTTTTTTTCATTTGTTTTTAATTGTACCTTTTCTGTTTAGCAATAGGTCTGTACTGTAGGGCAGGAGGATGGATAACCTGGGGGGTGTCCTCTCTTTCTCTCATTTCCCAGCTTTTTTCTCTTGGCTCATTTGAAACCCTTCTGTCTCTCAGGAAGGGCCATCAGGTGTCAGCTCTTTCTCTGGAATTACCAACCACTGATCCAGGGTCTGGACCCACTGACTCCTGAAGAGACAGAGCTGTCACCCTCGGATCACTTGCCCGAGCAGTGACCAGGGGCTCACAGCTCTCCAGGGGTGCTGAAGTACCTCCTTATAGAAGCCTCCACGGGGTGATGCAGACACGCAAATTAAATTAAACACACACATCCAGCCCCGCAGTTTGGGCAGGAGGATTGTGCTGGGTACGGGACACTCCTGGGAATGTTCAGGGTGAGCAGAGCAGGGTGACACTGGGGGCACGGGGGGGTGACAGGTGGGGGGACACCAGGGGAACCACAGTGACCCCTGGGTGGGTAAATGGGTGGGTGCTGGAGACACCAAGGTGAGCTCTGGGTGGGCAAATGGGGGCACTGGGTGACACTGGGGGCACCAAGGTCCCATGTCCCCACCCAGGGGTCATCTTGGGCCCCCTGATGTCCCCTTTGTCACCCCACCAGTGCCCCCAGTGGTTTTGCTTCTGTGCTTTTTACTTTGCTTTTTCTTGGCCCAGCGATGCCCCATAAAGTGCAGCTTGCAGAGCTCTGTCTGGCCTCTCAAATAGCCAGGCGGGTGCTGTGTCCAACAGTCCCTGCTGCTGCCGTGCTGCTCCGGAGCCCTGGCCGGGGTGCGGGAACTCCGTCCCTTCCCCAGTTCCACCGTTAGATGTCCCTGAGCGCTCAGGGTTCCGCAGCTCTCCCGCCTCATTCCCGCATCCCGGCGCGATGGAGCCGGGGCAGCTCCGGCAGCGCCCCAGGGGTGCCCAGGGCAAAGCATTCCCGATCCCTTCCCTGCTCTGCGGCTGGGAAGCAAACGGGGAGCTCGGGAAAGCAGCAGAGGTGTCCAAAGTGTTCCCCAGATTTTATCCCGGGTGTAGAGCGTCTGGGGCTCTGTTTGATAAATGCTGATTGTTCAATGCTAACACACATTTCTCTGCTTAACGCCCTAAACATTCCGGGTGCTCAGCGAGGTTATGTTGAAAATAGCACCCAAGCACCTTGGAGCAGGAGCTGGAGTTTGCCTGGATGAAGTTTGCTGCAGGTAAGGATTGCCCTGAGTGCAGGCAACACAACTTGCTCATCAGGGAGAAAATAAAAAGGGTTCTGGGCAGGATTAGAGACCGTTTTGCAGGATCTTTTTGCTCTCTGGAGCTGCAGGTGACACAGGGCTGCTCCTCCTGGCTCTGGACACATCCCTGAGCTGCGGGGGACGAGGCCTCTGGTGATTCCTGCTTTGGCAGCTGCTGGATGCCAGGCTGGCTGGCTGCACGGGCACAGGGCTTTGGGACAGACATTCCCTGTGGACATGGAATTACAGCCACAGCTCCCCCTCACTGTGGACGTGGTTTGTCAGAAGCCCTGCCAGGGTCCTGTCAGGTAAATGGTGTTGCTGCAGTGACAGATTTTGGAACAGAGCTGAACACAATCCCTGAATTGCACTCCCTGCCTTCTCACTGAAACAAATCTGCTTTATTTGTTTGTGTGTCTGTCATATCTGTGTGTTTCTGTAATGATCTATTGCTGGGCATATACATTTCAATAATGAGCTCTTGGTTCCAGGCCAGCACATGGCTCAGTGATGACTCCAGGTATTTTCCAGAGGGTGAACAGAGTGAGTGACAATTCTGACAATTTTTTATTCTATGAGCAAACATGGAGAACAAATTCAGATTGAGCTTCTGAAATGGAAGAAAATGGTAGGCAATATCTATTAAAAAGAGTTAATAGAAATGCACATTGTGAGTGAATGTTGCCCTTATGGTAATGGTGCTGTTTGCCTTTGTAATCAGGACTATTTTTATATAACCCACCTCATTTTTTTTGCTCTTTGGTTCTTCAAACACCGTTCTCACTGTATAAATTTGTATGTATGAGACTGTGTATGTGGCTACATACACAGTAAAGCAGAATAAAAGGTAGAAAGATTTGCTGTGCAGGAGATAAGAGATTTGCATTATTGGTCTGTTAAAGTAAGATGATAAAATAGGGAAAGAAGAAGCAAATTCATTTTATTCCATGTGCCTTTGTGCCATTCACCTTGGGGAAAATGAAACAGAGCACTCCTGTGATTATAAAAAGAGCAGAGAAGCAGGATTACAGTGGTAGAACTTATGCCACTGTAATTCCAACCTATTCTTTTCCTTTTCCACTGAATATTTCCAGTGTACAGTCCAAGCAGGCAATAAATACTTGGAATTGTTTATTAGTGAGGTCATCACCGGAATGGCCACCTCATGGAATTAGTTCCTAATGAGATTATTAGGCCTGTGTTTATTCTGTGGGCTCTGAACAGCCCACATAAACTCAGACATTGTTATTTTGCTGGCAGGGTTGTGTCTGCAGCTCCTTTTCTTTCCCAAGACTTTCAATCTAATCTAGCAGAGCTCCCAGAAGTAGCAGGACTATTTGTGTTGTAGAAAGCTCCATTATGCACTGGGCAAAAACGAGCTTGCCCAGGTTGCTGGCCAACTGCATGTTTTATTCTGCTCTGACAGGGGAAATACAGCCCAAAAACCAAGCAGAGAAGTGGGGGCTCTCCTTGGGGGTGCCTGGCTGGAAAGGGCTTGATTTTACCTGGAAGGATGAGTGACTGCACCAGTGAGCTGAAGCCTGCTACGGATGAAGAGGGTGGTGCAAGAACTGGGCCTTTTAGTGATGCTGATGAAATAAAGCACAGCAGTGTCTGAAAAAAACCCTCAATGCCACTGTTGAGGATGAGGAAGTGATGAGAGATCCTTTCTCCACATAAATCACGGGGGAGTTTTGCAGAAGCTCCGCACAGTTACTGAAGGAGCAACTTCTTCAGGGCCCCTTCTCTTCATACACTGCCCTTGGCTGAGGAGTTCTTTAAATGCAGCATTTAGGCCCAATCCCAAAGACTGCACACACTCAGGGCTCTGGGCTGTGACCCTGGGACAGAGGGACTGCCATGCTCAGGAGACCTCCAGGTCTCACCCTGGCAGTTCAGAGCTGGATACCTCAGGAAAGCACCCAAGGAATCCTTGGAACCACAAAGTCAAACTGGCCAGAGAAGTTTTTCTGTCACGTCAACAACCAACTCTGTGTGATCCTTGCAGGTGTTGAATATTTAGTTATCTTTGATCTTTGGCCTTCCTAATACAACAGTTCTTGATTCCTAAGACACTTTGACCCGGGATGTTGCTGAGGGACACTGAGCTCTGCAGCTTTCTGTAGGAAGCTACTGCCTGTTCTCAGAGCTGAGTCTGCTCTGTGCTGCAACACTGAATCGTAGAAGAGCAAGTAAATGTCAATCCTGAGTGCTGTACATCCCTCCTGCCCTGTTCCTGTCCCAAACACCTCCTCAAACCCTGCAGTGGCTTTACCACCCTGTGCTGGTGAAGAGCCACCCCTCAGATCTCCCTGTGCCAGTCCGTGCAGTGGGATATCTGCTCCTGTGCCAGGGCAGACATGTGGGATCATCCCTAACCCACGCTGAGCTTTAACCAGGATTGATTTGTTCCATCAGCTATTGATCTGTTCTGCAGAGCCTTTGAAGGTCTCACCAACAGTGCAGGACAAGCAGAGATTTTCACCTACCCAAAAATTCCCTTGATTTTTTTATCTTGTTTTGAGGGGTGAAACCTCTTTGAACTTGATCTTTTTCTCACTGGAGCTGTTATTGGGAAATCAAATTAATCTCAAGGAAAAGCCATAAAGGATTTTTGTTGCAGTTTTTCCAGGATCTGTGCTGCTTATACAGGTCTTGGGTTTGCAAAGAGCAAAGTTAAAGGAGCTGCTCAGTGTCCTGGGATTGTCAAGGCCTTTGTTCCAGATGGGGTCACATCTCTTTTCAGACACAGTTAGTGGTCATACTGGTGCAACACACATCCTCCAGCAAGTCTTATGCTGGTGTGAAATAAGCAGCTTGTTCTCAAACACTGCTCTTTCTACCACTTTTTGATTGGTTTTGTATCTTTTTGTCTTATTATTTCCTCTAAGAATGAACTTGGGAATAATTATTGCCTTTTAGCATGGAATTTCCTTGAAGCTTTTTTTTTTTTACTTAAAGAAGCATTTGGTTTAATTGTTGTGAGATTAATAGCCAGGAAAAGGAGATACAATAAGAGATAATGTGTTCATATTTATAAAATCTTTAGACAAGCTTCAGCGAGTTCTCTAATTAACCACACGGAGACTATCTGGGTGCTGAATAAATTAACATAAAAATAATAACCTGAGTTGATTAGAATGCCTGAAAGCAGGCTATGTATTGTTGGTCTTCCAAAAAGTGTTTACGTGGGAGTTTTACGTCAGGAGAACCTAAAATGAAGGTCTGATCCCTCCTTGCTCCTGTGAGCTCAGTATTTAGTTGGGTCACTCTCACTGACAGTGATGGAAGAGGAAATCAGGTATAACTTAAGAGGTCCATTAACTCTATTTTAGCTTAGTGAATTTGTTCTATTCAAAGGTATTTTAAGCCAGTTTTAGACATGGATAAAACCCTAGGGAATCACTCTTTAATGAAGGCAATGTGAGGATTTTTGGAGACTGAAGTACCACACTGTGTGTGCTGCCTCAACACCCCACTCTGTGAGAAGCTTCCAGGTGGGTGCTGTTCATCCCATCCCCTTCCCCAGGGAATGGCTGGAGCTGTGTCAGGGCAGGCTCAGGTTGGATCTCAGGGAAAGGTTCTTCCCCCAGAGGGTGG
>JAYRBT010000156.1:18126145-18171412 GCA_036023395.1 Myiotriccus ornatus
CCCCTGCTCCAGCCCCTCCATGTCCTTCCTGACCTGAGGGGCCAGAGCTGGACACAGCACTCCAGGGGTGGCCTCCCAGGGGCAGAATCACTTCCCTGCTCCTGCTGCCACATCATTCCTGAGCCAGGCCAGGATCCCTCGACCTTCTTGGCCCCCTGGGCACACTGCTTGCACTGTTCCTTCCCAGGACATTGGACTTCCCCACATGCACCAACCCCTACCATGTGTTGCCATGTACAGTCAAGCAGGAAATGGAAATTTCTTGTTTCTTTTTCTATCCTGATCACCCTTTTCCACCTCACAAATCACTGAAACTTCCAACCCCCTGTTCTGCACTGAGTTTTGGCACTGTGCCCGTGTGTTCCCCCGAGCTGTGCCGCCTCCCTCTTCCCTTGGCAGCTGTGCTGGTGCACAGACCCCCATCCCTGGGGGTTCACGGAGGGAGCCCCAGAGGAGCCTGAGCATCCCCTGGGCTGTGTCCTGCAGGAGGCTGCAGCATCTTAATGTGGAATCAATGAGATGCTGCCTCTCAGCTGTTTCTGCCAAGCCTTTCCATCTGGGAGCAGGGAATGAGGAGCTGTCAGTGAACCACCAAAGCTGTGACTCTGCCAAGATCCTCGCTCCACGCAGCCCCACAGCTGCAGGCTGAGGCTGCAGCACCTACTGGGCTGCTTTGCAACCTTCAACAGTGTTTAACACCCCTGAAATAAACCTCCCTGCAAGCTTTGGAACAGCTCCTTCTTTGTGGCCTGTGCCACTCTGGAAAGCACGTTCTCACTCTTGATATGTCCCAGCTGAGCTCCTCCAAGGAACCCCCCCACTCTCCCAGGGGGAACGGGTTTGTGAGCCACATCAGCCGTGTTTGTGCAGCAGGGACACAGGGCAGCACTGCTCAGCCTTCCAGCACCCTGTGGGAACGGTGTCAAACCCGGGAACAGTCTGGATCCTTCTTTGGCTGGAGCATGTTGTGGGCAGGGAATGAATTTTGGCAGGTCTGCTTATGGGTGTTTGTGATATTCCATCTGTCCTTTTGCCCGAGACAGTGACATTGAGAACAGTGTTGCTCCTCAAGTGTGCAGGGTTCCCTGCTTATATAAGCACTGAACAACCTTTGCCTGAAAGAATGGAAGTACAGCTTAAATGGGATGAATGTCCCAATGCCCTTCACTGTCCAAACAAGGAAAATGTCTAAACCCACAGTGACATACAGCCCTTCACTGTCATTAACACAGAATATTTGCAGTCAGGATATTGTGGTGGTGGTTCTGAAATATTCTTTTACACCGTAGTTGGCTCTTGGATTCACCTTTGCCATGGCCTTTTTGCAATAAGAACTGTTTAAAAATGACCAAAATCTGTTCAAATACTAAAAAACAAGCCAATAACAGATCTGAGGAAAATTGATTTTAAGGGAAGAACTTCCAGAAAGGTGGCACGGCCTGGATAAATAACATTACATAGAGAGCTGAGTGAATCTCCCCCAGTCAGAACTGACTTCTTCAGTTCCCACTGGAAATCTGTCACTAATTGGCAACATCTGTGGCAGAAGCCACACCACCCCAAGATGCCAGGACTGTTTAATGCCTGGAGAGCCCGTCCTGAGCTGCCAGGGGGTGTGACAGAAGGCAGTTGTGCTGCTCACAGCCCTGCCAGGGGCTCTCAGCTCTCTGGGGGAAGTGGTCCCAGCTGTTGCCTGGCAGAGTTTGGGTCTGTCCTGTCAGGAGCAGAGTTCACCCCAAGTGTGTACAGAGGGACCATCCTCCCCTTCAGATGGGCAGGGAAGTGGTTGAGTTGAAACCTTACACTTATTCCTAAAAAGAGAAGAGGTCATTTATTCAACTCGTCTTTGTGGGTTTTCAGTCCCAAAAACGTTGAGATTTTCACCTCTTTTTCTCAGGAAATCCAGCCCATCCTCATTTGCCTCCTGCAAGTCTTCTTTAAAGGATTTTTTCTCAGCAACCATCAAGTAACACAAACCAAACCTTCCCCTCCACAGGCTCTTTCATCTAGAAAACTACAAAAGTCTCAGCAATTTAATAAATCCATACCCATAACCTGTAAGTTTTCCAGTGAAGAGCTGTGGTTTTTCTCTGTCCTGTGAAGTGCCTCATCTTTGTCTACTCTGAACTGATCAAACTTGATGTTTTACCAATTTTCATAGTTTTTACCCATTTTCTCAGCTCTGTGAGACACCTGAACCAGAGAGGATCAATTGAAATGATCCTGCAAACGTTTTCATCTGTGTGGCAAACCAAAATATTGTAATATGAAGTGTCATTATTACATTTGCCATCACTCTGTGAGCAAATTTTGTTCAGCAGGAAATGCAAATATTGAAGCTGTGTTAAAATTTCATCGAGTCTCTTTGCAATCCCTTTCATCCCTCATTAAAATAGAGCCCTAACAAGCATCTTCACAGGCATATGTGACAAAACTTCTTCTGGGAAATGTTTTCCTTTCAGCTTCAAACTGGAAATAGTTCCTATGATGCCTCATGTCACTTTTGAGGACGTAGATTTTAAAATGAAAGTACAGTATTAAGGAGTTTTTCCTTTGATGGGAGTTTATCTGGAATATATCTTATGCTCATTTCCTCCTAAGTATATAATCATTCCAGAAAAAGCACATTTTCCTTCCTGGCTTTGCCATCCCGTGCCAGAAATCTGAGTTTAGAGCTTTTCCTTTCCATACATAAGAACTCCTTTTGCCAACCTGAGTCCAGTTGCCTTCTGGCAGTACCGTTTTCCCTGTTTCATTCTGGTGGGACTTCCCACCAGACTGAAATGACTCCCAAATGTCCCAAATGACTCCTTGGAGATGGGAGAAGAATTAAGCAGCTGCAGGAGTGGCTTTGCCAGGAGCCTGGCCCGGCCTCTGGCAGCCCTGCAGCAGTTGGGGTGCAGATGGATCCACCCCAGCCCTGCCTGGGAGCAGGACCTGCTCACCTCTGGGGTCACCTTCTGCCTGCTCAGCTGGGGGCCCTGTCAGCCTGACAGGGTCTGTGGGGGTTCACTGCTTTTGTGGGAACCCTCAGGCATTTCCACGTCCCTGCCCAGCAGTGACAGGGTTGGAAAGGATGGTCTGTGCCTGTTCCACCCGTGCCAGGGACTGTCCTTGGCCTGGCTCTGTCCTCATCTCCTCAACTTCCCTGAGCCTGTTTTTACTTTGGGAAAGAATCTTTTAGCTACCAGTGATAACCCAAAACCTGCCTGATCCCTGCAGAGCAACAGCAAAGACCTGTCCCAACCCCAGTGGCGTAACTGGGAATGGTCTGAAACGTGGGAATATAAACCCCAGCCAGTGCACTCCCATGAAATGCAGCCTCTACACTCTTTCTTCCCAGATTTCAGGCTCCATTGAAGAGTCTTCAAAAACAAAAGGAGGATCTTGAATCCACTTTGGCATTTCCCCTGTCCTTTGCTGGGCATTTTTCGCATATTTTGACTTACAGGAGGTTTTGCTGCCTCTGTGTGCCTTTAAAGCAAGCCAGGTGTGCTCCTTCCATTGTCATGAGGTCTGAATTTCCTAAACCCCAAATACACGGTGGGGAACTAGAGCCATGAAAAACTAGAAACTGGTCTAATGGCCTGCTCTGGCTGGGAGATGTTTCTGGATTTCACTCCAGAGGAATCCCCTGTTCTGCAGCAGCCACTGCACTTTGCATGGGAACAGAAAAGGAGGGAATTTTCTGAAGGGCAAATTGTGTGTGGGCAATATCTGAGAGAATCAAGTGGTCTGACTGCACTAATGCAGATATGAGTGCAGCTGCTCTGTGGGTGTCAGGGGCACTTAACTAAATCCTCAGTGCAGGCAGAATTCATTGGTGCCACAGGACCAAGATCCTCCTGCCTTTGCACAGATTTCCAAGCTACCACGAGCACTTTCCCTTTTCAGGCCTTTTCCCATTGTTTCAGGTTGGAACAGGGCAGCATGAGCAGGGTTTGCATACTCTGTTCCACTTCCCTTTACCTATGGACTACTCAGTAATTATTTCAGCCTATTAGAAATATTGCTCTTTAATGAAGGGAGTTAAAACAGAAAAAAAAGATGAGGGTTAGTTTTGCTTAAATAAAAACCTCCCTGACACCCCTGTATGGCATGAACTCTTAGGAAAATAGATTATTTTAATTGTACAACTCTTGGGATCCTGTTGGGAGGAGGGAATTACTTACTGTGATTTAGGGCACTATTACATCATGTTTTTTGCTTAAAGAGCTGTGGTCTGCTCAAGTCCAGGGAAAGTTTCTGCCTGGACTTTGACTAAGTGAAATTTGTTCTTGGGTATGCCTGGAATCTGCTTTTCTGCCTCTATGAGCCAGGGATTTTCTCTCTGCCCTTGGCTGGGCTGTGTGTCAGCCCTGGCAGGCACAGGGAGCTGCAGGGCTGGGGCTTCTCTGGGGCTGAGGGCAGTTCCTCCAGCACATTCGAGGCAGCAGTAGGAGCTGGGTCACAAAACACAGGGCAGCAGTTCAGCACGTCCAGCTCCAGCACAGCACCTGAAGGACAGCACAGATTTCCTGCTCAGTTCCCTGCTTTTCCCTTCTGGAAGGAAAGGGTGGTACAGATGCAAAGAATGAAGGAGGAGACAGCTTTGGTTTTTCTGTTGGCACGTCCCATTTATTACAATGTCCTGGAGGCATCTGGGATCTCACAGATCCAAAGACTGGCATCAAGGCCAAACAGTGTTGCATCAGCAGGGCCGGAGATGTCACTGAGCAGTGCAGGGATGCTGAGTCAAGAGGTGTCAGCGCCACGGGCTGATCCATCTGAGTCATCCTGACAACAGCAGGAATTCCTGCCTGACCTCCAGTGCAGCTTGGAGTCCAGAACGATCCATCAGACAGCCAAGGGCTCACTTGTGACGTTCAGCTTTTGATGCAGCTCTTTAGTGCTTGGGGAGATAAAGTTCTGGCTCCACTCCACCCTCCTGTCCTTCCGTGGGTTGTTACTCTTCCATCTCACGGCTGTCAGGAGGGGGGTGTGTTACTTGTTTCAGAAGGTTGGGGGAAAGGGAGGAAAGTAATTCTGTCCATCCCAGATGTTTCAGTAGACGAGATTAAGGAGGCCCATCACCTTGATCCCCCCCAGTGGTGACTGTCACCCCGTCCACCTGCTCTCCTTGCCTTACCCCTGCTTGTCCTCGTGGTTCTGCTCTGTGCTGAGATGCCTTGTGACATTCTGGCTTGGGGCATAAACAGTGGAAGGCTGGATTTGAAAAATATACATGAATAAAAGGTCAAAACTCTCCCAAGAAATAATAAATTTCTTGGTTGTATTTGGAGGGGGGGGGGTTGTTTTTTATTCTTTTATTGCATAGTTATGAAAAACAAATTAACCTTTGGGATTTTGAGGAACTCACTGTGACAATGGTCCAGGTTAAAAATAAACAACTGCTGCTCCAAGAAGAGTGGCCAGAGATGCCAGGTTTACTCTGCTGGGCCTGAGGATCGCTCAGTGTTAGTCCTGGCTTTAAAAAGTCATGTTGATATTGCTCATCCTGGGAGGGCACAAGGCACAGGCCCACACATGGCAGTTGCAGGGCTCATTTGCTTTTCAGTTCAGTGGCAAAATAAGGACTTCCTTATGCTCCTGGACTCTTTGATCCTCCCTGCTGTCAGGCTTGGGGTTTTCTTTAACAGTTCTATGGGGGAAGAAAGGGAGAAAAGCCAGAAATTGCAAAGTTTTCACAGTAACAACTATGCACAAAAACAATTGTGGAAAAAGGAGAAACACTCCTCATGTGTGTCTCAGACAGGGAACAGAGGATTACTGATGGGTGCCTGGTGCTCTTTCCCCCACATGACCTCACAGAAACCAAATTCCTGCTTCGTTTGCAAAGGAGAAGACTCTCCTGAGGTTTCCAAAAACTTTCTATATTGATTTTAGAAGTTTGATTTGATTTTGGAGACTTGCCCTTCCAGAGGATTATGGTAAGAATGTGACTCAGAGGAATTCAGGGAAATGGGCAGTTCACAATGGATACAGTGGCCACGATTAGCTAAAGTCTAATGTCACTACTGAGGTGTGATAAATGGATAAATGATGGTAAGAGAGCACACTGAGCACTGTTTGTGATCTGCCAGCTGAAGCAGAGTGGCATTAATACGAAACAAAAGGCAGAAGGGTGTCTATGAACCCATCAGATAAAATTGCCTGTGAGTTTTCTTAGAAAAGCCAAGTTAGGCTTGTTTTTACACCAGAATAATGCCATTGGTTTCGCTTCACTTTTGGATGTGAGGTCAGTGTTGCCACATCTTTTGTTTTGATGCAGAGCAAACATCATTAGCTATCAGCAGCCCTTCCCTCACTCCCAGAGCTGAGCTGAGGTGCCAGGTGAGGCGCTGACCCCCTCTCTGACTGGGCACTGGTATTTGGAAAGGGCAGCCCTGGGTGGTGATTTCACTGCCTGGGCAAACACGGGGGTGAAACAAGGAGTCAGACTTGGCTGTTGGGTATTTCAGGCTGGAAGGGACCTCGAGAAGTCTGCAGCCAACCCTCCTGCACACAGCAGGGGCTGGGGCTCTGGGCAGCCTGAGCTCAGTCCCAGCATCGAGGGTTTAGTCCTTCCCAAGGGCAGGTTTTGTCCTTGCTGAATTTCATAATGTGATGAACTGAGCAAACCACCTGTGTAGCTGCAGTTTGCCCTAGAAAGTAGGTGAGAGAGAGACTCAATCCTGTAGTATCCTTGCCATGGATTTAGACAAGAGCAGACATCTATTCCCACCCTTTCCAGGACAGGCAGAACCACACTTTGATCACCTGCACTAAAGAAGTCAGACAGTTGTGTTTGCCTGTGTTGGGTTACTTGCATTACTTATTTTTCACAGCATGTTGTAAGCTCTCATTTCAGCTACAGCTCCTCCCGTGTGCTCTCGGCCAGGGAGGCACTGACAGTACAACACCTCTCCATCTCCTCTGTGGTCAACACACACTCTGAAGAAAGATCTCGGGACCCAGAGGGTGAACAGTTTAAACCTCAGAGGGTATTTCTGCTTTACTGGGTGCTACTACCTGTGAAGAAGTGCATTCAGACCCAGGGGTTGGAGTAGGTCACGTCCTCAGACCAAGTGTCAGGAGTGACAAACCCAGAGGAAGAACATGGGAGGCTCTCTAACTGGTTTCATCACATTTGGAATTTGCTATTACGACAACATATATTTTGAAATACCCTTCAGTCCTGTTACTTCCTGGGAGCACCAGCCCTGTCTCAAAGGCTCCTTAAGGAAATGTGGAGCAGGAATATTCAGGAACCACGTTACTGCCCTTGTGGCTGGTGCAGACATGGAGTAAGCACTCACTGTGCAGGGAGGAAAGGGGCAGACAGCTCTCACTGGGCATCAGAGCACATGGAGAGAGATGCAGTGAATTCCCACAGCTGTGATTCCCTGTGTTCTGGCTCCTGAGTCCCTGCAGAAGCTGGAACAGAGCAGTTTCTCCTCTCCAAGTTTTAATGACTGGAACCCACCAGGCTGTGACAACAACTGGGCTCACCAAAACTGATAAAAGAAGGGTTGGATTTATGGCCCTGGCAGGGCTTCATGTGCTCTCCATGCAGAGCCAGCTCATCCCAGTGCACTCCGAGGGGGACACTCTGTGTGCCACTGCAACCAGCTGGAATTCCAGCCTTGGAATGTGCGCTGAGATCCCCGGAAAGCTGAGTAGAGGTTCTGAGCTGAAATTATTATCTGCTGCTCATGGGCCTCACTGTGCACAAAGCACTGAGAAGTGCCTTCCACTCTTTCCAAGCATTTGCACTTTATAAATCCTCCTAAGTCTGATTAGGGGAGCAAGGAATGAGGACCTGACTGGAAATGAGCTGGATTCTCCTCTCACCTTTCTAATGTCACCACCACCAAATCCGTTTATCTCACTCCTAAATCTTTCTCTTGACGGTCCCTTTTTTTCTCCTGGGATTTTTATCACCCAAACCACCAGGTTTCAATACTTAAAACTGAGATTTTCTATCTTGTCTCTCTATGTGCTGCTGCTGTAAAAGCAAAAACCTTTTACCCCACATACAGCAAAAACACACCCTGGCCAAGACCTAAGAGCAAACCTCACATTTCTGGATTCCCAGTGCTGGACTTTTTCCCCCCAGATTCTTTTCCCTACCATGCCATAACAGCCCACCTTCCACAAGTGTAACTCGAGCTGCAGGTGATTAATAATTCACATTTTGTGCTAAAAGCGAATCAGAGTTAATTTTGTATATTTTGCTTCCTCTCTTTAATACATTAGTTTGCCCAGCAAGGCAGCTCTGCATTCGGAGCTGGCAGTGACTCATGCCTTACATAAGGAACTAAAACATTTCATGGTTTACAGAGAAGAATGTTCTTGCTCATTATGGGGATGAAAGGAGATTGCTGCATTGCAAATGACATGTATAATTTAGACACTTATTTCTAGGACTATTTGGAACAGGGAATGAAGAGAAACTAAAATGTTTGAAGTGACTTGAGTGCTCCGTAGTTTTTAATGTGACTAACAAAATACACAGGCCGATAACTTTTAGGCCTGTTAATGGAAGAATGGCTCAGAAACTCCAACACACTTTTTTATTTTTTTTTTCTTTTTTTTTTTTTTCTTCTAATAACAGTATTTATTTTAAGCCACGAGTAGAAGAAACTGGTATTTGTCAGTCTGGAAAAATCTGCAAAGACCTCGTGTTCTTTTCTGCTGGTTGTTCCTACTGTGGCACCAAAGTGGGAAGGGGAATGGAAACAGTTCCAGAAAGACCGGGCAGCTGGGGAGGGAGTGGCAGCAGGTCTGCTGCTCTTGGATTGAGGTGGGGGGTTTTTTCCCCCTTGGCATTCTACATATTAAACCTTCACTTCAAAAGGAGAGCACGGAATATTCTGTATTTCAGCTGTGCAGAGTTTCTTCAGGAGGGAATTTAACAACATCACCGTGGCTGTGCACTGAGAAATATTTATTTAATTGTGCTCTGTTTAGAATATTATGGGTAGTGAAATCCAACAGAGTTTCTGGAATTTTGAATGTGAACAACCCCAAGTGCCCCCCTGTTGTGCAGATTATCTGCACAGACTGATGTACTGACATGCCTTGGTGACTGTGGGTCATCTTCAGGGTGCAGATTCTGACTCTGTTTTCTCTCTGAGCCCCATTTATCCCCGTGTTTTACCAGTAACAGGTCAGCAGTGTCTGTGTGTCCTGGGCTGTTCCTGCAGCAGCTGCACTGGTGTTTTTCTCCAGCAAGCTCCCATCATCTCCTGAGGCCTGTGAGTCTCTCCCACGAGTGCAGTGGGCAGCCCCTCTGGGCAGTGACAGGGTGCCAAGGTCTGTCCTAACTCCAGAACCCCTGTAGAAATGTGTAGGGGATCTATGCCTTGGAAAAACCTCTCGACACTGTTGCATTATTTATTTTTCTTCTGCTTCAAGGACAATGCTCTTCAAACCAAGAGATGTCACAAAGGAGCCCTGGGCTGTATAAATATAGAATCCTTTTTATTTTTTTGGTTAATAGATACAGTACAATTTTGGACTACATAAGAAAGCGTTGTTTTCAGTGCATACATTCTTCAGACAGACAGGAACACGGCAGACAAACATTCCTTGTGGTTGGAGGATTACATGGCACTTGGTTTATTCCTGTAAGTCCCAAGTTATTGGCTTTTCCCAGTTTTCTTTAGCTGCTTTGACAACTCAAGGTCTGAGGAAAAATGAACTGAGAATGAAGGATGTGCCAGCTCTTGTGGCACAGGAGGATTGGGCAGGAGAACAGGGCACTGCCCAGCCCATCCCACACTGCTCTTCCTGCAACCACAGCCCTTGTGGCATCACATCATATCCCACATGACCCAATCCAGCAAGATTTCTGGGCTATTTTAACAAAAAATGGAAACAACAAATGTCAAACAAGCCAAGCAGTGCTTGGGCCAACACCTGTACAGAGACTGACTCTGAGAGGGTCAAACCCCAGACTCCTCCTGCACTTCAGGGGTGTGAGACGGTGCTGCTGCCTCACCTGCTGGGTTTTGTGAGGTGCTGCAAACCAGGGCAGTGGACCCCAGGGTTTGGCCATTACTCTTGCAGGGAGGGACAAAAGAATTACTGCTCCTTTCTGAGTTTTCTGTTCACTGTATGGTAAGCAAAGAAATGCCAGGCTGCTCCCTGGGCACGAGCCTGATCCCAGTAACTCCTGCCCTCAGGAGAACCCAACAGGGCTTCATCCTGTTCTGCGGCAGTCTGGGGGTGCTGTTCCCTGCAAACAGCTCCTGGTGGTGTCCACTTGGTGCTGATGGGAGACAGAGACCCCCAGCCCCCACCCCAGATCCAACCTGGAAAGCGGGACAGGCAGCGCTCCAGCGCTGGACCACTGAGGGCATCAGTCAGAACGGGACTGGCCACTTCCAGGATCCCATGGCCACTGCAGTGCGTAAGGACAGGAGTGCCTGGACACTCTGGGATACCCTTGGCCTTTGCCAAGCAGGGGACCAGGAGCAGGGTTGGTGTTGGTGGGACATCAAGCAGAGCAGTTTAGGCCTAAATGTGTTCACCTTCAGCTTCCAGTGGCTTCATTCGAGACTATTACTCAGACTTTGGGTTTTTATCTGACCTTCCTTGATACCCCAAGCAGATACTGTGGGCCCATGTCCTGGTTAGGACCCCCTTCTTATGAGGATGACTTGGAAGAGTCTTAAGAAACCTCACTGTTTGAGGAAATGACTCAGAGAACGATCTGATTCACACAGACCTTCATTTTGCTCCAGACACCGATATTGAAAAATCAGTAAATAAAAAAAGATTCTCCTGCTCAGGGAAGGATACAAAGAGGCTCCCAGACAAATTAATATAAACTAGTTTTCCTTGGCTATATATTGAAAACAATTTAATGTGAAAAAAGCTTACTTTAGATTATCTAGATCAGCCTCTGCAGGCACAGGACAGCCAGGAAGGAGCAGAGTGAAATGATCCTACAGCTGACCCAGAGAAAAGGCAGAGCAGCAACCCGGAGGGCCTGGGAGAGCACATCTCAAGGAACAGATGAAACAGAGAAAAGAGGGGATAGGAAAGCAGACTCTTCCAAACCCCAGCCTGAATAAAAACATGCAGCTGAAGGCACTTGCCCTTGGGCACCCACGGGGCAGGTGATTGTTGGAGAGAAGAGAACCCAGTTCTGGTGAGCTCTGAGCTCCTCTGCCCTCAATTTCTGGGGTTACAAGAGCCCAAACCCAGGAGGGAGCACCACCAGAGGAAACAAAGGTCACTGCAGAAACACTGAGCTCAGCCAGCCCAGACAGCAGCTGGCAGACAGGAGTGAGTGAGAATCCCTGAGAAGTCTGAAAATATAATAAAACATCACATCAGTGAAACAATTTGCCCCTTCTGACCCTCCGGCCACTACACCAGCCTTCAGTGAAAACTGGAAACTCCTCACCTATAACAGGAGCTGTGTGGTGACACTTCCAGGAATGAGATAAAGCTGCCAAATTCCTCCAGATCCCTGTTTCCTAACTGAAACTAAATAATGTGGATAATAAATGAGAGGCAGAGACACTCCCAGCCAAGAGAACTGCTCTGAAATGGCACTGGTGGGGCACTGTAAACTGGAGCCTGGCCTGCAAGCATTAGTGAAATGTTTAGTAACAATACTTAACTCTGTTATGTCTGGGTATCTCTTTCTCTTTGGACTAAAATGTTACACATTTTACCATATAAATGAATCACTATATCTGTTGCTACGGGTACACTATATACATCACTGGAAGAAAAGAACAATAATTAAATTAAGGGAGGAGAGAAAAAGGGCAAACAAAATATTAGTAAATAAAATAGAAGACATATGTTCAATAATACTTTTCAGGCAATACTTTTGCTCGTTACATTTACTATAAGGAGGAAAAACAAAAATTCTTCCACTCAAAATAAACACTGGAAACAGCTGCCCAAGTTCAGTCCCTTCGCTGCCGGGGCTCTCGGAGGGGGACGCGGACATTGGTCCTGCTCCAGACCTTTCTGATGCTGCTCTGCAGAGGAGCCCTCAGATTTGGGGGGCTGTCAGTGCAAGCAGGGTTTTAGAAGATCCTCTGCTCTGTTTCCCACCCTCAGGTGATGCAGAAGGGCCGATGTGGTTCCTGAGAGCCACAGAGGACCTCCGTGTGGTCCAAACGAGCTCCTCGTGCCTCTGGGCTCAGCAAGGTCACCAGAAACCCCGACAGTTCCTCCTTCAGACAGTGGGAAGGTGACACACTCAGTCCTGCCAGCAGCGTTTCCCATTCTTCATCACAAACACGCAGGTTTTGCCCCGCACGTGCTTATTATAAAGTTTGCAAGTGAAGGTTTATAAACGCTGTGTTCTTACCCTGCAGCAACAAACACCTCACTCTGATGCCACTGACAGCACAGCACAAACTGGCTGCACCTCCTTTTCCTTTTGTCTCATGAATAAATTATTTCCATAAGAAGTGGTTGATTACTCGATCAGAGCTGTAGATAATTAGTGTTTGATGAGAAACAGATCCAGTGAGCTTTCTGGGGCTCATCAGACGAATTCCTTCCCAGTAGTTTCTTCTCTTATACAACCAGCTCTATTTCATACACAGGTACTAAAGTACAAAGCAGTGCAAAATGACCACAAAGCAAGCAGAGCCCACCCCCACCTGGCAGGGGCACTGTGAGCAGGGGGCTCCTGGGGGACTGCAGTGATTTCCTTCGTGCACTGGCTCTAAGCCAAGGAGAGGGAGCAGAGCAGTTCCCCAGAGCCCACCCTTCAGGTGCCTGAGCCTTCACAGTTAACGTGGCCGGGCTTTGGAGACTTGTTTTCCCCTTTGCTGATAGCTGAGGCTCGTTTGTGATTCCTTCAGCGTAGCCCATGTAACCACTCACCCAGCAAAGCTCCTTGGCTGCTGTGAGGGTGCTCAGCTGTCTTTGCCAAGATTCCCCCCCTCCACTTTGACTCCTGAAGAAAAAGTCTTTTTTGCTGAAGAAGTCAAATCCAGGAAGAAAAGGGAAGGGTTGTGCAGACCTTGGAGCAAACTGCACAGGGAGCCATTTATAGCCCAGGTTTATAACTCAGAGGTCACAGCCCCGACTGTCAATGAACATCTTTCTCATCCTTGCTTTTTCTACTTGCAACCTGGAGACTTTTCCCTTCCTGAATTTTTAAGGTCAGCTCTGACCGTTCCACAGCTCGTGGAATGAGAAGGATTAGCTGCTGGGTTTGTGAGCACGTGGGCATGCAGGGACCGGCCCACAGGCAGCTCTGGGGCTGGGGGAAACACCCTGTGAGTTCCTCCCATGGGAGGGAGAATCTGCCATCCTTTCAGTCCTGCTGCGACAGGACTGCCACGAGCCGGGAAGGGCTCAGATGCAGAGGGCACCGAACATCAGACCAGTGTTTGCCTTGGCAAGGCAGTCAGGGAGAAATGTGTGGCACGGGCTTGTACTCCCAGGATCAAACTGTTGGGCATTTGCCACAGAATCCAAAGGAAATGGGTTTTTTTAGTTTCTTTTTAATAACCAGCCTGTGTGCAGAAAGGAGAGACTTGCTGCTGCCCTGCTGGTGCCTCAGGGGGGTGTGTTTGTGTGTGACTCTCGTGCTCTCAGAGTGTTTTGTGCACACACATGTGCATGTGAGCTGGGAAATCCTGCTTAAGCTTAAGAAGGTTCATATTTAAGGCACTGATTTGCCTCGCAGTCATTACAGATGCATCTCCAGCAAGGCTCCCTCTTGCACGTAGGCTAAAAAACTGCTGTTTGAGCAAGGAGAAAGCCCAGGGAAGCAGATTTAAGCCCTTTGTGTGCCCTGATGACCCAAGTCTGCTTCTTGGTGCATGAGTACTGCCAGCTTTGTCTGGGCCACACCATTTTCAGGAGTGTATCCTGTGGGCTGTGGAAATTATTAAATTCAAATTGTAACAAAGGTATCTTGGATTTCAAAATATTCAGAAATATTTAGAGGAGTTGAGATCCCAGGTTAAGAACAGTGCTTAAATATTGGCTTTTCTCCAAACCCAAAGCATTGGTGTGTTTGTTTGGCTGCTGTTTACAACTGATCCCTTCCATCCCTGGACTAACCAATCCCCAGGCCAGTAGCTCAAATCCTGTGTTCACAACTAGCTTGGCAGGGCTCTCAGGGAGTCAAAGATGAAGGAAGGAACCTGTGGATCTGCACATGCCCGTACCCAGCCCCAGCCAGGGAGGAGTGGCAGAGTTGGGGTTGCAGCTCCTCCCTGCAGTTCTGATGGACAGAACCTTCATTTACTGCATATGTGGCAATAGGCCTTTAAAGTCAGTCAAGGAGATGCTCTTAAAATGTTTCTATTCACATCAGAACCATTGTCCTGGGGGATCTGCCTTCCATTCCATGCAGGCCTGGAGGCAGGGGAGGACCCAGCCAGGCTGGAGGTGCAGCCTGGGCAGGGGTTTGGTTACACTGGGGGGGCCGAGTAGTGGATGACAGAGTTGTAGTCTGGGGGTGGGCTGTGGCATTCCAGGTTTGGATCCATGGGGAGCAGAACAGAGTCTTCCAGTGTGAAATCCATGGTGTCCTCTTCTACCTGCACTGCTGGCTGGTACTTGACAGCCTCGTGGTCAGAGAGGATGGATTCCTTGCTCCTGCTGACAGCTCTCCTCCTGTGGGGAACAAACCACGGGATCGATCCACCCTGTCTCATCAGCCTTGGTCTCTGGGTGCAATTAATAGTCAAATTTATTTTTTAAATATATAAATCATCCCAACTTCCATTTGCAGGACCCCGTAGGACAGTGACATTTTACTTGTTGGATAAGGGAACTGAATTAGGTATTTTGACGAACTCAGTGTTTTAAAAGTAGCTTTAGGAGTAAATCCAGGAGCTGTGTTGCCCTGTCTGTTTATCTTACCACATCTCATTTCTCTTAGTTATAAAGGCACCTGTCCTATACATACCACATTATTCTCTCTCATTGTTCTGACACAGGTCAGTAAAAATTTGACTTTTCTGAAAGCAGAACTGAAGGCTGAAGTATAATAAAGGATGAAATACTGAGTAATCTCTGACAGACTGTAATTTAAAATGATACTGAAAGGAAGGGTGTGTGTTGAAGACACCCTTGCAGTGCAGGGCTAAACCTCTCTTGCCCTGCCCAGCCCTTCCCAAGCCCCGATGAAGGGCAGCTCTTTGCAGAATTCCAGCTGCTGCTGGTGGAGGGAGCAGCTTCCTCTCCTGCTGCCTTCCCTCATTGCAGCTGATGGAGAGCAGCAACTTCAGCACATGGAGCAACCTCAGGGCTAAAAGCAGGAGAAGCCTGGAGAGGATTCCTATCACAAGGTGCCCTTGAGGAACAGCAACTATTGTAGGGAGGAGAAAAGGTACTTTCTCTCACAGGCTGCCTTAAAAATAATGTTCTGTTAACCTTGTTTTTCTCCCTCTGAGCAATTTACTGGAAGAGACCTGGACAACTTTGGGTTGGTTCTCAAAAGGATCCCAAAGTGAGAGTGGTTTTTAATCTTCTGCACTTTGCTCAGGATCCTTTAAGGTGCAGCTCTTTGGTTTGAGCCTCAGTCACACACCCATCACAGCACTGCTCATGTCTCAGTTCAGAGTGACAGGAATGTGCCTGGGAGGATTTAAAATCAGGCAGTGCCAAACACATATTTCATATGTATTTCAAGTAGCATAAAGGTGCATTTTAACGACTATAAAGCGAGTCTGAATAACCAAGAGTTCATCAAAGAAGTGCAGAATTCAGTACACTTATTTTGCATGTCTGCATCTCCAGCTTTGTCTCTAAGAGGTGAACCCAGGAGCCCCGAGTTGTAAGAGCCAGCCCATGTCTTGCACGTCTAGGATGGATTTGGGTTGTGTGCAGTGCAAAGGCAGAGGTTATAGAGCAAAGCTGCTGTTCCTGTGCTTTCAGACCTGCACAAGGCACTGCAACCAAACCTGTGCAGCAGCAAAGCAGAAATTCTAAAAGAAATAGGAACCCGGAGAACTCCAACAAAAATGCAGCACACTCTGCTTTCACAATATAAGCTTTTCCTCTCTGTCCAGAGAAAAACCTGAGTGGAAACTTCTTATGTATCCTATACATTTGGCAGCTGCCCCTACCTCTACACACAAAGCTTCTCTGCAGATAAATTCTTCCCTGGCCTGAGCACTGGAACCACAGCTTTGCCTCACTGTTTATTTCTGTAACTCTCGTTTTGTTGCTCAGTTCTATTGACTCATGTGGGACAATTCCACAGATGCTCTGCCCTCCAATTTGCCAGGTATTGAAGTTGTCAGTGGAGCCTGCGAGAAGCTTGAAAGTATCTGTTTAACTTGGCCCTCAGCCTGCACATCTCAGAGTGCTGGAGGGAAAGAAAAATTAGTGGGGTTTAGTGTGGCCACAATGGGAAACTTTCAGTGCCCTGTAGACTCCCAGCAAGTTTTGTTGGGTTTGTGCCCCTGGAGGTCAGGAGACTGGATATCTGGGAACAACCTATTGCTGGAATGGGGCTGGTGTTTGAAGGACTCTTCAGTGCTGATATCAGTCTCTGCTCCAGAGGCAGAAAGCTGGGGAGTGAGGTCAGTTTTTGTAATTGGCTCTCCTACTGCAGACTAAAATGCAATTAACTTCCAAAACTATTCCTTTCATCTAAATGCATTTCCTAGTTCTGTGGGGTGCTGGGGGGGGTCCCAGGTTTTACAGGACGTGCTCCAGCCTTGTTCCCTGGGCTGAGACTGGAGCTGGCCAAGGCACAGCACTGGGCTCCTCTCTTTCAGAAACATTCCTCCAGGCCAGGGAGGTTTTGGGGCAGTACAGAAGTGATGACAGCACTGGAGGAACCAGCACCAGAAACTCAAAGAACGCAAAAGGGTATCAGCAAATCAGTGCCAGGGGTAATTCCCAGCAAATCCTGCTGCATCCAGGCTGTATCTGCAGGGTTCCCCCAGCCTGGGGCCACGTGGAGTCTGCCAGGTGAGGAAGGAGGCAGGAGGAGGAAGGCAGGGTGTGAAGGCAGGCAGTGCTGAGGGCGGCACACAGGGCTGTGCAGGCAGCCTGAGCACCCCGAGCCCGCAGTGTGGGGTGGCTGTGGCTGTGCCCGTGGGTCAGCCCCAGCTGGGAGCCTGGGCAAGGGCGTTCAGTGGGAATGAGAGCCACTAACAGCTCCCTTTTCCTGGGCTCTGGCAGATTTCCTGCTACACATCAAGCTGAAAACAGCAGGAATTACATGTAGGAAAAGTTAGCCTGAATATTAAGTAATGTTTCACAAACTCTTTTGGAGTTTTCTGAAGGTGCCAAAGTTGTTTAGAGGATACCACAGAGGATAATCCTGGAATAGCCAGAGGGCCTAAATGACCTACTGAGGCCTTTTCTTCCTGCTGTGGGAACCAGAGGTTTTGGTTAGAGGAAGAAAAATCCTGAAAGCATCAAAGAGCTGGGAAATCATTACTGGAGCTGTTTATTTTATGTGAGAGGAAGCCAGTTGCTATTAGTCTAAATTTTGGGGTCAGTGACTTGAAGAGGAGCCTGGAGAAAGAGAGATGACTGAGAGAAAATCCCCCTGTGCAGGGAGGGCCTCCAGCACCACGAGCAGGACCTCCTCCAGTGCTGTGGAGCAGCTCTTACTGCTTTGCCATAAGAAGCCCAAATATCTTGCCCTCACTGGGAAAAACTAATAGCTTTTTGTGTCCATGTAGGAATTCTGGCTGTGTGTTTATGGAAAGATGAGAAATTGGGCTGACTGTTGCCAAGCAGAGCTGTTTTTCTCATGATCACACCTCTTATTTACACGTAGGAGCCTCAGGAGGAGCTTCCATGGGTGCCTAATGAGGCACAGAGTAAGAGTGACTATTTTTTTAAAATTATTTTAATTTTTCTGCAATTAAAGAAAAGGCTTATTTTTCCTTCTGGTAGTTATGACTGATTCACAGTTTGCTTTAATACATTTTAGACTGAGTGCTGTGCAGTAGGAATTCCATCCTGGGTTCCCCTCTGGCAGTATCAGTGCATCAGGACTGTGCTGGCACAGACAACTCAACGGATTGGGATCAGGAATTTGTTGTTTTCAACACTCCTAGATACCAAGCACAGGTAACATAAAGTTTCCACAGGCCAAAGCCACCCACTCCTTGATTTTGTGTCCCCTCCTGTGTGGCCATGCTGCCCAGATGTGCCTGATACTTCCCCCAGAACTCCAAAAGCAGTGAGATGGAAAGCACCACAGTCAAGCCCAGGCTGGGGACACAGCCTTGCACAATTCTCCTTTCAGTCCCTGCTACTTTAAGCATAATCCTGGGGAAAAAAGGGCTTACAAAAGTCCTGAGCACCTACTCAATCAAAGCTCTACTTTGGAGAGCTCAGGCCAGGTCACAAGGGGCAGGACACAACAATAAGTATATTTATTATCTCAACATCACAGAAGAAAACCCTTCTGGAACTACATTCTGCCCTGGAGCAGAGACGGCTCCTGCCTCGTTCTCTGAGAATCAAAAGGATTCCAGCCCAAGGCAGGCTGAATTTTTGGGGGGCACCCTGTGTTTGGCCATGAATGCCTGATGCTCCAGAGCAAACCCATCTGTTTCAGCAGTACTGACTGGCCTTAGGCCCAGCTTGGCTTTGGCAAAGGCAGCACCCAGAGCCCAGAGGGATCAGCTGAGCCTCAGCCCACTGGTGGTGTGGACCTTGAGCAGAACCAGATCAGCAGTGTCAGAGCAGCTGAGGAGAACTGGACTGGGGGGGAGACAGGACAACTGAGCAGATATCACCCCTTTTACAGTTTTAAACGATAACTTGATTGTAGAGTCTCTGGGAGAATTTTAAAGCAGTGCTTGGCAGCAGCCTGTTATTACCACGAGCTGAGAGTCATCCCAGCATTCAGTCCCTCTGTGATCTCTGTGCTTCCCTCAGTGCTGGCTCCCTGATCCCAGTCAGTCTTTGTCTCTCGCTGCAGCTACTGCTCTGACTTTCTACTTCAGCTAGAAAATGCTCAGAAATGGTTAGTCTGGCCTAAAAGTGGTCCCAGGCCCAGAGTATCAGATTCACCTCCAAGAAACTCTTGACACTGACACTACATGGTGTGCACTGTTGGCAAGTTTTACACTCCACAGAGGAATGAATGCAGGACAAATAAACAGCGAGATTTTGGCAAAAATAACAAATGCAGCCACCCTGGTTTAGAAAACATGCTCAGCCTTTGAACAGTTTTGTTTTAGAAAAGAAAGACTTTGAAAAGGATCCAGGGTAAATGTTTTTGATAGAGAGAGATACACAATTAACAAGGGTGACTTTATCTCCCCTGTTAAACCCACATCCCTTCTGACCTCTCCAGGCTGTTCTAAATGCTTTGGAGGCTTGTTTTCCAAGTTCTCAGTGCAGGAGCACCCAGGGGTGTCCTGTCCTCAAACGAGAGGGCACTGGGGTGCTCTGCACTGTGTTCCAGCTGCTATTTGTGCCAGTGACACTCTGCCAGAGTGAAAAAAGAGGAAAAAGAAGCTGACAAAGTCACTGCCTCAGCTGGACCTCAAACGCTTGGAGAAGGATGTGGCCAAGAAAAACCACACCTCTGTCCATCCATGCCATGGGAATCAGGGCCTGGAACGAGGGGACAGCAAACAGCTGCTGCAGGGTTTGCTGTCACAGCAGCTCTTTGGAATGGTCTCCCAGGGCCTGGCTGGCACACAAAGGATCAGGTATCTCATGTGGAGTGGAATCCCTACGGAAGTGTGGGCTGGAAATGGGGAACACCCAGCTGGAGGGGGTCACCGACCCCCACAGGGCCATGGCACTTCCCCCTCACTCCCAGGGGGCCTGACAGCTGCTCAGGTTTTCCTGGAAATCCCTGAAGAACAGGCTATTATGGAATTCTGGAGGTTTTCTATACCTGGCTGGACACTGATTTTCCTGAATTCCAGCAGACAGCCTGGAAGGGGCAGAGGGAGAACCTGCCTTTGCCAGTTCTTGATCCAAGTGGGAGACATGCAGCAGGGAGCAGCAGTCAGAGGTGACTGCCAGGAATCTTTAGAAGGATAAAGCGTCCCAGGGAGGCTGTCTGTGTGTGTGTGTGTGTGTTGGATTTGTGTCAAGGTGGCATGATGCAGAAAAAGGAGGTAAATCAGCCCAGGTACAGCACCCCAGTAATGCAGCTCCTGACTTCTGAGCTCCTGGTTTCAGAGCTGGAGCCATTTGGTCTCCACAGCAATGCCCTGTGCTGGCAGGAATCCTCTGCACACCATAAACCCATGGAGTCAGGTCCACATCTCTGCTAATCCCCAACAGGCACAGCCCTGGGACAGTGCTGGGACAGGGGAAATGCTGCTGGGCAACTGTTCCTGAAGTCACACTCCTATCCAGCAAAATCCAGAGCACTTGGATGCTCCCTAGTTGTTGTCTAGAATTCCCTACGTAAACTTCTCCCTTTTCCTCCTCTCCTGCATTCAAACAGGCAGGAGCTGATGGTTTTAAGGCCTGAAGAGACAAGGCAGCTCCTGCCTTCTGCTTTTCTCTCTGAGTGGGGCAGCCACCCCTCCAAGACACTGGCACTCTCTCCCCAGGCACTCTCACAGGACTCCCATAACATCCACAATTGCAGGAGGGTTTTTCTCATCTATAATTTCTCTTTAATGTAGAAAAGTGGTGACTTGGGGTAGAAAAAGGAACTGCTCTGGTGGGAAAGGTCATTGAATTCAAGACAGAGGAAACGAATCCAAATCTCACCAAAAGATTTTCAGGAAATTCATAAAAATCTAATTAGCTCAATGAACTGAATAGACCTGGAATTCTTTGCTACAGAATTGTTTCTTTTTTATATTTTGGGCAGCTGTTCTTTGAAATTCTACCTGTTGACATTTTAATCAGTAAAATGGGTTACTATTGTCAGGAAGGTGGAGAAGGCCTGTTTCACTACAGGGTCACCTCTCTGCCTGTGGGATTGTTACTGAGATGCAAATAACTGGGAGGAAAAACCTAAATATCTGCTTTTATTCTTCTGGGATTGTACCATGAAGGGATAAACACAAAGGGATAAACATAAACAGCCTCTGTTTGTAAACCAGCCCTGAGAATAGAACTCCTGGGATCCTGGAGGTGGTGGGG
This sequence comes from Myiotriccus ornatus, assembly GCA_036023395.1. Taxonomy (NCBI): domain Eukaryota; kingdom Metazoa; phylum Chordata; class Aves; order Passeriformes; family Tyrannidae; genus Myiotriccus; species Myiotriccus ornatus. The sequence goes on from JAYRBT010000156.1 coordinate 18,147,167, forward strand.
CTGCAGGACTGGCTTCGCTGTGCTGGTAAAATAAATGCAGCAATCTGGTAAATGTACTTGCTTTGCAGTGCTTATACTACTCATCCCAGCAGTTGCACAGGGTCCAGTCCTGCTGCGTGTCCAGGTTAAATATGCACGCTGGTATAATCACAAATGTTATTTTTTGGGTGAATAAATCAAGTTCTTCACACTGTGTTCCATCAGCAAAGGAGAACACTGGGAAAGCCCTCAAGAAACAGCTAAAGTAGACACGTATATTGTCAGCCTTTTTGCTCCTATCACTCGCCACTGACAGAATATTCTGCCCCTCGCTCTCCAAGTACATTAACCGTGGTTCTGGGGCTGAAATTCAGAGTTGCAGCTCCTGTGAGCTTGTTGGGATAGCCCAGCAGTTTTCCTTTTGGGAATTTCAGCAGGCTTTAGAAAGGGATCCCCTGAGTACTCACGCCAGAGCCATGATCCCGTAGGGCCAGGAACGGATTTCCAGCCTCTTGGGGCTTTTGATCTCGTCTGACGTCAGCACCATCCCACTGTCCGACTCCTGAGGGGCAAAAGGAAGGAACATCAGTGATAACCTGGGACCTGTGCACTGGGCCTGGTGCAGGGCCCACCAGTCCTTCAGAATATTCCCTTCTCAGGGCCTGTGTTATCAGTTTTTATCCAGCTGTTCCTCTGATGCTGCTCTGGAGCCCCAGAACACTTCCCTTGTTTCTGTGACGCTGAAGCTTTTGATCTGTATTTGGAAGGAACAGCCTTAAAATGAAAAAATATCAAAAAATAATGTGACATCTTCCAATTTGAAATTGATATTAAGCATATGGGTACCATGTACGTGGGATGGAGATATGAACAGACTGAATTCGTAGAGAACATATCTAGGAACTCTGGCTGGGTTCCTCCAAGAACAAGCTCCCCAAATACCTCCTAGAAATGCACTTTTATGAACCCTGAAATTTGAAGGAAGTGGAAGTTCAGAAGCATTCTGCAAAGATACAGAGCCTTTGGTTGTGGATTTTTTATGAGCCATCCAACAAAAGTGTCCTGGTTCAAGCTGAGGTTGTGGTTCTGCTGCCCTGAAAGCTGAGCCTCCAGGCTGCAGTTCAGATCAAGCTGTTACTGTGCAAAGTGTTGTACAAGTTCTCAGACACCACAGTCCTCAATTTAAGTAATTTAAAAATATTAAATATTCTGGGGGGCTCCTTTGCCTTTGAAATCCTCTGTGATGCTGGACAGTTGCATGTCTGTGTGTTTGTCCAAACTGAGAGAGCAAAAGACTCCAACATAGAAGTGAAACTCTAGTTAGTCTTATTTTACCAGTCAAACTAATTGGAATATAAAAAATAATCCCAGCAAACAACAAATAGCAAGCAAAATCTTTTTTTTATAAGTACTTTGGGCATATATCAGTTGCTAATAAGATCAGTCTAGAAACTAGTTTCCAAAGTATAAAGTAAAATCCTAAATTGATGATGTCTGTCAGAGCCTCAGTAGAGCCCAGCTTGTCTCTGGTTTTTATCTGGACTGTTTCCCCCTGGAACACATGGTCCAGGAGCAGTTTATCTGAGGGCTGCTCTGCATTTTGCTTACACTTGTCTGTTAAAAGAATATCCACAGGGACTGCAGATAAGTGGCACAATTGCAGGAAGGTGTGGTAGAGCACTTGGAGAGATCCTGGGCAACTGTTTGAAATAATGACCTAATGACTAATAATGTCATGGTATTTAAAATAGTTTTAGCAATACAAGTGCACTTACTTTGTCCCAGAACAGACTACACCATAATTCAGCTTTAAAAGATCCTGACTGAAACATCACATTTATTTCTGATCTGATGATGTGTTATTACCCTTTTTTTGAAACTTTTCCCTCTTCATGTAAGGACTTGCTTTAAAATGCCATGAACAGGGAGCACTCAGGCCAGTGATGCTCGTGCTGGCAGCAGTAATCTCTCACTGATACTGGATGGGTGTAGGAAATGTCTTTGTGTGATTCAGAGGGACAGATTTTTATCCTGCAAGAGGAAAGAGGCAGAGCCTGAGAAATTTTGGAGCCTTCTAATCCCTGAGATAAGTGATAAAGAGGCAGAAATTACAGCTGGCAAAGTGTTAGGGAATAATGGGCCTTCATTTGTGTGACCAGAGAAAAGCAAGAAAAGGACTTGTCAAGGACATAAAATATGTCCAGGACAGGTTGGAGGTGAGTCTTGAGCCTCCTAAGGGGGCTGGCTCTGTCCAAGAGGGACTCTGAGCTGCTCCTCACCACCTGAGCCCTGCCCTCCTCCTCTGCCAGGAGCTTTCCTGAGGGTTCCGTGCTTCCCTCCTAAACTTTGATCCACTTGAGGCATCCCTGGAGCACAGAGACCCCTCCTTGGTGGCCCAGAGCGTGTCCCTGAGGCAGAGGGTGTGGGCAGCACAGGAGCTGCAGCCAGAGAGTGCCTGAGCCATACAGGCAACCCAGGAGCTGGTCTCTGATTTTTTTAAATATGGAAGGAAAAATAGAAAGAAACCCCCTCCAACCTGCAGTTTCAGAGGAAGCCAGCAAGCAGAACCACCATTTTGAACCAAAACAAGCTTTTGTTTTTCCCCTGGAGTGAAAATTAAACCCTTTAACACTCTCACTTTAACACTGTTCACTTTGTGTGACCAAGAGCAGGACCTTGAATCTTGCTCTTGTCTACCCAGGACTGAACACCCTCACCCCCACCAAATTATTGGCTGTCTCAGCCAGCCTGAAGGTGTTCTGGACACATTTCCCTCAAAGAGCCTCATTTCAATGAGCTGCCACTTTCTTATGGTGGAAAAGCATCTTGAAATATGTAATAAAAAGGCCCTTGGCCTGATCAAAGCCAGGGGAATCACACATGAGCTTCTCTTTAAATTATTTGTTAAGTAAAATGCAGGTCCCTCTTAGTTGTCACACAGACCTGTGTGTGAGATGCCAGGGCCAAACCTTCTGCTTGATTTAAAGCTGTTTCTGACCAAACACATTTCACAAGCTCCAGTAGGTGTTTCTGGGGCTGGTGACAAGTGATCTGTGAACCTGGTGGGGAAGGAGGCAGTCACCTCACTTACCTCATGCATCACTTTCTCCTTTTCCACTGGCACCTCATCAAATGTCTTCACACTCAGGGGTCTCTTCTTGCTGCTGTTACTGCAAGCAGGAAAGTGGAGGGGTCAGCACCAACCCAAGCAGATGCTGCAGCAGTTGGTGGCTCAGTTACACCCTGACCCAGCTCAGTCTCCTGGACCAGTTTTCTCATTCCATCTCTTGTAACTAATAACTAATAACTAATAACCAACACCCTGACAGATTTGTCCGACTCTTTAACCAGCACTACTGGGAGAGGACACCAGACAGTGCCCAGCTCCAGGGAATCTTTCCCTCCCTCCCACCCCTGTCTCAGTTTTCCTCACCCAGTTTCCACTGCACTCCAGCGATTCACGCCAGGGTTCGAGTTTTCTTCCACAGGGCAAGTCTTGGGGTTGGATTCTCCATCGGGACACAGGGTGATGTTCAGTGGAATGTAGTCTTTACCATCCTAGATAATTAATAATGGGAAAGAACGTAAAGCTGGTGAAGTTCATTTTGTGCTGCATCTCAGTGTAAGAGGTTCTTGTGTTCTACAGAGCTTTACATGGGGAAAGGACTGGATTTTACTTCAATTTAACCTTATGATGTTTCTTCAGAGTGATTGTGATGCTCTTCCCATCATTCCTACATTCCAGAAGTGAGGCTGTCCTACCTTCAGGGAGGGGTAGGACACTGACCTGCCCTTCAGGAAAGCAGTCTCTATACTGTCATTGCAGGGAATTCCAAGGGACAGCCCTGGAGAGGGAGGGAGTGACAGGAGTTCCCAAAGCCCTGGGGCTGACAGGACTTGAACAGAGTTTGGAATTGGTAAAAGCACATTGCCTATGTGTAGACTTTTTGGGTTTGTTCAGCTTCAGGAGCTGTAGCTGGGGAGAGCTGATCCTTCAAGTGGGAGCCTGGAAGGATTTTAGTTCTTGTCCTTCCGAGGAATAAAACGAGCTCTGCGCTGTCATCACCCCCTGCAGGAATCCCAGACGTGACTCTGCCTTTAAGGCCTGAAACTATTTGTCCAAATGTCTCTTTGCTTATTTTTTGTTTTCAATTTTGAGAAGCAGTTAAGTGCCCTATTCCCTTATCATGATTTTTATGTCTCCTTGATTTACTTTGGTTATAGAATAAAACTCCCAAGCTCTTAATGTTGCAGACTGGGCCCTCTTCAACTCAGCTCCACTACAGTTGTTTACAAACAGGAAGGAGCTGTTTGATCTCTTTTTAAACTGACAATTGCATTTCTGATTGTTTTTAATGAAGAAGAAAACAACTGAATTAACTATTATGACATTAACAATGCTCTAACTGACTTTCTGAGCTTTAAACTGCATAATTGTAGAGCTCCTAAGAGCACTGGTGGATGTAATCTTGGAAAATGAGAAAGTTCAGGAGGTGGAGGAAATCAGGAGTGAAGCTGAGCCCAGAAGAAAGGGAGGTGTGTGTGGGAAGATGATTTTAAGGTTTGATTTCTCATTATCCTGCTCTGATTTCATTGGTAATAAGTTGTATTTTCTGAGAAGGGCTGTGCTGGGGTGGTTTGGTGGCACCCAGGCAGGTTTTACTGTGCTGGAATGTAATTGGAACTGTTGGTGAGATAAAGCACTGGTGTTCCTCTGAGGGGCAACTGGGCCTTTTTCTCATGAATGTAACTTTCTCCTGCTATGGATGGACAGACACTTAGTTTTAAAATACAATCCCTTTTGCACAGTTGCCATTTTCTTGACTCACCCCAGCAGCCTTTTTCCCTGTGAGCTCTGCTGTGAGGTCAAAGGTAATGCTGGGGTCAAGCAGCCTTTCCCTGAGCACACACACGCACACATCAGCACATCAGCACCACCACGAGTGCTGGAGGAAGCCTGGCCCTGCTGTACCTGCTGCACATTGGCCTGCAGAAGGTCTCCCAGGCGCTCCACGAGCTCGGTGAACGTCGGCCTCTCGGTGGGAACGCCATGCCAGCAATCCAGCATTGTCTGGTACCTGCGGAAAGACCCGGGGATTCAGAAAGGGAAAGGAAAGAAGCTTTGCTTCCAGGCTGTTTCGTTCCACTGCTGCTGGGTTTGGTCAGTCTTTGGGTGGTTATGGGCTAGGACAGGCTCAGATCTCCATGTGCTGGAATCCTGTTCTAGTTGACCCGTGGGATGGTTTTTGCTTCCATCCTCCTGCCTCAGCTGAGCCTTTAGGCTTTTTGTTTTCACCCAGCTTACAATCTGGCTGCTGGGCCCTGTGATATTGCTGAAATAAGTCATGGTTATGGAGGCTGGGTTTCTGTCCCAGAGTCAGAAGTCAAGGCAGACACAGGGGTCCCTGAACAGAGATCCAGGAATTACAGCTCACATGGGGGATCTGTTCATCTTGTTATTGGCAAAGGTCAGGCTGACTTGGGCTGTCCTTGGCATTAGTCTATGCTACCAGGACACCCAAGGTATGAACAACCACAGCATTTACTGAAAAAAAAAACCACAAAATACACAGCTGAGCTCCCCTTCCCCCTCTCCACCTGAACATAACCTAGCTTTAGTACTTAAATGACATGTGTCAGCTCACAGTACAAGAGCAGGAGCTCTTACACTTCTGGGGTGGAGTACTCTGGGGATCTCATCCGGGTCCCTTCCTTGAGCCGCCGGCAGAAATCCTCATCTATCTGCACTCCAGGGTATGGGGAGGCACCTGGGGGGAGAAATGAGAGGCTTCAGAGTGGCACAGTCCCTGTTTCCCAGCCCAGGGAATTAAACACAAATCAGTGACCTCTGCTGAGCATCCGGGATTACCCAGAGTCTGGCAGCAAAAGAAGCTCGAGCAAAGAAGTTGCAGCCACCTCCTGTCTACCTGTTCTGTTTGGAAACCTGTTACAGACTGGCTCTTCAGAGATTTCAATCACAGTGCATCCTCCACATTTGTGATACAGCCAGGACCACTCCAAGGTAAAATAGGGCAGAAGAGAACTAAATTTTATTAGTTTGAGACTTTAAATGACCTCTTGGTCAGTGGTAGAAAAGTTCCAGCTCATTCAGTTGGTTGCACTGAACAAACTCTTAGCCTGCCAATCTCCTGCACAAAGTGAGCACACATGGAGTCAGTCAGTCCTGCTCATCCTGCCATGCCTTGGATCTCTGGCCTGGCTGGTGCAGAGGGAGCTGTGGGCACCTGGCTCCTGCAGAAGGCCCTGAGAGCTGCAGTTCAGCCTCGGGTGTGGAATTGTGCTTCACTGACTGAGTGTTGTGTGTGTATTATCCAGTCCTACAGACAAAACTTCTTGAACATGACCTTGCAGCTTTTTAGGCTTCTTTTCTCTCCTGAGTGTGTGTTCAGAGTGTCTTCAGGGCCACTGCAATGTCAGTGTGTTACTGTCCCTGGGAGGGCAGCTCATGGCAACTGTTATTGTTCTGAGAGGCAGAGTGCTCTGAAGGGACCAGTTGCACTGTATCATTGCACCAAAGTTGGCCAAAAGTCATCAACATGAATCAAAAAGTCATCATTTGCCTGTGCAGATGGTTCTCTACAGAGGAGGCACTGGTGTAAATGCATCACATGTGCTCCTCAACTAATGAGCTCTTCAGAGGTTGTGCTCTTTGCTGTATGACATCTCCAGTGCTCCATAAATAAGGGGAACAGATATATAGTTTGGGAAAGTGCTCTGGCACCTGAGTAATCCAGACCTCACAGGTAACATTCAAGAGAAGTCTGTGCTGAAGTTTGAAAGGTTACTGAGCCTGCTGTGGATAGACCTGTAAACTTCCCTCCCTCCCTCCTCAGCAAAGGCTTCACATGCAGCACAACCCTTGTCTTGCACATTCTGCCATCCAAAAGGCTGGATGATGAATTTGGAAACAATGAATGGAATCTGGATCTGCATCCAGCCCTCGAGGAATCTGTGCATGATCTACTGTCCATAACATCCCTGCATATTTCCTGCGATTTTCCCCCCATTTGGAAACACCATCATGTGCTGTGCACTTGGGGGCACAACAAGCACAGCAGAAATCTTTTGGATAAAAGCAGCCAAGAGGGTGCCAAAACGTGGCTGCTTCCAGAATTATTCTGCTCCATGGATCTGCCTGCTCAGTCTGCAGAGCTCTGTACTGGGGAGCTGAGATCCTGGCAGCTTCCCAAGAGGGCCCCTCAGCACAGCAAACAGCCTCCAGTGACATCCAAGGCTCAGGGATGCTCAGCCACAGCACATCTGAATTCCCTGGATGTGCCAGGACCAGCTCAAGGTACTGAGAGTGTTTCCAGGAGTTCTGTTAGTTGGAGATAGTAGCATCACTTCTGCCTTATATCTGGATTTTCCTTCCCAGATCTGCCTTTCACCTGTCAGAATAACCTGGTAATCCACTGTTCAGCTCACATGGCATCACCCATTAGCCAAAGGTCTCAAACCACCTCCCAAGATTCCCATGAATAAACAGATGGATGGAAAGTGTGGTGTCACTTTCCCACAGTGTCCCAGGCACCAAACTGCTGCCTCTGCACCTCTCCTGACTCTCACTTGCTTGTCTTTCCACCCTGAGAAGGTACTGGGGCTTCCTGAACACCCCTGAGCTCAACAGGGTTCAACAGCCTCTCAAGACCCTCCCTTGGTCTACCTGGCTCTACACTGTCGATGGCCTGGGCAACACCACAGACCCCTCCTTAGAGAAGGGGGCCTTTTCCGCTGATTGCCAACCACATTATGCCACTGTTGTGCCATGGTGGCCATGATTTCCACGGAGAGGAGCTGAATGGACTCAGCCTTGGTGAATGGCCACAGGACCATTCCCAGTGCAGAAGAAACCCCTCAGTTTGTTCAGTACTGCTGGCTAGACCTGGCTCAATAATTATCTTACTGATAAGAACTAATCCTGCAAATGCATTGATTGGGATGGAGACCTTGAGGGCAACACCAGAGAATGGGGTGAGGAGGGATGGAGATTTCCCCTGGGGCTCACCTTCTGAGTTCTCTCTGGTTACAGCACTGATCACATCAACTGCAACATGTTGGTGAGAGAAAATACAAGGAAGGCAAAGAAGAATAATAGTGACAGGACAAGGAGTAATGGGTACAAACTGGAAGAGGGGATATTAGGAAGAAATTCTTCCCTGTGAGGGTGCTGAGACACTCAACCAGGTTGCCCAGGGAGGTTGTGGATGCCCCAGCCTTGGCAGTGTTCAAGGCCAGGTTGGATAAGGCCTTGAGCAAACTGGGCTAGTGGGAGGTGTCTGGGATGGGGACTGGATGGTCCATTCCAACCCCTTAGCATGCTGTGAGTCTAAGAACAATTTTTGATTGCAGGATCTCTTGGTAGTTTACATTTTGACTGGTGCTGGCCTTCTACCAGCTGGAGGCAGCTCAGATCATAAAAGCAAGGAACTCTCCTTTTTTCCACTTCCACTCACCACTGCACTTCATCTGGACTATGTGCTAAGCCTAATAACTTGGATTTGGGATGCTGAGACAGCTTGGGAGAAATGTAGGCTGAAACATGTGGTGTGAGGTCTACACATGATGTTTTCCTTAGGGAAAATCTCTTCCAAAATGCTCAAAGATGTGGCATGCATTGGATATGGGAGCCCTCTTTTGATCTTGATCTTATTTTAGTAGGATAATAAGATGCTGGTGTTATACGAGCAGGCACTGCTTGTTTACATAATTATCTCTGATTGCTTTTTGAACAGTGCACATTGAAATTCCAGGAGACACCGACACTCTGTACCATGAGTGATTTCAGGATGTATTAAACATTGCTGGCACCACCTGACACAAGGTGTGCTGACCCCTTTGGAATAATTTAAAGCTCATTGCAAACTCAGCCCCAGATGACAATGAACAGTCTCTCTCAAGCTCTGATTTCCCTGTGTATCACCAAGATGGACCCAGCCTTTCTGGAGGAAGCCTGTTGTCCTTCTCTCAGCTTCTGCCCCTGGAAAGGACCCATGACCAAACTAAACTCTGCAGTTTACTAATCAGTGTTTTTCCCTTTTTTAGAGGGTGCTAAGTCTGTGGGACCCAGTAAAAGCAGCAGCTGTAAATGGGAGCCAAAACATACCCCGTAGCAACGACAAATAACTTCCATCCTTTGGCTCTCAATGATCTGTAAAACTTTTATAGAAGAGAATTCAATCAGCGACACAAATCCTTAATTAAATATTTATCGTTGGAGCTGCAGATGTGAGCAGTGCCAAACCACAGGCATGCCTGGATGATCTGTATGAAAAACCCTCTCAGAGAAAATGACTGCTTTTGAACCTGTGCCACTGCGAGAAAAAGGAGGTTGTGATCTACGTCATCCCCGGGCAGAGGCTGTGCACGGATGGCAGCCCTTGCAGGAGGCTGGTAGGTTCCCCTGAATTCAGAAGAGGACAGCCTATTGTGCCAGGAAAGCACCTTCACTAAGAAAAGGGACTATCTAAAATTAAAAGAAACCAGATAAATTGTTTTAAAAAACTAGATAAAAACAGAGGTGAGTTTCAGTGACCCTCTTTTTTTTGGTTTATATTAGTCAGGCCAAATGACCTGAAAGTCACATCTGCTAAAGTCTGTCAGGACCTTTGGGAATGATACAAAGCCTGTTTCTGCAGTGCCCCTTGCCATTCATCAGTATTCAGTTCTTCTGGTTCCCTGGAGGTGCCCAGTGCCTGTTCCCTCTGAGTCTGTCTCTGCTGGTGCATCTTCATGAACAATCTGTCAAAAATGGGGCATTGCTGGTGCTTCTGGAGCTTTGTCTTTCTGTGGTGTTTCAAAGCACCCGCAGCAGGTGATGCTGTTACTGAGCCATGGAGGTGTTACACCAAAATAACATCACTAAATAAACAGGACTGAGCCCTGGAGAAAGCAGGACCTGCCACGTGCTTTAACCATTTGAATGTGAATTTTCTGCTTTGTGTGCTGACTGGAGGAGAGTCCAAATGAAAGACTTGGACCAAAAACAAGTTCTGATTTTGCAGCCAGCCCTAAAGAAAGATTAGGACAGAAACAGCTCCAGACTTTGCATCTTGACTTGGCATCTTGAGCCCGATCATTAATTTCAACTGATCCATGAACTAAAGATAGAAGGAGATTACAGAGTTTGCTTTAAAATCCAGCAGCTTAAGCTGACAATGCTTCTTGTTTTCTTTTGTCTGCAAGTGCTGATTAAAAAGCCAGAGCTGACATTCCTAAATTCCCTCAGGAAAACAAAACTTGCCACTCTGCAAGGCGAATCTGAGAGCGGCAAAGTCCAACTGTCTGTGAGGCTGCTTGTCTCAGTTTCACAGCTTTATCTGCTGGACAGTAACCAGATCTCAGCGAGGCTGAGATTTCCAGCAGCACCCTGGGATGAAATCTGTGGCACATAAAGAACTCCATCCCTGTTCTTTTAGCAGTGTTGTGGCTTGCAAACGATGTGGGCACAAGAGCACGTGGTTCTTCCTGTCCACTGCCAAAAGGACTTAGGCAGAGCCCAGCACTGGCTCTCGGATCAGCCTCATGGCAGCTGCTGCCAAGAGGTTTTTCTTTCTTAGAAAATCTTAGATTTTGTGGGGAAAATAGTTAAGCTGGGACAAAACATCGTGTGGGCAATTTCCCTCATGTTCCATGGGCTCCCACGAGCAGCATCAGCCCCCTGTGCCCTTGGCAGGGGGATCCTCCAGCCTTGGGGCTGTGGGAGTTCCTGAAGCAGACTTCTTCAGGAAAAGATGGTTGGATGGGAAACTTCTTCATTGCTGTCAAAGAAGCATCTCACTCCCCAGCAGCAAGGGCTTGTGTTTTATCTCTGGGTTCTGTTGCTTTCAGTGGCTACAAATGTTAGGTCCAGGATTAAGGATTTTTGCTCCCCCCTCCCCAGTGTTCACTGTTTTTAGGTTCTCACTGACCTCAGCCCAGTGGCTTTATTTCACACCTGCCCTGCACTGTGCACTTGTCCCAGCTGAAGCAGAAACACTGCTCCACATCAGCACCTTTTTTTAAAAGTTTTTCTTAGCAGAGGAGTCATAAATTAGGGGAAAACCACTCTTACCTAGAGAAAATATTTCCCAGAGCAGCACTCCAAAGGACCACACGTCACTCTGTGTTGTGTAAATCTTGTCAAAAATAGCCTCTGGAGCCATCCATTTGAGTGGGAGACGAGCCTGGACACCAAAGACACAACAGGTTGCTGTTACTGATCCACCCAAGCCCGTGGGGAACAACAACTTGAGGATAACAACTCCAGCTCCTTTCACTTACATCTCCCTTCCGTACGTAGTCGGGGTCTTTATAAATGTCCCTGGCCAGGCCGAAGTCACAGATCTTGACCACGTTGTTCTCGGAGAGCAGGATGTTCCTTGCTGCCAAATCCCGGTGGATGCACTGGGAGGAACCAGGACACACGGGATCAGAGGGGCTCCCTGCCAGAGCTGAGGGCAGCAGAGCTTCTCTGGGAATGGGGAGGTAAAGGACCCGCTGTCGTGAGCAGGTCGGAGAAGGGATTCTGTGAGGGAACCGGCCCCAAACATTCTGTCCTACGCAAAGGAGAGAATAACTCGGGGAACAAGCCAATGCTGCAGTTAATTTTCTGACTTTCACAGTTACGACAAGACAAAGGGAGTCCTAATTTCTAACTAACTGTTCACTGGGAAAATTGGGAGAGGTCAAAAGGCAGCTGCAGCTACATTTGCAAATGCAGGCTCAGGAGTGTGTGAGATGGGGTGACTCTGCTCGGGATTCCCGTGCTCCCTGGGAGCTGTGTCAGTGCAAGCCCACAGTTGTGTGCACACTCTGGCACGTGTGTTACATTCCATTTACTGAAAAGGTGTTCCACAGGCTGCAAACATGCTTCCTGTTGTATCCAAAAGAGGTGCTAACTCTGCTGACACTCTCCAACACTGCTGACACTCTCCAACACTGCTGACAAGCCAAAGGAATAGCTGGATACTCCCCTTCATTTTTCAGTAGTGCTGTTGCTGATCACATTAGAAAGACCTTTTTCTATGAGAAGCCTTTTCTGCATTTATTTACGAGGCAGTTCCAAGAATTGCCTCACAATCTGTATTCACCCCTTCTATCTAAACTCTCCTGTTACAGATGCCAGTCCCTGCAGCCAAGAACATGATGGATATCCCTTCCAACCCCTTCAGTGCTGCTTATTGCTTAACCACCAGAGCCAACGTGATCTCCAAGGCTTTAACAGAAGAGCAAAAAGCAGATTATTCAGGCTCAAGAGTGTGCTTGGATTTCTCCATATCAGACACTCAAGGTTCTGGGATAGAAGTCTGAATGAGCTCACTTTTCGGGAGGCGAGGAACTCCATGCCTTTGGCCACTTGGAAGCTGTAGCAAATCAGATCCTCCAAAGTCAGGGGCCTCTTGTACAGATCCTCAGCATCTAGGAGAGATCACAGACAGGGCAAAACACTCCAAAGAGCTCCAAACCTTGGTGGCACTGGTGCCACTGGCACTCTGGTGACCCCAGCCCTGCATCTGAGTGTCATTAGGAGAGATCTCTGCTAGAGTTGCAGCTCTGGGGTAGGAACCACTGACCCAGAGGCAGAAGATCAGATTATTTAAGTTTTAGTGCACATTAATCATGCCATTTAGCTATGGGGAAAACAACATCTGGGGATAGGGGTGAGGAAAACTTTATAGAGAGTGAGTGAGGAGACTGGGAAGAGTGGCCTCACAAATCTTCTGGTAAAACATTGCAATTGCTCCTCTCACACAACAGGAGCAGCTTTTCTACGCAATTCATCACTGCCAATCTCTTTTGGTGAGAAAGTTGGAGTGGGAACAGGCAAGAGGAAGAATTTGCAACTTCAGGAACAAACCAAGCTGTGTCAGGGCTTGTAAAGTGTGTGACAGTGTGTGTGGCACTGGCCAAGTAACAGAAATCTGTACAAGAAAAGATTTGGGATTAGGTGGGTTTCTTTTACCTTCTTCATCATCCTCTGAGTCGCTGTAACTCTTATCTTCAATAAATCCTGAGCTGGCAGAGCTGCCTGTGCTGGCTACGCTCTCAAGGCGCCTCTTGATCAGTTCAGTCAGGTCACTGTTGGACTCATCCAGACTTTTCTCTGCTTGGTCAGAGTTTTCCTGGGACTAGACATAGCATAAAACTCATTTTTAGCTTTGGTTGATGCAGTGCCTGAGGATTCAAACTGTGTAACAGAATGGCATATGGAGAAAGTGTCCTCTGAAGACGAGCTCCAAACATGTTTGAACGTGATGTTCCCTGAAGAGCAGAGCTAATGAAGCCTGGTTTCCTACTGATCAACACAGAACCTCCCATTCCACTGACTGCAGTGTTGCCCCAGAAAAGGGAGCTGGGAGCTGGCTGGGGCAGACTGAGAGGTGAGCAGAGAGATACTGTAGTTCTGTGCCTCTTGCTTTCTTGGGAAGGCATCACAGATCAGTTCAAGGTACGTGCATGATACGCACCACGTGTCTGTCTCACCCTGTCCTGAGGGGGGAGACAGAGCCAGCCCCTCAATTCATCAAGGAAACAATGGTGAGAAAGAAATTCTGAGTGACTGTACCAGGAAAATCTCCTTCACTCACACAAAGCACCTCACGTACTTCTGTGCCTGTACACAATGGCTAAATCATAATAATAATAATAATTACGGATTCATCCGGGAAAATAATCTTGGGAGGCTCCAGTTTCGGGCAGGGCTGGCATCAGGGAGCCCTTTCCATGCTGTATGTTCACAAGGAGGAGGCAGTGCCATCCCCTCCCCAGCACTGATTCCTGGGCCAAGGCTGTGCCAGCCCAGATGTTTGTGTGGATGCAGAGAACTACTGGAAACCAAACCACGTGGTTAATTTTAGTGCAGACATGTCCTTGATCCAGGTCCCTGCATCCAGCACAGGCTGGGCTGGCACAGGGGATGGGACAGAGGATGGGGGAAGGTTGAGCTGCTTTTAGTGGGGGCGACGGGCCTAGAAACAAAAATCCCCAACCCAGGCTTGTGTTTTGGGAGGGTTCACCTTCTCCTAGTTCAGCTGAGGCCAGCTTTTCACTACTACTTGTTGCCCTCCTTGAGCTGGGGGTAATTCCCTCTCTCCCTCTGAAGTGCACTACAGTGCTTGTGTATTTGCAGCTAAATCAGAGGAGGATGGGAGTGAGACCCTGCAGGGAAAACATTTCCTTTTCTTGCTCGTTCAAATTGAAATGTGGTGAGAAAATAAAGTACCCATAGAAATGCCCAACAGTGCTGATGCAGAAAAATCCATCCTGTGTCCATGGCTGCTAATTCCCTGCCTTGGGACTATGAGAAGTGAATCATTTTCTTACCTTGCATGCAATGAAATCTCCCCGTTTTCCTCTTAAGTAGTTGGACAGATTTCCATATTTGCAATATTCCACTATGACCATTAAAGGACCTGATAAAGACAGTGAGGGTCAAATGAGTTTTGAAGCATTGCAATGCACATAATTCTAACTTATCCTCCCAAATCCTCTTCAAAATAAGTAAATACTGGCATTCCTATGACACAGAGGAGAGAAGTGACATTCCAGAAGGGCACAATCAGTAGGGATGGGGAGAGAAGGGAGCACAGTGCTGATTCTTAGTTTCAGATGTTGGCATTTATTCCTTATTTATCAAATAGGAAAATTCAGGATGATCAACAGAATGTCCAGTCTCAGATGCTGTGAAGTTTGTTTTACTCTGTGCACAGTCCACAGCAGTTTTCATTTTCTCTTCTGGCTTCCCAATTGTTTGTTTTGGGTGGAGCTGATGCCACCAGAGGAAATAAAAGTATGCAGGGCCATAGACAGATCTGAACCAAAAGTTGTAAAAATACTTAATCTGAAGTTTTTGGAAGCCTTTAAAGTCCTCTCAGCTTTTTCCTTTCTTATTTCTGTGCAACCTACTGCAGATTCAGTGCAATTGCTGCTTTTGTACAATTATGCATGTTTTTAAGATCTGCTTGAAGTGCTTTTATGTTGCAGTGTGAGTATTAGGGGAGAGAAAAGCTACATTCTCTACCTTTGGCATAATCACTGCTTTCTGTAATCACCAAATGTAAGGTAAGGTGAAATCATAGGACTAGGATGTGTATACACAGGGATTATTATCCACCCCAAGCTCTCAAATTTTCATGTCCCGAAACGTTTTTCTGTGGAGAAGGTCTGTAGGTCAGACTTAGGAGTTTGAACTTGACTGGGGAGGATGAGAGGGGACAGGAGAGAGCAGTGACCCTGGCTGCTGCATCCCTCTGAGACAGGGAGAGCACCTTTAGGAAGCAGATGGTCCCTTTAACAGGGAGATGGTGAATTCCTGCAGTAAGAACCAGCAGTTCACCCATGACACCGTATTCCTGCCAGGCTCTGTGCCTGTACAGCCCATGGCTCTGCTGGGCTGACACACACCTTGGGGCTGCCCAGGAGCCCCAGTTCCTACTGACTGCAGCTGGAACATGCTCAGCCCTAAGAAAAACCACAGCTGGCCCCAAATCCGAGCTGCCAGTGGACCCAGTGCTGAGCCCAGCTCTGCAAGGCTCCAGTGCAGGGATCTGGCCCTGCTCAATTCTGCAGGACCCGAACTCAAATGTCCCTCGTGGATGCCCTGAGGAAATGCAGATTCCAAAAAGAGCTTTGAAGCTCCACTTAGTGATTTATTCATGTTTTTGCAGTGCTTCCTAGACGTGGCCTCTCTGTAGTTTGTTTCCTCATTGTGAAGCATATATTGTGCATTAGTTGTAACTGCTCAACATCAGACACCCCACCAAAGTGTAAAAACCCTGTTATTTGTTACGTTGTTAAAGTAATATATGTGCATACTTAATATCAGTGTTCCCCAGGAATAGTGTTGCGTGGTTACATAAACCCTGACAGGGAAGGAGAGAGCTGTGTTCTGCAATGGCATTTTAATGGTAACTCCTCTCCCTGTCTGTCTCCACAGCTCAGGGCTGTTTTCCTTTGTTCTGCACTTGCCTTGCTCAGAGAAGAACAAAGCAGTGCCTGCTGGAGGCTCCTCCGTGCCCCCTGCTCCAAGCACTGCTCTCCAAAGGCAGCAGAGGTTTCCCCTGGCACCTGGCAGGGAGGAATGAGGGTCACCTCCCACCCGGAGGGCAGCTGGGATGGAGCAGGCTGGAAAACGGGAAGTAGAGGCCCCCTGGGGGAAGGCGTTTCCCAGAGTCTTTGGTCAGTCCCCGAGCTGTGTCTGGCTGAGCAAGGAGAGCTCTGGGGCTGAGTCGGGGCTTTGGTGAAGAACTTCTGACCCCTCGGTCCTGCGGCCACGTTTGAGGCACCTGTTTGTGTTGAGCCCCCTCACTGGCTTGTCAGGGGAGGAGAATCAGCATCCCTAATGTTCCCTCCCCTCTACTCACAGTCCCAAGCAAAGACCCCTGCCTCCTGCATCTCATCACAGAATACTCTGAGTTGGAAGGGACCCACAGGGATCATCGAGTCCAGCTCTTAAGTGAATGGTCCATTTGGAAATCAAACCTGCAACCTCGGTGTTTTTAGCACCATGCTCTGTCCAAGGGAGCTGAACCCTAAATCCCTCCAGCTGGAGCTGCCCATCCTCCCATACCAGCTTTTGGGGTGTGCAGTGCTACAACAATTCCTGCGAGTTCCCTGTCCCTGGCTCCCAGATTCCAGCAGTATCTGTGCCTGCGGGCTGCTCACTGCTCCCTGAGGAACTGGGAACACCTTGCTGGAGGGCAGATTTCTGCCCTGGCATCCAACCAAATCTACCTCACTGAGGTTTTCTTTGTCCCCTGTGACTGGGCATGTTCTCTGGGAGACTGATAGCTTTGGAATCTCAGATGGCCACAGATGTGTGTACCATCACTCTCACTGTTTCCCCTTAATTTATTTCACTCTGGGGTGAGTTTATTTCTTGCTCTCGGGTCACCTCAATCTGTCCTTTGGGGTTGGTTTGGAAGGTTCATGGTCAGCAGTGAAAGTTGAAGCACGGTGAGAGACAAGGATGGTGATGGGGAAAGGGATGTTGTAGTGACACAGGGCTGAGATTTATGGAGCCCTTTGTTTAAGTGCACTTTGCCACAGAGCCTTTGTGTGCTGTGGGGCCAGTCCTGCCAGCTCAGCCCTGTGGACGTCCACGCTGTCATTGTGTCCAGCTCAGACCTGCCCCAGCTTTCCTGCACACCAAGCAAAACCTGCCCCTGTTTGCCCAAAGAGGGTGAAGTGCTTGGGAAGGGAGGAGGCCTCAGGGAGCCAAGTGCTCAGCCCGGTGCATCCTCCTGATAAGGCAGGGGAGGAGAGGGAGGAGAACCTTTGAAATGACCAGTAGTGCCTGTCGGGGCCATTGGGCACCTAATTGCAATTCAGTGTCCTGCCCCCCTTCAGGCCATAATCCCTTTTGTAAACAGGCTTCCAGGAACAACAGAGAAGTGACAGCACTGGCTGGGGGATGTTCAGAACCCTTGATGTGATGTGGCCACACTGCAGCAGCAGAAGCTCCCCTGTGAGCAGAGAGCTGGAAATGTTTGTGCTTGCATTAACTGCAGGTGGGGAGACCTGGACTCCACCACGGGCACATCCCAGCACCTGTGGATCTGAAAAGTGTTCCTTTGCTCCTGATTTACTGAGGACTTCTCACCTCCAGCTTTGGTGCAGGCTCCCAGCAGGTTGACTACATTCAGGTGATGTCCTATATGGATGAGGATCTTCAGTTCAGACATTAAAGCCTTGCATTCATTAGTAGTTGCACATTCTGCTTAGGATAAACAGGAAAAAAAATCATCTTTACACAACAGGATATTTTGAACAGGACACAGCAAGATCCTGTTTATACTTTGAAACAAAACCCACCCAAGTTACTTGCAGTATCTTTGCTTTTCAGACTCTCAAACAGATAATAATTCATCCGTTTCATTGTCTGCTGACCTTTATGAAGTGGGATAACACTTTATCTTTTGGGTGCCTCTTCCTTTCTCGAGCTTGGGTTATGGAGGGTTACTGTCCCTTCCCCCAGAGCAGATCCCTTTGCAAGGACTCAATTCTGCAAGCTTAGCAAAGGACCGGCCAAGCCCTCCAAGCCCCCACAGCACGTGGAAGTGTTCCTCCATCCCTCCTGGGGCTGTGCAGCTCACTAGGGCTTCGGTACAACACCTCAGTACTGAGCAGCTCTCCACTGCAGGGGATGGAGGAATCCACACTGGGTCCCAAAATGTACAGCACCACTAAATCCCAGCCCTGTAAGAGCTTATCAACCCAAAAAATAACCTTCCGGCAAAGCTGAGGGGGCACCTCTGTGCGTGACCCAGGAGCTCGACACTCGGTGGAGCCCACGGCCCATTACACTGTTGTTTAGGGCAGGACAAGGTTGTTCAGGTGCCTTGTTTTCCCTGCCTTCTCTCCAAAACCTCCATGGGGTATTTTCACAGAAGGGGCTGTGTGCTCTTTCCTCTGGTTTTGCCTTTGCATCATGCAAGATTCAAACAGGAGGAAGCAGTTACGTAACAGATAATTTGGTGTGACAAGTGTAACCTCTTTATCTGTTTGCAGAATCCTCCACAAATAAATCTTTCCCTAAATTTTGTCATAAAGAAGGAGTTCTTCCAAGCCCAAGATTTCTCTAGTTAGCAGTGTTTGTAGCTGGGTGTGTACCTGGGCGATATCACTCCTGATTTCCCCTGGAACCCACACCTGGCAAAATCTAAACAGCTTCACAAGTGTCTCAGATAATCTTGCCCATTGAATTTTAGCCTTCAATTCAGAACGGATACCAGCCCACTGCATGGAAATGACACACAGTGCTGGAATTGCAGAAATGCAGACATCTCCAGAGCCTTTTTTTCCCCCTGAATGGATTGACTGACACTAGAGAATCTGCTTTATTCATGAAAGTGATGAATTACGGGCACGTTAGTCGGGGAGGGACAGATGAGAGCAGGAGGCAGCTGCCTCCACTGGGGGAGGGAGGTGTAAAACGATGGGGGATCTGGCAAATGGTTTGCTGAATATGTGCTGGCAGGGTAGAGCTGGCATGAGGATCAGTTGGGAAGCACAGCATGGAAGGGAATGAAAACCTGAAAACCCAGGGCTGTCCAGGGCAATAAATTTTGGATGGAGATGGGAATGTGTCTGGATCAAGGGCTTCTAGGATATTTCATGGATTTCAAGATGGACATGGGATAGAAGAAACAACATCAGGAGAGATGATCTGAAAGTCTGCTGGCTAAAGTAGAGAAGGGAGACCAGATTCCAGGGAGTTCCAGACAGGTGATAAATGGATGCTTTTGCAATTCCAGAGAGATGGGAAGCAGCAGAGCATCAGGAGAGGCAGCTGGACACAGAAGCCAAATCCTGTGGCAGCAGTGGCATTGCAGGGGTTAGTAGGGTCATGCAGCAGTGATGGAGCAGTGTGGGCCATGAGCAGCCACCCAGTGAGCATGGACTGGACCTCTGGAAACACCCTCAGTGAGCAGTTAAAGACCCTGACCCAGGCAGGCCATGTGCATTTATTCCCATGCTATCTGCAGGGCTTTGTGTGTAAACACAATATGGAAGAACAGGCCCCAGGTTCTCCCTTCCCACCACCGAAGGGTAAAAGCTTTCCTTAATTTCAATAATTGCAAGCAAGATGTCTCTAATTCACTCCCTTGGCATCGCTTTTCTTCCAACCCCTTGAACTGTTCTGCATCTGGAAGGGCTGCGATGGAAGGCTCAGATCCAATTTCAGCCCATCTAATGTAATTACACTCCGTAATCTGCTTCCCTCCTAACCCCCCAGACCTGGAAGCTGCTGTTTCCCTCCTCTAGGAATACAAGCCTTAATCAGCAGCGCAGCACGGAGCCTGCTTGTCATTTCCTCCACGTCCCAGCACTGCAGGATGACTAATTGCTCCCACATGGAAACCCACTCCCTCCTGAACACAATGAGCTGGGGAGCTGAGAACTGGAAACCTCATTGCCCACAGGTCCCCCGAGGAGTCTGGGGAGGGTCTCACAGGGATGGATGTACCTTTGAGCATTTTTACGGCAACTGTTTTGCAGGTTGAAGATTTATCAATGCCAAAAGCAGACGCCTCCACCACCTTCCCAAAAGCACCATGACCCAGTGTTTTACCTAGAGGAGCAAGAGTCAAGAGTGAGCCCAGGGGACCGACAGTCGGGACCGGGAGGGAGGGGAACATGCAACTTGAGCTGTGCAAGAGATCCCAGGCACAACACACAGCCCGACAGGCACAGAAGCTGGATCGCATATTGCAGCATATGGATATACAGGGGGGGATTTATATCCATATGGCCTTGATGCGATACAGGGCGAGATAGAACAGAGGAGGATAAATCAATCTGCACTCAGCTGAAGGCAAGGCTGATACATACACATGGCTGGAGGGGAAAAACATTACCTAGGGCTGTCCTGAAGCCCAAGATAGTCAGAGTTTGGGTGGATTGTGGAACCCTGATCTCTCATGAATCATGGAGAGAGCCAGCTGAGGCACTCAGGCAGTCACAGCCCTTTAACCCTTCAGTTATTGACACTGATTTGAGGGAAAAGCGTTATTAAATGGAATTTAGGATTACAATTTATGTTCTCTTCCACTTGGATTGTCATGCCTGTGTTACCTGGTGTGCTCTGAGGGCTCTGACCCCAGTGCAGCAGAGTGCACTGGGCATCACAGGTAGTCTTACTCTGTGTCCCACCATCATCTCAGCTTTTGTGATTGTCTATCTCCCTCTTCCATGTTTTCCAGCTGAAGCCCCAAGAGCACACACAAGTACAGATATATTCCTCACACTCCTCAGAGCACACAGATGTTACTGTTTTGCTACACAAACACAACCTGCTTTTTACATTTCCCTGCTCCATCAGCCAGTGAGCTGAACTGGTAAATGAAATTTGGTTCGTTTTTTCATGCTAGCTCTTTACAACTCAAAGCCAAGTTCAGATGCTCAATAAGGAATTGATTATTTGATAAATTGATAGGTTTCTTCAAAATAAAATTCTCTGAAAGGCTGTGACCTTCCACACTGACTTCTCTTCCCCTTTTCTTCTATGGGAATAAAACCATACTTTTGGCAGGGACAGTACCTGGAGGTACCTTTCTTCTCTGTCAATAGTTTGGCTTCACTTTTCCAAGGCAGAAAAAGAGGTGGCAGCTATTTTGGCATAGCCAGCATCTTTCCTTTCCTTTCCAAATCCCTTGCTCCACCCTCCATTAAGGAGGATCCTGAGCTCTGCGGTCCTTGATCCAAGGATGTAGGACCTTGGCACTAAAGGACAGGCTGCTCCTGGGTTATACAGCAGATCCACAGGAACTGAGGAGGGTTAGGAATCCTCCTTCTCCAAGGAAACCCCCAAAGCACTCACCCAGCCTCAGCCTGTCCCTTGGGAACTCCCATTTGCTGCTGTCGTAGGGAAGGCGGTCGCACTGCTCGTCGAGAGGCATCTCCTCTGGATCCATGATGATGGACAGGTATCCTGTCTTAATATCCGTGGCATCGGGCTACAAACAGGGTGTGCAGAAATTATTCACTGTGTTTACCCTGCAACTCTGATGGGAGAGAGCTGTGGAGGCTGAGTGATGTCTGGGGAGTTCCCTGCACTCCAGACTTAGCTCTCCAATTTATTCTGAACCATCACTCCAGCTTCCTGCCTCTCCTTATTTTCCATAAATGTTTATGTGTGCCTGCCACTCATGGCTGTTGGGAAGAGTCACTGATTGATGCTGGTAAACACTCTGAGGACACAAAATCTATTGCTGCCTTCTACCTGTCTCAGTGAAAGGAAATCAGTGCTTTTCCATGGGAACTCCAGGAGTTGCTCTTCCTGGTGCACTAGAGAGAATTTTGACATTTTTATAGTTTATACATTTTGGTTTTGCAGTCTTGATTCTCCATAGCTATCCACTTCATGGGTATTGCTATCACAATTTAAAATGGATGGAAAGCTGGTGGAATCTGCTACTTCTGAAGCTGCAAAGAGAGAAATTGTGCTTGGGTGGTTCCTCTGAGGGGACTGGCATGGGGGTAAAATATATCACGAAATTGTCCACAGCTCAGTTAAACTGAGGTCAAGGAGGAGGTGAATTTAATCACTGTATTTGCAATAGGAGGGGAAATTTTACTCAAATGTTGGAGATCAGCACTAGAACTGTAGTTTGGTGAGATTCAGAGCAGAGAGCTGTGCTTGCCTCACTGTTTGCTGTTTGTTTTAGGAAAAACAGACCTAAATTCTTTGGAACTTTACTGCAAGTTTACTTTCTTGAGTCACAACAGGGAGGTGAAAGAAGAGCAAGACTTGCAGACCAAATAAGCAGTGTGGTTTAAACTTATTTCCAGGATCTTTTAAAACAGGGCCTCCTTTAATATCTGTGTTTCAGAGACAAGTGTTGAAATCAAGCCCTCATTTTAGAACATATAGGATTGGTTTTTGTTTCTTAATCTCACAAGCCAGTTTGATTCGTGAAGAGGGAGGCGCCTGATTTTATGGTACCACAGGAGTGGGTAGAAACCTCACAAGTGCAAGGGATGTCTGGAGAAGTCAATGGACTGTCAGCAGAAACCTTGGGCTGAATTTTATAGGGACATTTTGTCCAGTTTTTCTACCATCTGTCCTAAACATTCAGCCCTGAACTCTGACGTTACACATATTAACTTGAGCCTGATCCCAGACTTGGTGCAGTGTGGGAGCTCTTACTTTTCTCAGTTTCCTGATGAAGAGGGTGAGGAGGAGCCAGAAGAGAGTGGCGGCCAGCCCAGTGCACACCAAAATGATCACTTCGATGTTGGATTTCTCCTCAGAGCCTGCAGGTTAAATGTACAACCACATTATAAACAGAGCCGCAGTCCATGACTGAAAACCAATTCTCCTCAGCCCCACACAACACCTGCACTTCCCTCAGGCTGGGCCTCACCTTGTATCTTGATGAAGGCTGACGTGCTGTCCTGGCCCAGCTCGTTGGACGCCCGGCACTCGTAGAGCCCCTCGTCGTCCTTCTTCACCCTCTCAATGACCAGGGTGTTATTTTCCATGGAAATTCCTGTTGTAAGGGATTTTGGTTAATATTGGCACAGTAAGCTACCTGCCTGCAAGTGCTTTTAGGAGCCAGAGAACTGAAAGACAGCTCCCATCCATCCAGGTCTGGCACATGCTGGTGTTTGGAGGCATTTTAACCCTGCGCTCCTCATTCTGGTCTGGCAACAACCTTTCCCTGACATTTTTTTCTCCTCAACAGCTGTATAAATTTCTTGAGGGTCCTTCAACCAAGAGCAAATGTGGCTGTTAATTTAGAGTGGACAGAGCCTGAGAAAACTTCTCGGGAAGTTAGTGAGGGGATGGGAGGACAGGTTGTCTGATAGCAGTAAGATACACTGGGGAAACAGGGAACTCAGTGGAACGACTGGAGAAAGCTGACATCTTGGAGGCTGGGGAAAGTGATGGACTTCTAACACGTGGAACATGGAAATCAGGTTATGTCCATCCCTGGAAAAATCACTGTGTCGAGCAATCCTGGACTCACAGGCAGCCAGGGGCTAGAGTGGAGTGGGAAGAGAGAGGTTGCCTAGATATGACCTATGGGACTTTTCTACATTTAATTTTCCAAGTTTAGTTTTTCCTGATTTGTGGCATTACACTGAGAGCTCATCTGTTTCATTAAGGATATGACTGGGGCAAAAATAGGGAAACGGGTCAGGCTTTGAATCCAAAAGGGAAGGATATTTTGAATTTCTGGGTGTTCCTGCCTGTGAATCCTGTTGTTGTTAACAAGAGCACTGCACAGAACTTGCCATGCACCGTGCTGAAATATTTACCCTGAGGTGTTTTTTCCAAATATTTTATTTATGTTTTCATTGGTTGGATGAGTTACAAGCTTGTCCCTCCAGAATTATTTATAAAATTTCAGTAGCTATGAAGAGTTTCTCTCAGAACATTCTGATCTGAATTATGGATGATCCTAGATTTCCTACCTAGTCCAAGATGCAAAATTAAAGCCACAGGACCAGCTACTGACATGGGATCCTCCATGATTTATGGGAGATCTCAGAACATGCTCTGCTCTGCTCTGACGTGGCCTCACCTCGAGTTCTGCGGGCAGTTTGGGCCCCACAGTATAAAAAGACAGGAAGCCATCAGAGAGGGCCCAAAGGAGGCCACGAGGACGGGGAAGGGTCTGGAGGGGCTGTATGAGGAGCAGCTCAGGGCACTTGGTTTGTTCAGCTGGAGGAGACTGAGGGGACACCTCACTGGGGTCTTCAACACCCTCACGAGGGCAGGAAAGAGGCTCCAATCTCTGCTCTGTGAGCAGGGACAGCCCC
>JAYRBT010000156.1:18173077-18185182 GCA_036023395.1 Myiotriccus ornatus
ACCCTCTGCCAGGTGTAAAGTTCCATCTTCAGTATTCCAGCTTACAGAGAGCCCAGAGCCAGCTGGGCTCCCCCACATGTGCTCTCCCCAGGAATTGCCTCTGCCACGTGCCAGACAAATAACAGACCCCCAGCACCCTCTGAGTAATGTGATCACGGTTCCAGCTCTCCATGATGTATTCCCAGTTTGGCTGTGTTTTTCCCACAGCCATCCTGTGTAGGTGGAAACCTGCCTGACTGAATAAAAAGACATGCCAGGGGAGAGGGAAGTGAAGTGCCTGAATGCAGAGTGCAGAGCAAGGCCAGAGCCTCAGGTGATGCTCACAGGTGGCTCCGGTGCCGGCTGTGGGGACCAACCACGGCACCAGCACTGAGACTCCTTCCCTTCCTCCCGTCTCAGGAAGAGGTCTGAAAATACATCACCACTGTGGTATCAGAGCTGTGGAAGCCACAGCTGGGGTGGGGTGAGCATCCCCCTGTGTGTGCCTGACTGGGAGAGGGTTCCTGGCTGCCCAGGGAACGTCCTGGTTCACTCCAGCAGGGATGGAGCCAGCACAGCACTGCACTGCCCTGCTTTCCCTCCGTGACAGGTGCTCGTGGCACCAGTGTCCCCTCAGTGTCCCATGAGCCACATGGAGAAGCCAGTCTGAAAACCCCTGTGGAGGACTCGGATCCTGCTCCCTGCCTTGCTGCTGGTTGTTTCACTTCCACTCCATTTCTGTGCTTTGGGCTTTTCTTCACCACTGGAAGACAGTTAATAAATCCACCCATTCCAGCAGCCCCTTTTCTTCTGAGGAGGCCTAGAGATGATCACCCACTTTCTTCACTAGGAAGCAGAAGCAAATTCAGTGATTTAGAATGACTTTCTACCAGAAGAAGTATCCCACTCTTTATATTCCCACAGCCAATGGACCCAGGCTGCAGGATCTGCAGTGTTACTGTTTTTATGACAATAAAAGAGTCGGGGGCTTGGGTATAAATAATAAAATACTAGTTGTACTATGAAGTGCATTCTATTTACCCAGCATAAATGGCACATGTCACTTGGTCATACTCTTGACCAGTGACATTTGGGATTACATTTGCTGGATCCAAATCTATTTAGGTATCTCTGGCAGCTGGGAGTGGGTGGAGTTTTTTACCAAAGCCATGTGGATCTGGAGTGACAGTCCCAAATTACAGAGCTGTGCCGTCAGTAACATGGTGGGTGATGTCTTTTGTCCTCAGTCAACCATATCTGCACCCAGCATGGAGTTAGGAAGATGAAGTGCTGCTGAAATCACCTTTACGTCTCAGGCAAATATTTTATCCAGACCCAGCAGTGGCTTGGATGAGTAATGTGTAATGTGCATGGCAGGCTGTCAATCCCCGTGCAGTAACAGGAAAAAATTAACCCAAACCAGGGCACAAATATAATATAAAGGCAATCCCACTGCCCCTCTCTGCTGGCACCTACCTCTGACCAGGAGCTGCGTGTGCTGCTCCAGCGTGTCCGTGCTGTTGTGCTGGTTCTGAGCTCGGCACTTGTAGAGACCACTCTGCTCCTTCGTGACGTTGGGAATGACCAGTGTCAGGGAGATGGAGTATCTGCCAGTTTTCCTGACCAGGGAGTCGCTGGGAGCTGCCCCTGGGGAGGGGAGGTGCCAGGCCAGGTGGGTGTAGATGTACCTGGAGGCCCGGCAGGTCAGGCGGACGTCGCTGCCCACGATGGCTGTGACCTGGGGGGCTGCTTGCAACCCAGAGGGCACATCTGGGGGGAACAGAAAACAGGTTTGCAAATAAGGCACAGCTGAGGAGATTCCTGGCTGCCTGGTGGCTTCTTGGTGGTCAAATCTCCAAGGCCATAATGGAAGGAGCCAGGCTTAATGAGACCCACGTTTGCATGTGGGAACAGGCACCGGGGTTGGGGATTAGGGGAGTGAAGGTCCCTCTCACAGCCCATTGCCGACCTGTGGCTGTCTAGCCCTCAGTATTCTAATCATTCCACTTTCAAGTAATGAATTGAAAGCTTATAAATAGGAGTAGTTAATGGGCTGAGAGAGTTTAATCAAGAGAGGTTTCTATCCAGGTAGACAAATGTGTTCGTGAGCTCTTCCCTTTCTACCTGCAATCAGTGCTTGAAAATATAATTGCATAGGAATATAGAAACCCGTTCCCATCTCTCAGGAGTAACACTTTCTTCACCACTGAACAATCTTCTCAATACTCTCTTACAACAACTATGCCAATATTTATTTTCATCACATGTTCCTGGGTGGATATTTACTTGATCACTGGTGGATTAACTGATCTAATCATGTACAAGTCTTGAGGCCCTTATATTTAGCAGGGAAATACTCTAGGCATGACTCCAATCTAGCCACAGAAGAGTAATCTGGTTTTTGATATATTTATAGTAAATTTTCACTCCAGAAAAAAAAAAAAATCCATTTTCCTAAAGTGGCAAACTGAAGCCATTTAAGACAAGCGAAACTGCTTGAGCAGAAGGCCAGAGCCTGGCCTACAGACACATGCCTGATGCTGCACTGGCCACCAGAGACCTGCAGTTAAACTGAGGCTGAAAGATACTCTATTCCCTTTTTATTCTATTTGTTTCAGGGATTTATCCACCCAGCAGACCTGAATGAGAGCACATGGACAACCGCAGGGACCTGGAATTATTCTGCTGTTCGTTTTCAAGCAGCTGAGAGTTACGAGGAGCCCCCCCGAGATGTTCCCAGGTGTGGGACAGGGATGGGATACCTTGGGAGGACTCTGAGCCACCTTCTGAACAGGAACAGCGCTTGCAGTGAATCTGAGAGACTCCTGCTTCAGCTGCAAGCTCTTGGTAAGATGCCTTCTCAGGCCAGGGTGAAATGGAGGTACTTTGGGAAGGACAGAAGTTAAAGAGGAGCAAGTGTGCACTGCACTTGCCATGTGACAGATTCCACATGGGAGCTGGAATTCAGCCCTGTAAACCCCTGCAAAAAGTTCTGCTGAAGCCACAGATGAGCATAAACAGTGAGGCTGCTGAAATAACCAATCTGCCTTAGAATAAACCATATATTATAAAAAATACAGAGCCCTGAGGGAGCTTGCAGATAAAATTAAAATTCCCTCTTCTTCACAAGTCATCTGGAATAGAACCCATGAGCTTTGCTTCATGGTTTTTAAAGACTGGCACCAGAAATATTTTACAAAAGATCCCAAAAGAGAAGCAACCCCTCGGGCACAGCTGTGGAAATTGTTATTTTTCTTTTCTTTCCCTGTCAGGAAATTTCAGTTTACCCTGTGCAGTGTGTTGCTGGGCTCAGCTGCTCTCTCTCGCTTGAGCTGCACACTCAAGCCGCCTTGTGTAACACATCCATTCCTTACTTCTGATGCCCTGTGCTTCCAGCGTGTCAAGGTGACGCCTAGCAACATGGGGCAAAGCCTGAGGGCAGCAGGACCTCTACACAGGAAGAATTGAGACCCAGTGAAAACAGTGGGGTGTGGCATGAGCAGCATCTCAGCACCTCTCCCTGGGGGTGGATCTTGGCCTGGTTCCAGATGGGTGAAGTTACTTTCTTCCAGTAGCTGTTCCAGAGCTGTGTTTTGGATTTGGAAGGAGAATGGTGCTGATAACACACTGATGGCTTGGCTTTTTCCTAAGTCATGTTTATCCCAAGTCAAGGACTTTTTTTTCCTTGTTTCCTGCTCTGCCAGTGAGGAGGTTCCCAAAGGAAACTGGGAGGGACCAGAGCAGGGACAGGTGACCCAAACTGGCCAAAGGGATATTCCACACCACAGAACATCATTCCCAGTCTATAAACTGGAAGGGGCTGATCTGGGTTTGGGAAGAGGGGTCTGGCATGGCTCACTGGGTGGTGAACAGTTGCACTGTGCATCACTTGTTTTTTCAATTTTTATTATTATAATTATCATTATTTACCAATAGTACTGTATTTTACTTTATTTTCAATTACTAAACTGTTCTTATCTCAACATACAAGTTTTACTTTGATTTTTCTCCCCATTCCACCAGGATGGGGGCAGAGAGGGGTTTGAGCAAGCAGATTTGTGGTGCCTCATGTCCAGCTGGGCTAAAAACCACAGCACTCTTGAACCTAAACCCACAACACTCCTGAACCTGTCAAACCAAAACAGGGGACAAGTGCCCTCTTTACTTGCCTTTTTTCAGTTTCTCTTCTAAACAGTTGCTCTTTGCTCCAGCAAGAGTTAGAGAACTAAGGTGGGTGGCACTGCCAGCAGGGGCTGGAGCAGCCCCCTGACACTGGTGCAAATTCCCAAGGGGTTGGATGTGCTCCTTTCCAAGCCCTGAGTTGTGAGGGATGCTCCAGAGCCTTGCTGCTGGACTTGAAAGCTGCAAGTTTTTTTCTACCAACTTAACATTCTGAGAGCAGAGGCCTGGCTTGTTTTTCTTATCATTCCTTCTGCTGACATTTTTTATTTAGCATTTGGAATATTTTTAGCTGGAACCTGTGCTATTCTCTCCCATCTTGTTTGCCTTTCAAGCAGCTCTTTCGGCTCCAATAGAATATTCATTGATTTTCATTGCAGTGGAAGGAAAAAGAGGAGGAAAAAAAAAAGTCTCACTCTCCTCTCTCTTTTCTCCTCCTACCTGGGTTATCTGGGGAGTAGCTGCAGCTTTGAGAGCACGTTTTAAGTCAGTTCATCTCTTCGACTGCTTTGCTTACATAATCTGGGACGTGAGCAGTGATTAACTTCCTCTCCCTGAACAGATACAGTGTTTTATAGGACTCCCAATAAGCTGGCTGAAAGAATGCACCATGGGGCCTTTTCCCTTTTATCAGCAGTCACCAAACATTTGTCTTTCATATTGTGTTACAGGGTTGTAGCCACCAAGTTCCCCCTCAACTGTGCGGGATTCCACGGGCAAAATAGGGAACCAGGCCATGGGGGGAGGGAAAAAGGCAGCACAAATCAAAGGGAAGTCTGGCTCCATTTGTATTTACAAGGAATTAATTGTTTTTAATTTCCTGTGCTTTGCACAATAATCTGGGTAATTCGAAACTTCTGCTCTTGCCCAAATTCCAGCCCTGTGCCTGTCAGGGTGGGGGGCTGCCACCAGGCACGTGGATGCAGGGAGAGTGAGCCCCCCACCTGAACCAGTGTGGGGCTTGCCAGAGATCCTGTGAACACATCAGCAATAAGCAGATGCCAGTGGCACAGAATCACAGCCCAGCTCATACTTTGTTCTGCTATCTGAGAGCAGATTTTTATCTCCTGTTTGAAATGTAGTATTTTCTTTCTGGTGGAAATCTTTAACTCCAGCTTTTCGGACTTGTTTTTGCAATCAGATGAGTGCCTGAAAAAGGGTTTTCTTATCATTTGTTATTCTTACCCTAATTCATTTATATTCTGAGAGCATTCAGAGTTTTCAGATGGGTGGGATCCCGTTTTGCTGAATGTTGTACAAAGGCTAGAATTTGATTTACTGTGGACCCACAGCAATATAGAGCTGCCCTTTCCAAGGTGCAGAGCAGAGATTAGAAGGTAAATAATACTTGTCTATGGCAGAGAATCACTCCAGGTCAGCTTTTCACTGCACTGGGAAGGCTTCAGTCTGCCTGGAGTGTCCTCTGGAGCGTAACTGGAGGTGGGCAATGACATGAGGTGGTTCTGAGCATCTGATGGCTCACCCACATTGCCGGTGGCAAACCAGTCACCTGGTAAATGGGAACACTGGGGCAAACAGTGGTAGGCAAAGCAGGAGAGGGACAGGTTTTGTTTCCACAAGGATTTACACAAAACAAGAATGCTGGACTAAGAGTTAGCCCAGGACATGCTGGATGACACCATTGCCATGGGAGGCATGAGCAGCTCTAGGAGGGGCAGTGACAGTCAGGACATCTGGGAGAGCTCAGGGAGGTTTTGGGGCTGTCACTGAGTGAGGAGATTTCTCATCACGTTGGTCCCCTTATATGGTTTGGATGCAGAGTGATCTCCAAACCCTGTTGACCCTTCATGAAATGAACTCTGCTGGCAAAGAAATGATTTAAAAATAGACACGAGGGCTATTTCTGGTGTCCGTGGGAGTTTTTGTGGGGGGCTTTGCAGTGGAAGAACAAAATGGCTGCTGACATTATTCCACTGGGATAAAGACATTTCTCTGAAATTAACTTAGTGATTAAAACACCAGATAGAAGTGAGGCAAGTCCCCAGAGAGCAGCCTGCACAACACCTGAGGATGTTTCCCTGGAACACTCTGTCATGCCCTGGGAAAACATCTCAACCCTGACCCAGTGGAACAGGGTTTTGAGGGAATTCAGCCTCTGTATCATCCTCAAATTTCTTACCAGGGAAGAAATCTGTCCAGCTCAATTCAGCCAAAATGTTTGAAAGCAGCTGAGGATACACAAGCTTGTTTGTTGGCAGGAGATAATGGGAGATCAGGTCTTTAAAACCAACACGTTAATTGTGGGGTCCCACAACTTGCAGCTTGCTTTGCAGAGAACTGGGAGGTGCTACAAACATTTGCAGTCCTTGTCCTGAAGACCCATGTGCTACTCATGCACCCCCAGGCTCTAACCTAGCCCTCAGCTCAGCTCTGAGCGTCAATCTGCCCCAAACGAACCAGCCCAGCAATCCCAAAGGGACCTGCTTAGAGCCTGGTGCTCTGGGACTTATTCTGCTCGGAACCTCCCGAGCCGTCCCTGGATGTTCCCCTAACACTGAGGCTGGAGGCAACCTCTGGCGAGAGGAACCTGTATCCTCCTCCCAGTGTCCCCAGGAGAAGAGCCAGCTTTTCCCCCCGCTGAAGCAGCCCTGCAGCAGCTCTGCAGCAGCCTGGCCATGCTGGAATGATGCCCATGACTCAGCAGAGGACCCCCATGTGAACAAACCCAGCAGCGGGTCACTCTGCTGCTATTTTACTGCAGCAACACGACCTACTTTAAGCATCAGGATGGCCACATTTAGAAAGTTTGCATTCCTTTCTAATCCACAAACTCCACTATTTTTAAACACAGTACTTTCTAAAAGTCATGCTCCTTCAGCATCTGCCTCTTCCCCAGAACTGGCACAGACTCACAGCGTTCCCTGCACAGGCAGCAAAATATCTGCCCTGCCAAGCCCCACTCACCTCCTGGTCTGCTTTGGTGGAAACATTTCCACCACAAACACTGTCAGTAATTCTGCCCAGTGATTCATTTCCTTCATAATTAAAATTGCATGATTAAAACATTTGTGTCTCAAAACATTGCTACACTGATCTTAAAATAAAAAAAAAATCTGAAATATTAGCTCACTGTGGGTGGAAAAAAACCACCCTACATAACTTTATTATTAAAATAAAACATAGTTGTGAAAGGTGCATGGGGTGATCCAACCCTTTGGATCTGACCTTGTGCTCATTGCTTATTTAGTTGCTGCAGCTTTGGTCTTAGTCACCAAGCGTTGCAGCTTGGGAACACCTGGCTGTGGGTAACACACCCCAACATAACAGCTGGAATTCAGAGTAGAAACCAGCCCACAAGAGGACTCAACACTTGGAAGCAGTGAACTATAAAATTAATAGCTGGTCTTTAGCCTGCCTTGGACATCTTGAGGACCTCTTACATCTGAGCTGGATCTCCCAAAAGTGCACCTTGAAGGGCTTTTTCTAAGTCAGTAAGAGTTAGAACTTTGAAAAATACCTTTTGGAGGGTGAAACCCTCTCCTGTCTCCGCTGGGGTAGCACAAGGAAGCTTTAATGGAGGTGAAATCTTTCCCCTGGAAGGCACCACCTTCATTACTGCTGGATGGCATTTTTCCTGTTTGCACTTCCGTGTAACAATGGTGTTGATGTTTAGTGAGAATGACTTGAAATGTCATGAATTGCAACGGAGTCAAACAACACAGGAGGCAAGAGGGGCAGAGGAGAGCAGGGCCCTGCCCGTGGCGAGCTGTGCCCTCACTACTTGCTTCATGGGGAAGGAGCCAAGTAGTGAGAACCAGGCATTTACTTTCCAGGACACTTCTGCACTCTTTGTTCTAAAAATTGTTATTTTGATGCAAATTCTACCAGCCAACATCCACTCATCCAGAAAGTGAGCACAGAAAAGTTTCAGTTTGTTCTGGGTAATCACTTGAACAAGGCTGTCCCTGGACTCTCCTCTCTTTTTAAACTCCCATCTCTTCTAAAAACATTATGTAGGTCTTGATCTCACTACCAAAGAATTCCTGTGTTGAAAGGTTAAGCAGATATTTGTTTGGATTTGTGTTCTTTGGAAAACTAGCGTGTCCACCTCCTCCCTGCAGGAAGGGCACTGGAGAGGCTGATTGCCCAGGCAGGGATCCAATGTCACAGCAATACCAGCCCTGCACCGGGGTGGACACTGGCCTTGCTCACCTTTGCTGTGTCTGCTGACTTCAGTGGAGACCAACCAAGTCAGGGAGAGGCTCCAGGCCTTTGGAAGGCTCCAAAGCCTCAGCTTTGCTGAAGGTTTAGTGAGGACAGAGCTCAAATGTCACGAGTGTTGCTCTGAGACTCAGGGCTGCAGCTGCAGCTGGGAAGGGCAAAAGGGGCATCGGGGCTGACACTGGACATGTCTGAGCTGTGCAGGACCCAGCCTTGAGCAGCCTGGGAGTGCTCCAAAAATGCCACAGGCAGGGGCTCCCAAGAGTTTTAAGGAGCACTGATCAGCCCTGTAAAACTTGGAGATGAATGAGACCATCAGCATGTGCTGTGTGTGTGTGCTGTTACCTGACACATAGAACTCGATGCTCCTCTCCTCCTCACCGACCTTGTTGGAAGCCACGCAGTAATAGATCCCTGAGGCACTGCTGTTCTCCATGGTGAGGGTGCTCACAATCTGCCAAGCAAGGAGGAGGCAAGAAAAGGCTGTGAGTGTGGGGAAGGCCAGGCAGAGGAGTCTTACGGTTCAGAAACTGCTAATAAAGTTGTTTCTAGTAATGGGTGAAGGTCACGGACACACAAGTGCTTCTATTAGGTTTTTGATCTCTCATCATCTCACATCACCTCAGCCCAGCTAACTTGCTTCCCTCCTCAATCCTAAACTTCTTTTTTTTTTCTGTCACACCCATGAAAAACAGGATTCTCCTTTGAGACAAGGCCAAGGTCCCTGTGCAACAACATCAGCGAAAAGCTGAAGAGAAAGCCCTGGAGGATTCATCCAAATGCAGTCCCACATCCCTCTGTTCCCTTTTCTGCTTCTCAGTTATTGGTTACATGGGTGACAACATTCACATTTGCATGGGAAGCAGGTACTTCATATGGATGTGGCACAAAGAACCTTGCAGGATTTTGCTTTGCTTCACTGTAACCCCAGAGAGGAGAGGGAAGGATGTGGCCCCCTTGGTCCCCAGCTCACTCTTACAACCTGTGCTTGGAAGCCCCTTGATTCCATGACCCTTCCTCAGAGCTGTGCCAGGAGCTGTGCAGGAAGGAAGGAAGCTCTGGAGAAGCTGCTGGTGACACTTGGCAAATGCAGAAAGGGAGGATCACGAAGGAAGGAACACTTGTCCTGAGCTTCACCACACAGAAAAAGGAAGTGTTTCTGTTACTCATGGGGCTGAACTCAAACACATCCTTAAGAATTTGTGTTCCTTAAAGATCCCAAGTCTCTGCTTCTGTGTAGGGTCCCCTTAATGAGAGGCAGCCCTGTGGCACTGCCCTGTCCCTGCAGCATCACAGGTTCATAAAGACTACCCACAGACCGTGGCTTTATCCATTCCTCATGTTCCTTCGGGCTGGTAGCAAGAAAGCAGGGGCTACCCAGCAAGACAGAGATGTTCTTGCAAGATGACTCTGCTTCCCCTGCAGCCATTCACCTGAGGAACTCTGAGCCCTCACATTTGGAACAAATATCACTTTCTTTGCCATCCTTTCTAAGGCCTTTGAGAATCAAAACTTATAACACCCTCTGGCCCTTTGTCCTTATCTCCAGAGAGCGCTTTGAAGTGCACAAAAGCATCTCTGGACTTTCTTTTTAATATCCTAAACTAAACTCACACACGACATTCCTTTACCCCTCATAAAGCTGCATCATGAGTGTGTCTGTAGCTGTGTGGATTGTATTTTCAGAGTTATTTAAGATTTGCTGAGCTGTGGCACTTTAAATCCTGCAGGGAAATGAGTTTCAAAGGGTTTGATCCCATGTGCATTTTACATTCTAATGGGGAACATTTCCAGCAGAATAACAGGTAAGTTGAAAAGTCTCTGCTTTTCATGGGCACAGAAATCAACCAAGAATAGGGACAAACCAAGTTTAGGGGTGAAAACAGGAGCCCAGTAAACCCAGCTCCCTCTGGTGTCCACCACAGAAAGAGCTGTGAAGTTCTGGGTGATTTATGATGTGAAAATAGCTGTAACTTGGATATAAAATCACCCAGAGAAGCGTCTGCTCCTCCTCCTGTTGCTGTTCCTGTAGCCCTGGGCCTGATGCCATGGGCTGTTACCAAGCACATGTTCAGAGCTCTACCCTGACTTTGAGCAGCAGACACTGCCTGTGGAATTACTGCTGAATCAGGACCAAGATCTTTCTTCTCATGATTGCTGGATCTGAGAATTTTAGGTCTGGGAATAGAAAAAGCCAATATAAATGTACGTGCTGAGGATGGAAGGGGATAAATTTGGACAGCTCTTTAATAGTAATTAGTCTTTCTAAGTGACAGCTCTAGATGGGAAGTGGAGGATAATACTGTAGAGCCAGTCAAAAGCATAAAACATCCATTTTGGAATATGTCCAAAGTGTTAGGGGTGACACTGTGGCTCTTCTAAACACTGATGCAATGCCTCAAGCTGTGGCCCAGAGGTAAATGCTCATGAACACACACACAGATGCTGATGTCTCCAACTCCATAACTCAGGAAAAGTCTGGCAGGGTAGTGGGGGAAAAAAAAAAAAAGAGCAGATAGCTATACTGAGACCTCATCATAGCTAATCTCAGTTGTGTCTAGATATGAAGGTGAAAAAGATGGTGGGAAACAATCTGGGGACAAATTCTTGGGAAAAAAATAAAAGCAAGAAATAATTTTCTTATTTGCTCAAGTCACTGTTGTGCACTTGGACAGCAGTGTGTTACACACCTGATCAACAAGACAAGGCACTTGACTGACTTGTCTTACAGCTAGCACCTCCCAGAGTCCTCCAGAATGTGATTTTTAAACCAGCAGCATCCAGCAGAGATCTATAGGTGATCTCAGAGCTGGAGATTCAGGATTTTGAGTGATTTTCTTGTAATAAGAATTATTACAAGAATTAATTCAAATTGTTACAATTATTATAGAATGATCTTGAGATCGTTATGTATCAACTTTTTACTCTAGCTGTGTGCTCTTGGGTCAGTCCGTGAGACTGGGAGTCCCATTATCTTTCCAGCATCTGAAGTGAAGTTCTCAGTTGCCAAACTAACCTCACCCTGGTTTGGTTCTCAACAGTGGTGCTTTGGAACGTTAACAGACTACACCAAAGGGCATCCAAAGCCTCTTTCCCTCTCTATAAGACAACACAGTTTTGTCTTCTACCAAAAGCAACCTGAAAAGCACTTCTAAGCCACCAGCAGTGGTCTCTGCTTTTTGAAGTACCTGTAGATCAAGGAGACCCCTTCGAAGTGAACCAAGGAGATGCCAAAGTAACCTCTATTAACCCAGACGTTAAACCCTACAGTGTTCACAGTGCTCACGATTTGGCAGTTGAAATTTGAAATTTGTGTGCACTTGGTCATAGTGGCAGGTTGGGAAAAAGGATTTCATTCTTCTAAATGCCATCCCTAATGAAAAAGTGGTTTGAACTTGAGCAGCTAAATATAGGGATCTTTTCCCACTATTAACAGTGAGAACTGTTGGCACAGACTCCTCTCTGCAGTGGCACAGCCCCAGCATTTGGGGACCTTTAGCATGGAGTGGAAAAAATTCTGAGGGGATAATCCTCTCTGTGTGCTCAGTCCATGCACCTGGTGAAGTGTTTTCTACTCCTGGAATCAGAGCCAGGATAGAAGAGTCTGAGACATGGAGCGAGTCCAGAGGAGGCCCCGGAGCTCCTCCAGGGCTGGATCCCTCTGCTCTGGAGCCAGGCTGGGACAGCTGGGGGGTTCCCCTGGAGAAGAGAAGGATCCAGGGAGACCTGAGAGCCCCTTGCAGGGCCTAAAGGGGCTCCAGGAGA
>JAYRBT010000156.1:18185282-18197079 GCA_036023395.1 Myiotriccus ornatus
GCTGTGGCTGCCCCATCCCTGGAAGTGTCCAAGGCCAGGCTGGAGCAACCTGGGCTAGTGGGAGGTGTCCCTGCCCACGGCAGGGGTGGGACTGGGTGGGCTTTAAGATCCTTCCTACCCAAACCCTCCTGTGATCCCGTGATTCAAAGCAGGGCTCACACCACAGCTGCTTCCCTTGCCTTCTGCTCAGAGCCCTCACTCCCAGAGCCCAGCACTCCTGCTGAGGATAAACCTGCAACTGCCTGGCAACTCGGTGTCCCTGCAGTGAAAATTCATGAACTATTTACAGCCTGGAAATCTGCATTTTCTACTTTACCTTCCGCTCCCTGTCCTGGCCAAGAGCAGTTCAGGCTCAATGACACATCAAACCCCTGCCAATGAGCTCCAGCCACGAGTGGAGCACAAACCACGGGGCTGTTCCATCCTCAGCTCCTGTGCAGACAGTGCTGGGACCAATGGTAATTAATAACAAATTATTGGCATGGCATGTCTAGACATCTTCCCAGTGGGAGCTGGATGAGATCCTGGGAGTTCACTGCATACCAAGCACCACACATCCCTGCCTGTGACTGGATTTGCAAGTAAAGGGCTCCATTTCCTATGACTTAACCGAAAGGCCACCAAATACTGCGAGCCCAAAGAGGGCATTATTAGCTAATAAATGATGACTATGAAAGAATAGACTAAGTTTAAAACTCAGTAAGAAAAGAAATAAAATGACTGAGCTTCGAAGAACAGCTATGATGAGTAAATAGACACTGCTGCTGGGAAAACTGCTAATGGAATAGTTCAATAAAGTCCATATGTCCTGCACTGTAATGTTCCCGAGCTGATAAAAAGAAATTACTTTGCAAGCAGCCAAATAACATTCCACAGCCATGTACCCTGAGTGTTTTAAGACGTCTTGTATAAGGACAGAGCAACAAGACCTTTTCTTAAGCTGGAGCCAGCATGAATTAACATATCTCCTTGTTCCTTGCTTTCTCTTTCCTTTGTCTAATCCCTCCCTCCAACAGCTGTAGTTAACAGTTCTTTCTCTTTCACTTGGTTAGCTCTGCGTGGGTGAAAATGTGGAGTGGAAAACGTGGGTGGAAAACTTCTCAGCTGTCTGACTCTGGCAGAGCTGGGCTGGAGGTGCGAGAGGGAGATGGAATTACAGGAACTTCAGCAGAGACCCCGCAAAGAAAATATTCAACTAACTCCCAATCCATCTACTTGAATGGCACAGAATAACACTTGTTTTCATAGCCTGACAATTCTGATCCATGATGTTGGTTCATTCATTCAAAACATGCTAAAGGATGGACTGAGGATGAGTGGTAAGAGAAGCCTGTGAGTCAGCTGAGAACTTCCAGGTTTGCTCCCGTCTTGGGCAGTGGGTGTTTCTCTCCCTGTGAAAGGAGAACAAGCCTCTTCACAGAGTACAGCAGGAAAGGTGCTGGACTGGGCTGGAAACTGGGGGACACTGGAGGTTTGAGGTGCCTCTGAAGGAACTGGCATTTCTTTACCTCTAGTATGGATGGGCTGATCAACCTCTGGCCCTGGGATGGGTGGGTAGGTCCTGGCCAGTCCTGAGCAGTGACCACCCCCTGCATCTTCCTCACAGCCTGTGACTGCAGGAAGGAATTTAGGAGGGCAGGGGAGACACAGGGCCATTTCTGATGTCCCTGCTGCTCACCAGGCTCTCACAAGACCTGTCAGGACTGTGTGGTGCAATCCCTGTTGTCCTGTGCTTGGGTAGTGCCTGAAACATCTGGGCTGGTCTCCCAGGGAGTGGATGCCGTGTTCCAAACCCCTCCTGTGACTGTTCACCTTCCCTGCCAGGCACTGCTGGACAGGGCTGGTGGAGCTCACTGACATGGGCACCCACATGGGGACAGGTTTAACCCTCCTGGCTGAGCTGCTCACACACTGTGCACTGAACACATCCCACTGCTCTAATGCAGCCTTTCTGTTCCTCCAGGAGGTCTGAACCTGGCATTTTTGGGTCAGTTTTCTTGAGTGGTTGCAGAAACACCCCCGTGGCCAGGCCACTCTCTCACATCTACATGAAAGGGAGAAGAGAGATGAAAAGAACCCCCCAGTGAGGACTGAATTATGGATGAGTCTTGCTGTTCTCCTCTGCTGGCTCCTCTTCTCCCAAGCTCAGGCCAGCGTGTTATTTTGCTAACAGGAAAGAAAACAAAATAGCAACCTAACTCCCTGTGACTTGAAGAGGAAATTCAGGCCATTCCTGCAATCACAGGTGTTTCACCTGGTTTGAAAAAGCAGGATTCAGAGGGAGGTACATGGGGCTTTAAATACCAAAGGGAAAAGTTCGATATTGACTCAAGACCACTGAGAAAATGACTTGAACACAGTGCAAGTGCCTCAACCATTTGACCAAAACTGCAGTGAAGTACATCGTACCCTCAACCATAACCACGTGCTTTTCCTTAGGGATGAGGCTCAGCCTTTGGAAGGCAGGAAGGAGGTGAAATTCACTTCTCTGTCTATGGAATAACAATGGAATCATCATTAAGATGATGATGACAAGACAGCTCAATTTTACACGCAACTCCTGTCAAGAGTTGTCTAAAGATCTTCATGTGATCAAAGAGCACATCAAACACCAGGGGTTTGCTGGAAAAATCTGTGCTTGCTGCCCTGCCAGCTTACTTTGAGAAAGCTTCTGGATCTGGTAATTCCAGGACAGTTGTTCCCATGTTTTTATCAGCTCTAGACAGTTAATGCATGTTTTCATGTTGAACCAGCAAGTATTGCTGCAGCTCTTGGAGGGTGAACTCTGGGGATGCTGAGGAATCCTGGGGATCAGGTGAATTCCAGCTTCTGCTCCAAGATCCAGCATTCACTGACAGGCTCAAACCCCACAGGAAAATCACCAAGC
The DNA here is from genome assembly GCA_036023395.1 of Myiotriccus ornatus. Lineage (NCBI taxonomy): Eukaryota > Metazoa > Chordata > Aves > Passeriformes > Tyrannidae > Myiotriccus > Myiotriccus ornatus. The sequence goes on from JAYRBT010000156.1 coordinate 18,188,170, forward strand.
TCAGCTAATCCCAGCTTCATAACACAGTCCATGAAAGCCCTGCTCAGTCACACTCCAACATCTTTATTATTTCATCTGCCCAGTCAATGCTGATGAATTACTCGCACCAAGTGCTGAAACCTGAGGTTCATATATCTAGTTATATTCAGCCATAATCTAATTATAATAATTTGCATAAATCTTAATCAGGACATAAAAATCATTAGGAAACACCTCAGACTGTGTTTTCAGCCAGTGGATCAGCAGGAGATGAAAACAATGAACATACTATAAATTGTAAAATTGTGTAACTCGTAACTTTAACACTGAAATACGTAAAAGCTTAAGTTAAAGGGTTGTAGGCTGAGCTACAACCCTCGTAGAGCATGTCTAAAAATGAGCTCTTCAGGATGTCTGGGGTGTTCAGAAAGCACTGAGATGCTGTGCAAGGAGCAGCCTCGGGGCTGTTGGTGGCACTCAGAGTGCCCCAAGCTCCTGGGGACAAGGACACCTTTGAGGACTGTGTGGGGACCTCGTATGGATGTTCCCCTGTGTTCCTCACTTCCACACACCAGGACAATTCAGCAACCAAGAGATATTCTGAGTCACAGCAACTGTGAAACCTCTTTTCTATGGGGACTAATATAACTTGAAGACTCATCATCAGACATGAACTAAGCTCTGGGACACCAGATCACATATACTGACAGACTGTATATATGGATATGTGTGGAGGGAAACAGTAGCCAGGAGAGCCACAAAGCTCTTGTCAGCCCATGCAGCAACCAGAAAGTCTTAGAAAAGGACAACACTTTGTAGGTACATGTTGCTGACCTCCATTTCTGTAAGTAATTAGTACTTTGCAGGGAGTTGCTTTCACCTAAGATCTAAAATTCTTACAGAATACACGAAAACCAGAGCTTAAGGGGCACTATGCCATCTATATTAATCCAACTTATAAATATCTTCCAGCAATGGAAAAACTCGGAAACGAAAGGCGAACACTGATTTTCTCCTTCCCAGCCCAGCCTCCATGTTTTCAGATCATGTTTAGAACTGGAAAGTCTCCATGAGAAAGAGCAGATGGCTAAGGCACTGATCCTGCCAGATGCTGATGTAGTCTGGACCTAATCCAGAAGCGCACTTTAGCTTTGTGCTCAACTTTAGGCGAGGAAGTAACTCAAGAATCATCCTCTACTTAAAGATGTACCAGGATATGAGTTGCATCATCCAGCACCTTGCAGGATTAGACCATCTGGACCATCCACCTCAAAACCTGTACCTGCAAACCCACTCCTGAAGCCACAAACCTCTGTAAGTCCAACAGGTGCATCAACTGTCCAAGGCAGAGCACAGCAGAGCCAGGAGGCTGTGATGTGAAGCCCCAGTGGAACAGCTCCAGCAGCTTCCCAAGGGTCAGCATGGACAAGTCTAAACACCACTCAGCACCACCACAGGTATGCAGGAGGCACTGAAGAGGTAATTCCTGGCTGGGATCTCTGCAGTTCACACAGGAAGAGTGATCCCAGTGCTGGTGGAAGGGGGAGCAGGCAGGGAAGGGTAAAAGGAAGGCCTTCCCACTTCATGGAGCCAGTAACATGGCTGGCAGCCCAGATGGGTAAGGAAACGTGGACAGCTCCAGCCGAAACAGGCAGGGCCTGCAGGTACCTGCACACCCCGAAAATGAGCCCAGTTAGCTCTGGCCACTGCAGGCCTCTCACATCACACCACTGCTCTGCTCCTGCTGCTGGGAGGAGGAAAAGCTGGGCAGGACAAAGTACTCTCTTATGTGTCTCAGGGTCCTTATCTGTGCTCACTTCACAGGACCCCTCGCACTGAACTGCTCTTACACTTCTCAAGACTGAGGGAGACACAGAGGCTTTTGACCCAAAACTCTTCGGAGAGTTTGAAACAGGGTGTGTGACATCATTCCCAGAATTCTGGTGTTTATAAGCAGTGAAATGATCCCAGAGCTGGGGAATTCAAAGCATGCTAACAACCCACAGCAGCTTGGGAACCAGGGGACAGAGCTCTGGGACAGAGCTGCGTGTGAGAACAGAGCCCTGGGAGCAGCCCCTGGATCCCATGGCATCCCGTGACATCATGGCTCAGACTCCATCCCACACATACCTTTGTTTTATCCCCGTGCTTCATGGGCATGTTCTCAATGCTTCTGACCTTGTTGCCTATGACCATGTTCTCCTGAGCCACCACTCTCTGCCCCTCGGGTTTGCACCTGCAGGGAGAGGAGCAGAGATGGTGTTCAAGAACCAGACATACCACAGATAACCAGGGAGGTGTGCTGAGAGGAATGTCAGTCTTAGGCAGCAGTCTTCAGTCTTGAAAACTCCTAAAGGTCTGTTGTCTCTCTGTGAAACTACTGTATCCCTTCATTACAGCGTCTCAAAACTATTTACAAAGCCCCTTGACTAAGAACTCCCCAAACTTTCCAAAGGTTAGAAGTGGAAAATACTGGGTAACTAATTAAATCATGGGAGTATAATCTGGTTAATATGAGTTACATTTCCAAATTCAAAATGCCAGTCACTCAGAACTGCAGGGAGGTGATTGTTGCTGGGTCTGTCTGCTCAGCTTTCCAACAGGAAGTGATTGGGCTGGGGGAGTAGAGTGGATAAATACTGGGATAATGAGAGCATAAGGTTCCTTTAATGTTGCCCATTCCCCAGCAGACAGCATATTTGTGCCAGTTATCAATCTTCATTTTGGAATATGGGCAAAGAGCAGTGCATGGAACATCATGTGGAAAGGCACATGGGCAACACCCCAGGCAAAGGGCTTTTCTCTCTTCCTTTACTTGGAAGAACTGAGCAGAAACACAGGTTTTCTCATGCTTAGAAGTGCAAAGGCTCTGAGCCCACCGTAGGGTTATGGGAGGTAAAATGAATCTGGACATCTGTAAGTGCTGACCAAGGGCTGATCCTGCAGGAAACGAACCCATAAATCAGCCCTGCCTTGGTCAAATCCACACAAGACACTTGGGCAACTCCCTGGGTCAAGGGAGGGTTTACAGCTCTCAAAAGAGCCTAATTAGATGTCTTGAGTGACTTCCTGCAAGGCACAATCCTGTCCTGAGGATGAAGGGAAAAAACCCAGAGGAAGTAAATCACATCACAGCTCTAAGGAACAATGATGGTGTTTTGGGATTCAAAGTGCACTGGTGAGGCAGAGGAGGGGGAAGAGAAAGAGAGAGAGAGAGGAAGTGAGACAACAGAAGGAAATGGGGTCTGTGTCATTTCCCACAGGAATCCTCCTCCAGCTTCTGCTGGCGAAAGATAAGGCTGCCCCAGGGGCCAGGAGAGGTAGAGCCACTCTGCAATTGTATTTAGATTGATAAGATCAGAGAGGCAGAGCTGGAACAAGGGTTATATGAGGTCCTTTGCCAACAGGTCACTGGTTTGAGTCTGGCTCAGTTCAGCATGCATGACCAATTCTCTCCCTACACGGAAAGGCCTGGAAAAGATCTCGGGTCATCTCTGTGGCCTTCCTAAGGAATGCAGAACCTGTTTCCATGTGGTGTTTCCATCCTGCTCTGGTTGAACCCCCTGAAGCAGCAGCTCCTGTTGCTGCCCTGCAGTGCCAACAGCCTGACCTAAGCCAGCAAATCTCGGTTCTTTATTGCCATGGGAGCAGTGGAACTCCCTACTGAGGGACCGGGATACTGCCCCGGAGGAGGGACACAAGCTGAGAGTGGATCACCCAACATCACTGTGACTGCTGCAGCAGAGAGCCTGGGAAAGCAGCTTCTCCGTGCTTTTTCCCTGAGTCATGGCAGTGGATTGGTGACAACATAAGGAACTATCCAGCACTTTTCTCTCTTGCTTTCTAGACCTGCCTTATTTTTTTTTTATGGATGGAAAACCTGCCTTCAGCCCTCTCATTGCAGGGAAGAGTTGAAGTGGTCACTTTAAACTTACTTCACACAATTCAGATAATATACAAGGTGCTTGTAAGTCAAGAAGAACATACACACCAGACATGAGCTGGGCTCATACCCCTGGAGATCTTCAGATAGGGAATCACTGCTTGGGGTTTTAACCAACGGAAATAGGACGTGGTGGAAAGAAACGGTGACTTGGAACTGCCACAGTATTCTGGAACGTGTTCACCCTTTGGAATGTCACTTACACCGAGTCTGTGAGGCTGCAGGGCTGCCACTTCCACTCGATCTTGGGCTCAGGATTCCCACTTGCAGTGCACTGGATCTTCTGTTTGCTTCCTAATTCCACCCGCACGATCTTATCAAAATCAGTTTCCTTTTCGTAGATTTTGGGTCTCTCTACAGGAAAAAAACACAACACACCACAAAAAATGCAAATGAGCAAATTTACATCCATAGTCATGATCCTGGTCCTGTTTCCATAAAAGGTTTTGAAACTTTTGCCTGGGAGAAGTGGTGATCTGGTGAGGCTCCTGATGTGATGGGGGAATTCCCAGCAGTACTGGGAGCATTCATCTGCAGAAATGTGGGTGTTGGTCATGCTATTTCAGAATTGCAATGCTACCACATTCATCCTAATCACCCTCAAATGTTGTGGACGTGCTGTATTCTGGAAAAGTTATGCCATGAAACCCTACTAGTCAGGCACTGCAGGATCAGGGTGTGAGTCCACGTACTGTGGGCATGTACTCCTGGGAGGAACCTTATCAAGCAGCTGCTGCTCTGCAGTGCTGTTACCATTGTGCAGGTCCTCAGGGGTTGGGAAAAAAAGTCTTTTTGATCTGAAATCTTTGCTTTCCTTTTTTGTTTATGTGTAACGTGCTCTGGATGAAGGGGAGAAGAAAGCAAGGAAGACGTGGTGTGGAGAAAACGCTCGCAGAGTAATGCCAAGGAATTCTCACCAGCAGCAAACCCATTAAAAATGTCATGGCATTATTCACATCTGGAGGGGTTGCAAGATCACACCCTTGGACTGGAAATCTCTCAAGAACAGACTTATGTGTGACACTTTCAGGGCTGCTTGTTGCCAGCAGGAAAGAAAGGCCTCGTCCCATCTCCTTCCAGCTCCCACGGGAACACACGAAGAGGAGAAATAACGCTAAAAAATCCCCAAAGTGAACTGAACTTTTCCTAACCTCGGAGAGGGTGGGTTGGAGTTTGGGGTGAAAGCACAGGCTCTTCCCTTATGCAGACAGCTCTGCCCATCCCTCACCATATCTCTTTGTCTGCTTCTCATAACAGGAAATCAAACAGATTTATTGGTCGGGGTCCTCCTTGGGACACCCCAGTGCAGCCAAGTGTGGCTGCTCTGCACCGAGGCCTTTTGACAACTTGGGAAGTGAATGTAGATTAGATTTCTATTTTTTGGGTTAACTTATTTTTTCTGCTGTCAAGGAGACCCAAGATATGTAAATATGAGCTACTGCCCACCTCATCAATCTTGAGCCCTTCCCCTCTTTTTTTAATAGATTTTTTTCCTTTCCACCCCTTTACTCTTTTGAGAGGACTGACCAGGCTGATCCCATGTGTTGGTGGGATCCTCACTTTCCATCTCTCATGGTCAGACTCTGAAAGATCTTCTGACCTCATCACTGTGTGAAAACACATCAGCATTTCCTTCTCCACCACAGGGAAGGAGTATTGACTGGAGTTGGGTCAGCCATACCCCGTGCTGTAATAAAACATTATCTGCTTTAAAGAACCTTCATTAGGTCCTGATTAACCTTTCCCTTCAGAAACCCAAATGACAGCCCACGTTTGGTGTGGCTCTTGTGTTCCCTTTCGCTTTTTTGATCCCTTTGGTTGGGTCTCGTTTCCCCCGCACAGGATGTGCTGTGAGCCTCCAAACCTCCCCTCCTCACTCCTGTGTTCCTTCAGGGAGAGGGAGTGTCTCTCTCTGAAGGAGAAGATGGAGAAGGGAGCAGACAGGGGAGAACTTGAGCCCAGGGTGAGGGTCTCTCACACGCTCCTTCCCCTCTGTGACACACACACACAGCGTTTCCTGCACCGCATCGCTCTGGGTCACACGACGTTCTGCTGACCAAGTGCTTGGAGATTCTTGAGCAATTCTCAGGAAAACACTGAAATTCCTTGTAACTGGCATCTCATTTCCCATCATAAAATTATTTCTGATCATAAAACTAATTCTGTAAAGCTCCCCAGAGAGAGAAGTACGTTTTTCATTATCTCGGACATTTTTTCTTTGCAGTCTCAAATCTTGTGTTTGGCATTTCTGGACTGCACTCAAAAGCGTGATTTTCACTTGGAGAAAGAGACTCTGAGTTCAGTGTGAAAGGTTACTCAAGTGTTGTTTTTGGGCTGTAAGAACAAAGGTTTACACACTTAGGGAGGGAGATTGTGTGGATTTGTGTGTGTGGAAGAGCCTGGGGCCACAAGGGTTGATCATAGTCTTTTAGTATCAGGAGATTTTTCTATATTCTTGGTTGACTGTTATTTAAATTGTCCTTCTAAAAAAGAAATAATAATTTTAACTTGATCCAATTCTAACAAGAACATACAGGAGTGACAAATTACTTTACTGCATGGCACTATTAAATATGACTCGAGACCTAAAATGAATCAAAATGATTCATCAATTGAAATAATCATTACTTATGAAGTTTAAGCAATTATTTTCTTAAAATTTGAGGGGTTGGCTAAAAATGCCTCCCCATCTGTTCTCTGTAACACAGTCAGTGAGGGGTCATTGCTAATTATGGGCACGACACGCAGAGATTGAGGCAGTTTCTCCACGTCTCCCTTTCCCCTGCAGGTTGTGATGGAGGTGGGTGTCACTCTGCAAGTGACTGAACTGGAGCTGAACACAGTGAGGATGAGGCTCTTCCACAACCCTGAACGTGCCTCCTCTGTGCTGGGGAATGTGGAGGGCTCGGATGGGGGATATTTCTTGGGATGAAAACTTCCCAAACTTTGCTCACTGTCATGGCTGTTTTACCTGCTACTGTGCCACCCTGAAGCTTTTCCATTCCCTTTGCTCAATGCTGGGCCAAACCCTATTTACAGGAGTTGCCTCCCTCAGGGATGGAAGACATTGATGGGGCTCTGTGGTGGGACTGGCCTTTTAGACTGGCTCAGACTGGGTGGTTGCTCAGTGGGCTGGCAGCACTTTCCACATCAGCCTGCTGAGGAGTTTTGAGCCTAAAGCCTGGGGTTACTGAGGGTGCACACAGCAGTGTGTTTCTCAGGTAACTCTCCCTCCTCCAGACAGTGCTTTGCTTTCTCTTTCCCCTTTGCTCACTAAGCAGCACAGTGGATTTTCCACAAACTCATCCCTGCTCGTGTCCAGGTGTGGGGAAGGCTTGGGGTACAAATCCATTTGTGAGCAATGCCAAATCCAAGGACATTTCTTGTTGCATCCAAAGTGTGGATTTCATTAACACACCTCTATCTGTGTGTGCATTGCTGGGTTTTCAGCATGCAAAAGAGAAGGAGCTGTTGGGAGCAGGGAGCTGTAGGACGAGAGGGTCTCCAGAGGTCCCTCCAACCCGGCCATTCCATGTTTCTGTGATTAAGTGATTTAGTTCCGTGTTTGGTGATTTCACAGGCATGGCACTACTGGCAGAACAGGAGCTGAGTAATCAAGGAAAGCACCTCTGCACAGCCCCTGTTCCCACTGCTCCTTCCCTCCTCCAGGAACTGCAGAGCAGGGTCCTCCTGCATCCTCGGAGCTCTGGGACTGTGCCGAGCCTGACCTGCCCCCTCTGCCACCCTCACCTTGGGTCACCTCCCTGTGGATCCTCGTCCCAGCCAGCAGCACCTGCTCCAGTGGCGCTGAACTGCCAGAGCAGATCTTCCCTCACACTTCCCTCCTGATCCAAGTATCCTTTGCTAGCCTGTTCCTGGCTTTCCACTCCCCCTGCACCGGGATCTGCTGCTCCCTCCCAGCCTCCCGTCTCATCCCCTTGGCCATCACCTTCCCAGGCTGGATTTTCTCAAGCAGAAGCCAAACAAACCTTAAAAGCTTTCTGCTGCCTGGCTGCCTGCGGAAGGCGCGATGTGCAGATGGCTTTAAATGTATCCAAAGAAATGGCTTTTCTCCCTCTCTGGCCTGAAGTGTGACTGTATCCCCAGCTCGCTTTGCAGAGGTGCAATTGCTGGTGTGAGAGCTGACCTGAATAACTAAAGACTTTGCTGCTGCTGCACTGGGAAATGCAATCAAAAAGCAGTTCTGTTTACTGTGCCTTTCAAATTGATCAGCATTATGCAAATCTCACCTTACTTGCTGGTGTTATCTCTAGTTTGTGGCATTAGGAACAAATAATATGGGCAAGGATTAGGACATTTAACCCTCTGGCGTTACCCCCTCTACAAGAGACTGTCTACACTCACTGCAGATGCTCTGAGGGGGTTGTACACCTGTCAACCAAAGGAACATCCAAATACAGAGAAAGTTTCTCTGCTTTTTTTAGGGAAAATTTGCTTTACTCTCAGTGACCTCTCAGAAAACTGCCATTTATGTACCTTCCCCACTATCATTTAAACCAGGCTTAAAAAAATGTTTTCTCATTAAGCACATCATTAAAATAACACAGAATGGCCACTGGAACATTAGTCTCAGCCTTTGATGGACATGGGGCTTCATTAAAACCATTGATACAGTGGCAACTGGTTTTCTATTTATCCTTTCCCAAAAGCAAAAAACATTTGCACTTCAGAGTCTCTCATCTGATGTTCCTACAGTACTTAATGGAAATACAAGCTCTGCAAGTGGAGCCAAGTGAATATTCTGTAAGGCAGGGAGGGATGTTATTAATGCAGACTGGGACTGGGCAAACAGGAGGGCAGGGTGAAACAAATCCCAGAAAGAGAAAGTTGTCTGGGCTTGGCTCAAAAGTGATCTCTGGAGTTTGGTGAGGGTTTTCTGTCTTTCTTTTCTGGAAAGGAAAGGGGAAAGGGAAAGGGAAGTGGAAGGGAAAGGGAAGTGGAAGGGGAGGGAAGGGGAAAGGGAAAGG
>JAYRBT010000156.1:18197099-18250407 GCA_036023395.1 Myiotriccus ornatus
GGGAAGGGGAGGGGAAGGGGGGGAAGGGGAGGGAGGGGAAGGGGAGGGGGGGGAAGGGGAGGGGAAGGGGAGAGGAAGGGGAGGGGGAGGGGAGGGGAAGGGGAGGGTAAATGAGTAAAGTGACCTGAAAACACAACTTTTGTTTCAGACTGACCACGACACTGTGATTCTCTCTGAGAGCTTGTTCTGGGCTGGTTCTGGCTGCTGTTTTATTTCCCATAGCTCTGCACCCAGGGCTGCTGTGAGGTGGGTGAGCAGCACCGTCCCCACAGCACCTCTGGGGAAGCAAATGCCAAGACAGAACGAATGAGCGGTCAGAATCTCTCTGGGAGTCACTACCGCGGCCGGGAACAGAAGGAGGGGCAGCGATTATCGGTCTCCTGCCTAATCCCCAGCGCACACCCCCGCTGCTCCACTGTGACCCGCTGCGGTGGGCTGGGAATGCCAGGGGATGGGAGCCAACGGGAGACAAATCGGGCAGGTGGATCCCGTAGGAACAGATACTAACAAAAATCACAGGGCACTTGACCTGCCCTACAGGGCATTTTGTTGTTAAAGTGGCAGTGCAGTTTGGTGGTGTTTTTTTCTGACCTTGCACTGTCACTTCTGGATGTATGTCTCTTGCCTGAGTAGGAAGAAAGCTCTTTTCCAGTCCTGTGCCACTTCTCCCAGAGATGTCATTCACCCCTGATGCACCCAAGCTTTGGGGCAAAAAAAAAGGGTTTTCCCTTTCTGTCTCTCCCCATCTCATTTTGTGGTGGCTAACCAGAGTGCAAAAGCAAATGTGTAATAATGAACTGCTTCATTTTAAGCAGAGCAGGCAGTTTTCTAGGATTTTTGTCTCTGTCCCCTTTTCCTGCTTTCCGGAAGAGAAAAACACCTGTTAATACCTGCAGGCTTGGCTGAGGGACACCACGGGAAGCACATGCTGCCACTTCCCCACCTGCCCCCACTCGGGGTTTTGGGGGCTCTCAGACAGAAATTGCTGCTGCAAAGACAAGCGAGTCGAATGCCTTGGATTCTTCTGGCAAACTCCAGCAGGCCCCCACCTTCCTCTTCCTAAAACTGCTTTGGCTACTCCCAACAACACGAAAATAGCTCATCTGAGTTGTTCTTTAGGGGCTCTCCTGGGAGTGCCCCGAGGCTGAGCGGGGCTGGACTGGGGAGCTGGGACTGAGCAGGGTCTGCCTGATGTCAGGGAGGAGACTCTTCAGATTGTGTCCATAATTAGTGTACTGGAAAGGCCCTCTGCAGCCTCCTTGTGCTGCTACACTTTTTCTTTTCTTTCATATATCTCCCAGAAAAAAGTCAGTTGTTTCTCTCCTGTCTGTGCCTGGAGACTGGAAACACGGACTGGATCTCCTTGCCCTTGCTCTCCCCAGCTGAGTGTCCTGCATCCAGAGCACTGAGCACAGCCATCACTGCCAGAAGCCAGGAGGAAAGCAAAGCCATGGGCTCGGGGAGGAACACACTGGAACAGCAGTTGGATGGAGCCAGGCCCTGGTTTATTTTGGGATTTCTAGTTTGCTCGGCTGGCCCAGGAGGTGGAAAATTGGATTTTCTATTTTGCCTTTTCCCAAGTGGCTCATCCTCCAAGGAGCTGTGCAGGAGCTGGATGTGATGCACAAAGGAAGGCCAGCCCTGCCAGGACACCGGAGTGTGCAGGCAAGGCATTTTGTGTGGCCCTGGTTCTTGTATCTGGCTCAGTCCTTCAGCCTAAACATCAGCTGGATTTCGCTGATAATCCAAGGAAAGCCTTGTTTCTCACACTGCAGCAGTGTTCAACTCAGAGATTTCAGTGCCCCTTCCAACACCAGAGACTCTGCGACTCCCCCCTCTGTCCTCCCTTGGCTTTAGCACAGATCCACCACTCTAAGATCTGCTTTTCTCTGAACTGGCAGAGCCCAAAAGCATTAACCTCGTCCTCAAGGCTCCTTTCCCCCTCCAGACTACTCTGGGTCTGGGTGAGGCGATGGGGGTTTTGCTCACATGGATCACCACATATTTACTGGCTTTTACAGAGGTCACTGTGGGCTCCTTTGATGTCAACTCATCCCTTCAAGCCAAGGAAGGTCAGACACAGAACTGCCTTTGCCTTTGATTTTAAACCAACTATGAAGAGCTGACCTGGCTACAGAGTGGGGCAACATGTGCATCATTAAGAGCTCTGGAGCTGCTTCTCCCTGGTAACAGGTCGAGGTGCAGCCAATGCCTCGCTGACATAACAAGGAGCACATGGCAATGCACACGTGAATTCCCCTGCATCCCTGCTATTCCAGGACATAGGGAATTCACCAGGAGCCCGTGAATTTCTGCTGCCTGTGGTAAAGGTTATTTCTAGCACTTAATGCTGCATTTCTTATGGATACAACATGAGCTTGGGAGATTGAGGACTCTGCGAGGCAATGTAACTTCAGTTGGCTGGAGCAGCTGGAACCCAAAGCAATATTTGCTGGAAGAGCCTTGAGGGAGCACAGGAGAGAAACTCTGTGACAAAGAAGAAAGGTAAAGGGTGAAGGAGGTTATTCATCCCATTTTTGAATTAACTTATGCTGCAGTACACTCCTCGCTCCCTATGTGGTGGCCAGAGCACGCTGACTGCTCCAAAAGGGCTCAGCAGGAATCCTGATGGACATGGATGACTTGGACAAGGGTGAGAATGAAACACAGCCTGCTTGTCCAGAAATAGATTTGAGGGGGTTGTTTATGTTTTGTTCTGAAACTGCTTTGCACTCCAGCCTGGAATAACTCTTTTCTCCCACATTTCTCCTTGGCTGGCTCAGATGTTCAGCCACCAGCTGTTTGCTAGGATTGTTCCTTCTCCTTGCTCCCTCCCTCCCAAATTCTTCAGGACATTATTTTCTTGAAGCTTTTCTCAATAAGAATTTAATCAAACAAAACAAAAACACAGCAACCCGCCGCTTCTTGGACAGTGTTTGATGTGTAAATATGTAAAGAAGGAGTGTTTTGAAAATGCAATCAGCTGCCTCCTGGGGACTTGAGTCCTACAATGAGCCAAGGTGACTCCACACCGAGATATGTGCTCCTGCAAGATTAAATTCCAGCTGCAGTGGGAGCAGGGGTGACCAGAGGCACAGCTAAGCCACTTCTTAAAGCGACATTTTTTGAATAGCAGCACGATTGTCCTCCAGGCCAGGCAGCTCCTTGTGTAGCTTGTCAGCCAGGTCCTCGCCTTGGGCTGGGGTTGCTCTCAGTTCCCACCCTGCAGCTCTGGAGTTATTTGCCCATTTTGCTCCCTCTTCACTCTCTGGAGCCCAGACAATGATACTCCTGCATGCACTTAGCAGTTTTATGGCCAAACCCACCTGGGGAGGGGGGGAATAGCTGGTAATGTTTTCCCATGGAGTGAAATACCTTGTACAGTGGATGTCAGAACTACTGTGATTGCTCCCAGTTAAGTATCCAGGAGGTGACTCCATGGAAAGCTGTAGCAGTGCAGGTCAGGAGAGACACTGCATCCAGGGCTCAGGCAGGTGAATTCTGAGCTTGTTCTCATCCTGCTTAAAGAATTCTCCTCTGCTGCAATTATTACTGAATAAAATACACTACAAAAATTAATACAGTGCTGCTTCATTGACAAGTCCTGCTGCTGTTTATACTGTTTGTGAAAAACAATTCACAGCACTAGTAACTTTAAACTTCCTCTATACCTCGTCCAAATTTGCAGCTGATGGGTTTGTCACAGCAGGCTGACTGCCAGCAGTACTACCTGTGGCACTTGGGAGCATTAATGACGGATTATTGTGAAGAGACTCTCAGAAGAGGGGGCTGGGTGATTCCCGATCATTTCTTTAGTGCCATGTCCCCTTGCAGCAACAGAAAACATTCAAATGACATTGATCTTCTCATTCAAAAGTCTATTTAAATGATTTTCCCTCTTCAGCTGTATGGATCAGAACTCACTCCCTCCCACAGATACAGATCTGAAATGCAAAGACTGGCCATGTTTTTTTGGGAGCAATTACTCAAAAATGTTTCTCCCTGGTCTCAGGGAGCTGGTACCCGGTTATTACTCAGCATGAGGTTTATCAGGAGCTGAACTGCTGCAGGCTCCACCTTTTAAACTCAATGCAAAACTGACACTCCTACCACTGTGTGCACTTGAAGCCCAAGAGGATTTTTCCATCAACTCTACTAATCCCCGTGTTCCGATTCCAGCGTCAGTAATTGCAGATTGCCTGTGGTTCCAAGCAGAGACATTAATCACACCTCCAGCTCAGAGGTGGTGGGCAAGGTAATCCCCCTGCATAAAAGGGCTACAAAGTGCGTGTTGGTCTCCGTGTCTGTGTGTCTGCTGAGATTCCAAGCAATTTAATCCATCCGGGTGTGATACCAGGATATCAGTCATGATGACTGGAGATAAAGCGTCAGGTTATTTGCAGAGAGTTAAGGGGAAAATTCTAATCTGCCTTCACTTGGGAGCTTCAGAGTGGGTTTGAAAATAAAGCAAAGGATGCTTTTTCCAGATCTGGAAAAGCAGTCCCTTTACTCTGGTGGGAAGCACAAGAAATGGGCAGTTTGCTGCTCTTGGATAAGCTCCAAGAGCAAAATTTGCCCTTTTTGGTCTCTGCCCACATGAATCACAGCACAGTGAGCCTCTCCTTGGTCTGAGGGCTTCACACACTCAGGGTGGGGCTGCAGGGACGAGCCTGGCAAAGGCAGGAGAGATTCCCTGGGTGATCTGTGTCAGCCCTGCCTGCAGCCAAGGCAAACACCCCCTTTGTGTGCAGCCTTCAGCTTCCAACCCGCGGCATTCCCGGGCACGTGTTTGCCTTGCTTGCTCTCATTTCTGCCACGACTTGCTGTCACCAGGAAAGAGGCACTTGCTGTGCATTTTTCCTGTGCTTCCCCAGGTGACAATGCCTCCTGCAGGAGCTGGACTTTGCAAGCTCTTGAGAAGGGGTGGGTTGCAACTAAATACTTATTGCTGATGGAAGTCTTTGCTGGGCTGAGCCCGCAGGAAGGCTGAGGATGAGCACCAGGCATGTGGGGGGCAGGATCCACCATCCTGGACACACAAGGGAGATGAAAGGCTTGTGCTGCAGTGAAGAGCATGGGATGGTTTCATCCTGAAATAGCGTCTTGCTGATAGAAACAAGGGCTGTTTGTTTTTCATCTGCCTGTTTGGGGAACGGCTGCTCTTCCAGTAAACGGTCTCCTCTGCACGCAAAGACCAATATTTACCTTGACAAGACAGTTTATTATCATTCTTAATTTTCTCTTCCTCTGAACGTTTCCGTTCTCTTAACAAGAGGCAAAACCATTGTATGGAAAAACAATCTCAAGTGAACAAACTACTCAGCTCAACACACTCCTCCTCAGCTGAGCTGCAGTACCTGACCATAAGCATGTTCTTAGCTCTGTCCACTCCTAAATCACACATTAGTTTATGTCAGCCTTAAGCTTTTTTAATCTACCTTATATTTTTTAGCATTTTTAATAGGCCAGATGTGCCTAAGTGACAAGTCCTCCATTTTTTAGGCATTATTCCTTTCTGAAAGGTAAAATGAGAAAAACACAACTGCTGGAAGTTATGTGGTGCAACAATACAGAAGTATATATAAAAATGGAAAACTGAGAATATTTTTAGGTGCAAAAAGGGTAAGGAGAGAAGAATTCACCACAGAAAAGAAAGCAAACCTGTCTTAATAACTTTATCTACCTCACTGCTCAAGTGAACCTCAGGAAATACCAAGGGAAGCAGAGTTTTGCTGAGCTCCTACTTGTCCTCATGATTCAGTCTCTGTTGCCAAATTCAGTGGATTAAAAGAGGCAGTGGGCGTGCAAAGAGACAATGTGGCTCTGTCTTCCATTTTCCCACTGAGAGAGGTTAATAAATGGGACTCCCATATCTATTTTCCCTCTATGGCAAGTGAACCTGCTTCAGTGCACACCACCGTTTACTGCAGTTTTCTCCAGATTCCCCTGAAAATCAACCTGTTTCTCAAGTGCTCCCAGCAGATAAAAGACAGAGTAGAAAATACAGACTTGGAAAGTGCATCTGGAGCAGGATGATAGACAGACATAAAAGCCAGGGCAGCTTATCCAGTTCCTTCCCTGAGCCCTACTGGGACTCTTCCTGTCCCAACAGATGTTCTCCAGTGCTTTGCCCAACCTTGTTCTTAATCCCAAGGGATAAAACTTCCACCACTTCTCTTGGGAAACTGTGCCTGTAGTTCTAAGACCTCACTACTCGATATCCTCCCAAACTCCTATTAAAATGTAAGTCCTGTGAAGTTCATTCACTTCCAAGCCCTTTCTGCTTCCCTCTGTGGAGCCTCACACGGTGCTGCAGCTGGTGGAGGTGCAATGTCTTGGTGGACAGGGGGTTTAGATGACCTGGTTTCAGACTAACTCCTCTCCATTGGGCTGCTTTGACTGAACTCGTGGTGAAATGAGGGGTTCAGTGGTTCCTGAGTGAGGTGGTGACCTGTGCATGGTGCTGTGTCAGCTCTTACCAGCTAAACCCCAGGGAATATCACCCATTTCTGCTGGCTGGGGAAGTAGGATCACCCGAACTAGGATACATTCCCCAGCAGAAGCTGTTACAAACATCACATCCTTACCTGTCACCACCAGCTGCATGGTGAGGTTCTTATAGAGGCCGTATTTGGGGTTGCTCAGGACAATGGTGTAGTTCCCAGCATGTTTGGGTCTCACATCCCGTATTCCCAGCCTGTACTTCAGTGGATCTGGCTCATAGCAGGTGTGGTTGTCCTTGATCAGTTTGCCATCCTTGTACCTGTTTTGGAAGTCCCATCAAGGCTCATTAAGAAGGTGTTCTCTCAGAAACACTGTCACCCACTCTGTGGGTAAAGAGTCATCCTTGGGAACCAGTAAGGGTCCATAATATATATATTTATATGGGTCTACAATCCCTGCTCGAATCTGATATACTTCCACACTAGAACTGAGCACCACCTGGAGTGCTTGGTTTCCAACGAACAGGAAAAAGATGTTTTAATGGATCTGAATGAGCAGTGCCTCTCACATGCTCAACTGCAGTCAGAAATGTACATCTAAATGCCCCAAAATCACGCTGGGTGGGCAATACCAACTGCAGGAAGTCACGGGTTAGCAAAATGTATGTCCTCAGCTTTAAAGGAAGAGATTAACTAAGCAAAATTCTCTGTCAATATATGTATGTGAACCTTTGAAGTTTCTGAAAAGTTAAAGTCTGTGACCTGGAGAAAGACAGTCAATAGGAAGGTCAGTGAGGAGTTCCCAGCCTGGAATGTTCACTGGGAGTAGGAGAGCAGGCTCTGTATGAGTAGGTTCCTCTTCACTGCTAACCCAACATGCAGAGCTGGGTTATGGTCAGGAAATAGGCCAGACTTTGCCACACACAGAGCTTTAGGCTTGGTGCAAGGAGAAGCTGGGACACATGTCCTACTGCCTGAGAATGCTGGAAACTTCCTTTACAGTCATTAAAACAACTGTCCTGAGAGACCTCCAGCATCAACAGCTGCAGCTTCGAGGGAAGACAGCTCTGGTGGTCCCAGGCAGCCCCCAAACAGCTCCACACTGAGCCTGAACAAAGCCTTGGCAGAGAGAAGGGCTCAGTCCCCACCTCAACTCCCAACATCCCCAGATAACAGCAGCAATTAAAACCACCTCCTGGCAGCACTCATTTCACTGATTTGACTAATGTTAGAGAATTTAGGGTTATTGCACTGCTGATAAAACACAGCAAGGCCAGCCCTGAGCAATCTGGTTTGTGCCTGCCAGGCACCGAGCTGGCCAAGGACAGGTGCTCTGGGCAGTGCCACCTTCTCTGCCAGGACAGGCAAACCCCTGCCAGATGTCCAGTTAAAGATGTATAAGGCATTGGATGGAGTTGTTAAAGACCCTGTTAGAATTCCAGGCAGAATGAAGCCCGGAAAAGCAGCAAGAGAGAAGACAAGAGGTGAAAGGCAAGGAGAGACACGAATGTCTCCCGGAGCTGCTGCCGTGTTGCCCCTCCTGTTCAGCAGATCCATTACAGTCCTGCTGGAGCCCTGAGTTTGGTCTGGAGGATTCACTGTATTGTTTACAAGGATTTGGTGGTACAGGATTGGAGGAAACCACTTAAAAGTTATGAAAAGAAACAATTTGTCATGTTAAGAACATGTCCTTTCTATTAACCCCTTGCAGACTGAGGCACTGATGAAGGGAGTCAACAGGCAACCCTTTCCCAAGAGCTTCCTCCTTGAATCTCCCAAACAGTTCTGTGTCCAGGGTAAGTGAAACCCTCATTTTTCCTTTAGGGACCTTTTCTGAAGGACTAGGGGGAATACCAGCATGGGAATGAGGTATGGCTTGCCCAGCTCCACAGAACTAGGGCAGCTCAGAGCGGAGTTCCATCTCAGCTGAAGTGTGAGCCCCCAGCTCTGAGCACTCCCAGCTCTTATCTCTGTGCTAAGGAACAGTGACGATCTCTTCCAGACAGGAGCCCTAAAGGAGGTGCTGTGTCCCTGTCTTTGCTCACGATGTGGGTACTCACCAGGAGACGCTGGGCCGAGGGAAGGCGTCCACCTTTGCAGCCAGTTTCAGTGACTTGTGTCCCGAGGTGATCTCGTAGTAAGGCCCTTTCTTATGTGAAACGGTGATGTAGGGTTTGTCTGGGAAGAGAAATGAGCAGGAAGACAAGGAATGGCAGATCTGCCTTGGGACAGCGCTCACACCTGTGAACTGTGCTGTGGCTGCCTGGGATTGTTTCCAGCACAGATCTGCAGAGCTCAGCCAACCAAATGGAATGTCAGGCTGCTCCTGAACAGCACAGCCACAGCCAGGAAGGGCTGTTTCCACGAGGGACCTGATATGAAAAGCAGGGAATATACACCTGCACTGGCCCTGGATCGGGGTGTGAAAGTGCCTGGAGTGTCCCTTGTCCATGTGGAGGGACAGGCTGGATTTACAAGGGCCTCAGCACCACACGGGACTTTTTCAAAACAGTTCAGTTCCCAATTAATCCACGTCCTCAGACATCCCAGAACCCCAGACTGGTTTGGGCTGGAAGGGACCTTAAAGCTCATCCAGTTCCACCCCCTGCCACGGGCAGGGACACCTTCCACCAGCCCAGGTTGCTCCAAGCCCCGTCCAACCTGGCCTTGGACACTTCCAGGGCTGGGGCAGCCACAGCTTCTCTGGGCAACCTGTGCCAGGGCCTGCCCACCCTCACAGGGAGGAATTTCTTCCCAGTATCCAGTCTAAATGTACCCTCTTGAACGTGTTTGAAGACACAATGCTGGGTGCTGACTCATAGATGTTACAGGTGACTGATGATTGGTTTAACTAGTTGGATTTCTTCCTAATGCCATTTCTAGAGCAACAGATTTCCTACCTTTAAGCTTAACAACCTTGGTCCCTGGGTGCCCTGGCTTCGCTGCAGCACTTACCATACACTGTAACTGTGACATTGGCCTCCAGCCTGGTGGCATTGAATGTCCTGCAGATGTACAGCCCTCCATCCTCCATGGTGACATTTTCAATTGTCAGGCTGCTGCCCACTTTATACACCACATCACTCTGGTCCATTGCTCTCCTAGGATGGGGGTGCTGCAAGTCAGAAAAAAAAGAGGGTCAAAAAGCAGCAGAAAGAGGATTGTTTTGTTCAGCCTTTCAAATTCTGCCAGTAAAGCAGTGATTCATACAAAAATTATCATATCTCCCCGTCAATGAAATAAATTATATAAAAAACAAATCAGCAGGAAGAGCTCTTGTGTGAGGTTTCATTATTGAGTCTAATAAGAGAGAGAAACATAGTGGAACTGTGGTGCTTCTCTACTGAAATCTGGGGAAACAGGTAAACAGGGGGATGTATCAAAGCTCAGCCCTTCTCCAGGACCAGATCCCAGGGATCTTGGGGCAAAACAGCTGTAGGGTCAGAGCTGTGCCCTGAGGTTTTGGGGTTTTTTTAAATTTATTTTGGTCACAGTCAGTATTTTTCTGTATTAAAAGACTCCTACTTTCTAAAAGAAATATATTATGACAGAAATATAATATATTATGATAGCCAGGTGCCAATGCAAATTCCTGTAGCATTTTAGAAAGCATTATTACTTCTAATAGGATATTTTAACCCAGAGATTTGGCCAAGAAATTTTACATTTATAATATTGGAAATATAAGGAGGGTTCATAGGAAAACAACTCTCTTCCACCATATGGGGTTCAAGAAACGAGATTCAGTCACACCAGTGCTTGCACTTCGATAAATTCTGTTATGTTTTCTGTAGTTTCTTCACTGAAAAAAACCCCAGACGTTCTTCCTTTAAGTAAGCAAATAAGTCAGAATTAATCAGTTTTTAGGAACCACATTTTACACCTTCCCAAGAGGCCTGGATCCTTCTTTGAAATGTGTGTTTTGCTGAACTAAAAATAAAAAAAACACCACACTAATTTTAATTCTGAGCACCAAACAGAACCGTGAGCAGAATCTCAGGTACACGAACTGATTTGTAAAATACCCCTTGTTCCCTCTGTTGTTTCCTTGGGAGAACTGAGAGGGTTTGGTACCTGAAATGCTCAGTCTCTTTCATGTTTCCACTTCACATTTGGCACCTTTGTGTTGCCCTCCCCAGAAAGCTCAAGAACATACACTCAGAATTTAGATTCCATTCTTTGCTGGCAATTTCAGCAGGTACAATTGTCTTTTGTTTTGCTTTTTCCTACTTCATAAATCCCCAAATGGATGAGCAGATGAACAACTTGCAACCTTCATGGCTGCCTTTGAGACACAGAGGGGAGAAGAAATGAGAGTTTTTCTTCCCAATAAGAAGCAAACACTTCCAGCTCTCCTTGCCAGGGTATTTTTAGCCTGAGATTTGCAGTTTAATCTGCAGGTTCAAGAAGGTCAGATAAGTTTCAGATTCATCCAGACTAAAAATAGGATCAATTGTAGGCTTGCAACTGGTTGGACATGTTTCAGAAGAAGGCGTGGTCAGGTTTGCCTCAGCCCTGTGGTCAGGTCTTTGTTTTGGGGAGGGGGAGATGCATGGAAGCAGAATCAGTTTGCATCCACTCACCCTCCCACGGGGACACGTCCAGATGAACTCAATGCGTCCGTTGATGAAGGTTTCTGCTTTGCATTCCAGATGGAGAGTCTCTCCAACCAGCAGTTTTTTGGGAGTTGCTTTCAGAGCCAGGTTCTGTATTCTGCCCTCTGGAATGGAAAGGGCAAAGGTGTAACCTCACAGCACTCTCTGAATCAGTCACACGAAGGGTGGAATCCACACCACAGTTGCCTCTCCAACATCCACTCCTTTCACTTCCCAAAACACCTCCCCTTATTCTGTCCTTGCAGTGGAAACTGCGGGAAATGCCCACACAGGGAAACAGTGGGTCAGCTGTGTAAATGCCTGACCAGCAGCTAATCCCCGGGACAGTCACTTAGGCATGACTTCTCCTGCCTTTGCCGTGTTTAGCTCCAAGCCTCACTCCTCAGCTCCAGAGAAAGGCTTTCCAGAGGTGACTCATCGTGGGGATCTGTGAGAGGCTCCACTTCTGTGGAACATGAAACCTGGTTCTCCTGCCCTCTCCTGCTCTGCCCCCTTCCCTTTCTGAATGGGATCCCCAAACCTTGATCTTGCATATTTATTGATGCCTTGAACTCATCAGCTCTGAACTAAATTTCATCCTGTTTCTGGTGCCCTGTACCAAACACCCCTCTGAGCACTGCACAGTAACACAGGATAGAGTAAGGGATTGACTGGGTCCTTTTGGGCTGCAGAGGGATCATCTAAGAGGCTTTTTAGGTTTGCATTCATAGTTTAGTAAAAAGTTACTCCAGCAATGAAAAAAACAGAGCTAGAGAGAGATTTACAGGACTCTTATTTGGCTGCCATATAAATTTACAAGCTTGTTGTTTAAAGCTGAGTGCTAATTGTATAGAAGGATGCCATGATCTAATGGGAATGAAGTCACAATAAATGTAAGATATATGAGGAAAGAAAGAATATTCATGGAAAGCAAAAGAAAAACAAATTCTAGTTGAGTTCATATAAAAGTCCAGCACTCAAAAATTTAATGTTCAGTTGCTTCAAATTCAGCTTTTCTTTATGAGCTGAAGCTCAACTGTAAATACAAGGGAAATGGTGTAGTAAATCAGCAAGAGAAAATATACAAAAGAGCAAAGATTTGAATTAGCAGTTTAGTGAGATTTTTATATCATGATCGTGCGTGTTTAATGACCAGAAGCAAAAATAAAGCTGCTTTTAGTTTATCCTAAACCAGCAGTTGTTTGAATATACATACAGGTCAATCCAAGCAAACAAAGCCTTGGTGGGGTTTGAATAAAACACTCCTGTTTTGTACCACCTCAACACCTGGTAATTTTTCAAAACCAGGAGTGGATCAAATCCAAGCTCCATTGAATAGGAAGAAAGGGGAAGACTGAGTTTTCTTTTAGCATTCCAGCTTGGACTCGCTCGAGATCCATACCAATTAGACATATCAAATGTAATTGAGGCTCCCCAAGGAATAACCCCGGGGGCTCGAGTGGAACAGAGCCGGTGTGGCCGTGCCTGGCGCCGGGGGTCACTCACCCAGTCTCTGGGCCAGGTAGTAGGAGTTGAACACGGTGCCATTGATGTTTGCAGAGCATGTGAGCACTCCAGAGTACACAAAGGAGTGAGAGGGGATGACAAACCCTCTCCTCGGGTCCCACACCATCCTCTTGAAGTTGATCTCTGCAGAAGAAGGATACTGGAAGAGAACAGACAAAGAGGCTTGTGAGACCTTCCCTTTCCCCTCCGACCATCGAGGCAACCAGCCAAGGCTGCTGGGGGAGAGACGGGGGGAGATTCGACCTCCCAGAGTGGTGGGTGGTCTCATTCCACACACTTCTTAAGCAACATCAACCTAAGCAAACAGAAAAGCCCTCCCTGAGGTGGGACTGTCTTTGAAATCCAAAACTCGGACATCAGAATGGGGTTTTTCAGCAGCCCCAGTCCTCTCAGATCTTGGGCA
This sequence comes from Myiotriccus ornatus, assembly GCA_036023395.1. Lineage (NCBI taxonomy): Eukaryota > Metazoa > Chordata > Aves > Passeriformes > Tyrannidae > Myiotriccus > Myiotriccus ornatus. Next base: position 18,210,068 of record JAYRBT010000156.1, read on the forward strand.
AGATGCTGTGCTACCCACTGCAGGTCCCATTTCTCTCATCTCCTTATGGGAAATAATTATGCCCATCTTATATTAATTTTGTAGGGTAATATTTTTGCAAGTGGTTAAGAATAAGATTTGCTTCTCCCAGTTCCACACATTTTCCTGGGATCTCACAGTACTTTATAAATATGTGTGAAGTGAGAGCCCCCTAAAATCAGAATTATTCATGTCACTGACTCACCTGAGAGCAGTTATATACAAGGTATGATCTGTGGCCAGTCATCTGTACCACAGAAAGGGAGAAGACACTCTCAGAGCACCCCATGGACTTCCTGGTGACTTCAAAGTGTAAATCACAGGATGGCAGAAATAAGGGGACTTGGTAACAGACATTTTTTGTCCTAAGTTCATAAACATTTGTAATGTTCTGAGATTCTTGAAAAAAACACTCTCTGTAAGTTCTCCTCATGAGGAAGAAGTGAGAATACAGAAGGCAAATTAGGATGAACCCTCCTCCATATACCCTTGGACACACCAGTGTTGAGTAGCTTGGCTTTTGTTGGTGGGAATAATTAGTTTATTGCTACTATTAATAGTAACACACAGGGAAACCCTGTGTGTTAATGTGAAATTAAGTGCAGAGAAATAGCTCAGGAGTGTGTTTTTGCAGGAGGGTGAATGGAAGCCTAGGTAGGTCTGACTCCCATCAGGACAAGGGAAAGCCCTTTAGTACTGGGGATGCTCTATAGGAGTGTTGAGATCACTTCTGCCCCCAAAAATGAAGGGTTTGGGGAAATCTCAGTATGGCTAACTTTATTTGCAGAGCTTCTCCCTCCTCCTCCTCCCATTCTGGCTGCTCAAAAGAGCAATGTGAATGAACAACTTGATGTTGTTCTTTTCTCAAAGACCTGGTTTTATCTTGTGGAGCTAACCAAGGAAGAGCAGCACCAGGGACTGCAAGCAGGAATTCCCCCAGTGATGGAACAGTTTTGCTCCTGCTCCTGTTGTTAAGCAGTGTGCAATTTTTGTTTGTCTCCCAACAGCTGGAACCCTTGTTTGGCACTGCAGCTTAAATAGGATTTAGTCTAAATAATTCTGTTCCATGGAACTTCCAGCTTCAGGCCCTGGGAGCTGAGGCTCAGAACTCCCCTCTGAATACACAAGGGATGAGGCTGGCATTGGTTTGGGTCACTTGTTGTTACATTTCCAGCCCAGACCAAAGACAAAGGGATTCTGGCTGAGGGGCAGGGACCGGGGATGTTGTGTGGGAAGGAGGCACAGTGAGACAACTGCTGTCTTTTGGAGCAGCAGCTCTTCTGACAGCAGTAGGAAACAGGGATTTCATGTAAATGCTTTTGAAATAATCAAGCTGTGGCGTCTCTGTTTAGAACCATTAGAAAAAATAAGACAAATTACAGAAGGAGATCTGAGACCTGAGGCTTATTCATGCTTTAACACTCTTGAAGGTCAGAGCTGTAAGTGGCAACTGCACACTGAACCAGATCAGTGACTAAACAGATCTGACAAAACTGAAAATGCTTTTTTTTGCCCAGAATTAAAATCATGTTAAGCAAAATTAAAATCTGAAATGTGTGTCTTAGCATGAGTTCATTAATAACAAAGATGATATATAGAGTTAGCTGGGATCTGCTTAGTATTAGCAAGAGGTACCTTTCTCCATGCATATTTAAAGGGCAGAGAGTGCAATGATTTTAAAGTATAATGGTAACATAAGGAACTTAATTTACAGTGGAAAAAAATACATTTTCTACAAGAATAATAAAATGTGATAAAGCTGAACTTCATGGTTTGGCAGCTCTGCTCCCCCATGGCAAGAGGAGGGGAAAGAAAAAATAACCCCACTCGGGAGGCCCTTTTCAACACTACACACATATTAAATGTCCTCATAAAACATCTGAAAATATATATTTAAACAATCAAACAAAAAGCGTCGATGCTGCTCGAAGGAAGTCACAGTGGCTTCCCTGCCTTTGAAGTGCGTTGTCTACTGGAGATTAAATTTGGAAGCAGAGGATGTTCTAAATTTGTCCGCCCGCCCTGTCCACCTCTCTCCCCTCACCTCCGCCCCTCTCCCGCCCCGCTTCCTCCGCTCACGGGAAGCCGCCGCCTTGGCTCCACGGGGCAATTCCCACCCAGGCACAGCAGCCGCTGCCTTTCCGCCGCTGGATCCGCTGGATCCGCTGGATCCGCTGGATCCCGGGGCTGGCGGCGCTTCCCGGAGCGCTCCGTGGGGAGCAGGGCTCAGCGTGGCATCGGCCCATGGGCTGAGCTGGGAGGGACCCACGGGGATCATCGGGTGCTGTCCCTGCTCCCCCCAGAGCAGAGCTCAGTCCTCTCCTCCTCTGCCCCTGCCCAGGCAGCTGGAACTGCAGGGAGGTCTCCCCTCAGTCTCCTCCAGCTGAACACACCAAGTGCCCTCAGTGTCCTCACACAACTTCCCCTCAAGGCCCTTCACCATCTTCACTGCCCTTCTCTGGACGCTCTCTAATAACGTAATATCTTTCCCATATTGTGGTGCCCAAAACTGCATCTACGTCCATGCCCTGCCCTCCACTGCTCTGCCTTGGAGCGGGAGAATCTTTTGGGGACTATTTTCTGTGCATCTCACTCCAACAGCAAGATAAAGGGCTTCAGTTTGTGTTGGAAATTACCAGAAGAGAATTTAGCTGGCAAGGAGAGCAGGCCTGCCCCTAAATAAGGGAATAAATGTGGAGGTTGGAGTTCCAAGGCCACACTGAGTCTCACGTGACTGAGAGCACTCTCCAGCCATGAATTTGTTTGAAGCAGGCTGGAATAAGATGGGGATGTTTCATTTTTGTAGCCAGGGAAGGAAGGTGATAACACTTATCCAGGCTAAAGTGATAAGCTATAACTGGAGAGGAGCCGTGTTGCCCCCTTTTAACCCCTGCTGACAGAAGTTAAAAATGGAGATCTGCTGCAGCAATAAGGCCCATGCTGTCCCTCTGCACGTCTGCTGGAAACCTGCCACGGGTCTCAGCAGGAGCCTCCGGGATTCCATGTGCTGTCTCCCAGGAGAAGGAGACATCTGAGACATCCAGCTGCTGAGAGGAGCAGAGGTGCTCGGACCCCTCTCCCAGCACAGCACGAGCCTCTCTGCGTGTGCTCTGCTCTCACACCGTGTCCAGAACAGCCCCATCTCCCACCGCCCCTGAGAACAGGCTGGAAACGGGGCAGGGGATGAGCTCTTGTTCCCATCAGGATGGCTCGAGCCTTCAGCCTGGCACGGGAATGGAAAGGCACATAACTTAGGAGGAAAAATGCAGGATTGGAGCCAGAAGACCTGTGTTCTGTTCCTCACTCCATGACAGGCTTCTCTGGAGAGCAGCTCTAAAGCCCTTCAGACGAGTGACTAGACCTCCATCAATTCAGAAAGCCCCAGACCTTAAATTTCCATTTTTATTATCCAAAACAGCCTTGGCCTCCACAGACAGTTCTGTAACCTTGACATTCAGGTGTAACTGCTGCCAAAGGGGTGAATGCTGCAGCCACTTATTCTCCCAACTCTGAAACTTGGTTTAAATTGATGAAATGAAGGAAAAATGGGCAACTGTTCTGAGGAAGTTCAAGGTATAAAAGAGAGAAGCCTTCACAAGAGAACGAATAACCAGGTGTTATACAAAGAATTCTGAAGAAAAAACAGTGCTTTGTCACCTACCTTTGCCAATTTATGGAGGAACACCAAGCTACAAGGTCAGAAATACATGTGATACACTCAGCCTAATCCCCCAAACACCTTAGCACGCAGTTTAATCGTAACGCTGCAAGACCAGGACCCTGCCTCTGGATTTTTGCTATTTTTTTTTCTGAAACTTACCCAGCTTCATACATGTTAATTTGTGTTTTGAGCCACTGTGTTGGCAGCCCAGAGCTGTGAATTGAGCTTCTCTGAAGCAGTCACTTACCTGGGTAAGCTTGGGTCTGATGTCTGGAGAGGTGACACGGCAGGGGACAACCACCGTCTTCTTGTCATCCAAAATGTAGATGATTTCGGGATGCTCCGGGTGAATCTCCACAAATGGATTCCTGTAGTCTACAGGGAAGAGAACGCTGATGTGCAAAACTGCTCCTTTATTGCTCAGTTGCTGGGAGGGCACTGCAGTCTGAGCAGTTAAACTGCCCAGAAAGGCTCACCGGGGCGTGTGACAGGACACCCACTCGTGTCCTGCCTGTTTGTGAATGCCAGTGTCACCTCGGGATTAGAGCCACGGACCAGTGGCTTGGGATCTAGCCTCGTGTCCATCCAGAAATTGCCCAGAATGGCACAGATTTCTGTGCAAATACATGAAAAACTCCATGGACTACCAAATCAAGATGACGGTGCTACTCGTGGGTGTTGGGAGCCCTCTTGTCACTCATCCAGGGGTATCGAAATGTGTTTCCTGACTGATGATAATAGTCTTTGCTCAGGGAATGTCATGGAAACGGGTAAGTGCTGTCATTTGGAATTAACCTTCAAAGGATCAGCTCGGTGCAGAGCTGGAGTTCCTTTCCTCCACAATCCAAACCAGTTTCACTCACAAAGGCTGACAGCAGAGACTGACACAGGAGAGTGGCATTTTTGCCTTTTGTGGTTTGGAGAGCTTAATTTTAGCTCTGAGAACTGGAAATAGGATTCTTAGGAGACAAAATATACCATAGGATTCATCACAATGAGGGCAAGTGTTGGTTGGAGCTTTGTGTGTGCGTCAGAGAGGCCACACGTGGTGATGACCATGTTTTATAAGAGGCTCTTGGGGCACTGTGCAAGTAGCAGAGATGTGGGATTAGTGTGGGGAGCTGTGACAAGGGGCTGATCAGGAGAACTGAACATGAGGCAGTAAAACAGCAGGTAAAGAGCAGAAATCTGGATGATTTCTCTGATTTTTACTATTGTCTTTTCATGCCAGCTTTTATTCTGAGCCACTGGTTTATTGGAGTGGGTTGCTCCATCAAAAGGCACGTGCTTTGGAGTAAGGGCACTGCAAGAAACATTAGGTGAGAGAGATTACTGGAATTAAAAAATTAGACCTGTAATGTCCCCACATTTAGGAAGTTCAGATACACATCTGAACTTTCTGGTCAGGCAGGAGCTGGTTCTAATCAAGCCTGGGGCTGAGAAACCAGATCTCCAAACCACAGCTCTGTGGGTTGGTCCAATCCCTAAAACTAATAGGAAATAGTTATACTCAGTCCTGTGTTGTTCACTTTCCCAAACAGGTCTGTTAAAGTCTTCTGTTGAGTCACATTATGAAAATGTGTTTAGTGTTTGTCCCTGAGCTGCTCAGTTCCTCTGCAGTCCTGCTCTCCAGCTGAACCACACTTGGAGGTATCAAATGTGACAGTGCTTTGATGGCCAATTTTAAAGCTTGTGCATATGGTGAAAGGACTTTCGACTTAAAATAAGACTCTGGACTATTAAAAGAAGATCCTTAGATTATTTGTGATAAGAAAAAGCAGAGAAAGTAGATTTTTATGTATTTGCAGCAAGAACTGGGAGTGCAAAAAAGTGTCAGGGGAAATGTAGTCACGATTATTTCTAGTCCCAAGGAGAAAAAGAGAGAACAACAAACGTGCTGGGGTGGACAAGGGTATAGCTATGAGGAAACTGCTGGGGAAAAAGGAGCTTCTTCATCCCAAACTGTTCCCAATTCTGGGTCAAGTTTGGACTGAAAAGATGGGAACACTGAATATAAAAATACTTGTGCCAGTATTTTTAGAGTGAATTTCAGAATAGCACTGTTTGTTTAAAAAGTAACATAAGTCAAAAAAAAAAAAAAAGGCAGCTAAGCACGTGTTAAATAATCCTGAAGTGTTGGAAAGTATTGAACTGTGCAATGATTGATACACCTTAGTCAAAACAGAATAATATTTCTCAAAAAAAGGCAGTTTCTGGGTTATAAAGGTTGGGTGGGGAAAGGGAGGGATAGCTTGAGCTGTGATTGTTAATCACTGGTGAATGTTGGGTCTCAGGGGCTTTATTCTCACTGTGTTTTGAAAAAAAAAAAAAAAGAAAGAAAAAGGTTTTATATTTTGTGGGTCCTTCTCTTTCCTAAATAAGTGAGGTGTCCCAGAGCCCTGTGCAGGCTGTGCTTTGTGTTATGGCAGGGCTTTATCCAGTCTGTAGCCTGAGCCTAAAGTGGGTTCTCTGTCTGCCAAAGGGTTGTTCCCTCCCTGTATTCATCTGCAATACTGGGGCTCTTCAATGTGCTGGGATACCTGGGAGAGGGAGATACCTGGGCTGGGATATCTGCAGGGATGAGTGGAGCAGCTCCTGCTGCTGTGACAGCTGCACTACTACAGGCTTGACATGAGAGCTTAAACAGGAGGTTTTAGGGCTGCACTTGGGCCATCAGGGGACAGTGACCCTGGAGTGGAAGGGACAGGCAGCTGCAGGGGAAGGTCAAGCACCTGGGTATGTCCATGAGGTCAGGGAGGCTTTATTTTCCTCCCTAACTGTAAAAGTCTGTGCAAAAGGAAAAAACAATGTCATAGAATTCCAGAATGGTTTGGGTTGGAAGGGACCTTAAAGACTATCCAGTGCCACCCCCCTGCCATGGGCAGGGACACCTTTCACCAGCCCAGGTTGCTCCAAACCCATCCAACCTGGCCTTGGACACTTCCAGGGATGGAGCAGCCAGAGTTTCTCAAATATCTCAGTCATCAAGCACTATAAAAGGCCCAGCACACAGAGAACAGGCAAACCTGGTGTGTCCTGCAGCTGCTCGAGCTCCAGCTGCTCCAAACCCCCTCCTGAGCAGGACCAGGCACACTGGAAGGAGAGGCTCTGAGCAGCAGCCTTTCCAGGCAGCTGGACCATTCATTAACAGATAAGCAAATGTAAAGTGGCTCAGCACTGGAGCTTAACAAAATGACAAAGAATAAATTCTGAACTAATCAAGTGCCAGCTGATACCTTTGTTATGGTTTGTGCAGACAAAAAATAGATCCTTCATGAAACTCCTAAGTAGTTCAGACTGACCATAGCGTGGAAAAATGATCTGCTGGAACACTGGGATTGTCACTGCCAGCTTTACAAACATGTCCACCACCTTCAGTTCATCAGCAATCAGTTAACTCCTTGTAAAAAAGTCTCTCAGAGACAGAATTTCTTGAAACTACAGGGACAGGGTCGCTTTTCTTTAAAAATGATAACCTCAGCCTCAAGGAAGATGTAATTCCAGGTGGTGTAAATCAACTGCACTCAACTGGTGCAATTTGGAGAGCTGTGGCGTGGGAGATGCAGGTGTTGTCCTCTCCACAGTCACCAGCACTGAACTCCAAGGGAAAAATTCCCAGCAAAGAAACACTTGCTGAAAATAGAGCATTTCCCTGTAGCTTGGCACATCTGTTCCTCCTGAGCTGGGAAGGTGATATGCCCGAGGAATCTTACCCCTAAAGAAACACCCATCAATTCCCATGGGATAATTTAAAAGAATGATTTACTGTGGCTGCAGAGCTCATTATATGTGAAGAAAGACAAGAGTTGAAGCCCATTAGGGACTTATCAGCTGCAGCCCCGGCTCCAAGGCAAGGGAAAGGCCCCTTCCCTTCGGTCTCAGACTGGCTGTCGAGCTCCCCAGGTCAGTGGAAGTTTGCAGGAAGCTGCAGCCAGGCCAGGGTGTTACTGTTTACCCAGCACAGCTCGGGAGGGAACACACACAGCAAAGCCAAGGAAGCCGTGGCAGGGGGATGGAGGAGGGAAGGGACCTGCTGTCCAGCCCTGGGGACAGCCAGGCAGGGAAGTCAAACACCACTCACAAAAGCAACTCAAAGGTCAAGTGCCTGCAGAACATTGTTTTCTTTCAGGCAGTGAAGCCCTTTATGCTTAGAGTCTCATTCTGTCCAGGAGGAGATTAGTTGCTGCTCAGGATGAGCTTTGGGAGGGTCCCTTTTAGCTCAGCCCTGTCCTGCCACCTGGTGAAGCTGAGGGACCTAAACCCCCCCAGCACTGCACTCAGGGTATTGTAGATTCAATCTCTCCTACAGCTCTTTACTTTCCAGCACTCTGCCATCTGCCTGTGTCTGAAACATCCTCCTGAGACACACACACAGGATTTTGTACAGGGTTTTGGGTGCTGTTCGTTTCTGCTCGTGTTTCCTGCACCGTGACAGCAATTTGTCTCATGATATTTGTCTCACATCTAAAGCAGGGGAGCTGATATTGCCTCTCCCTTCAGATGCTGTCTGTCAGCCCACGGAGATGACAAGCACTAAATGGCCTTTGAGGACAGTCATTCACGGCTCTTCATGTCCGTGTAATTCCTGAACATTCTCATTTTGCTTCGCACTTTGTTCCAGCTAAAGATAATTCTCCCGCCCTCACTCTTTATTCCCTTCCTTCAGCTATACCTAAGCTGGGAAGCCTGGGCAGAGTTTTGCAGGTTCTTTAAGTTCATGTTTTGACATAATCCCCATGAAGTCTGTCTTCATCAAGGTCAAAAATACTGAGAGGAGGTTCATAACCTGTTCTTTACAGTAATGGGAGCATTAGCAGTGAAGTGACACTTTGGGCAGAGCATTTTGGAAAACTTCACAGGGAAGTTGCCTGGTCTGCTGTATTTCCCCTGGTAACCCATCAAAGCTTCCTCTAGGTACAGGAGTAACTTCTATAAAGGAACTTGTTTTGAAACTGGATCTTCGAAAATAAAAGACCTTTCAGTTTAGCAATGAAAAGAATTGGTGGTGGAATGTTTAGATTAAACAGAAAGCAGAATATTTTCTCTTTGGGCAAAACAAAAGTGACTGCAAAGCCCCCAGAAGCCATTCTGAGTCAACATGAAGCATTCTGTTTTGGTCAAATGAAATGCATTCTTCCCCTGGAGATTACTGTAAGAAACACAGGAATATTTGTAGAGACAAAAAAATAATACCTTCAAAGTGTTACTTGAAAATTGTAGAAGCAAAATGTTTCTCACTGCCAAACAAATAAAGGCAAAATGGAAAGATTTATGTGTAAAAAAGAACAACACAAAAAAGAATTCTCCATGCTTTGGGTGGAATTATGTTTAAAGCAGCAGGAGAATTTATAAATTCTGATTCCTCACACCAGACTTTAGGCAGGCTTTGAGTTTGTAGAAAATATTCCCCAGCTTTACCTGAAGTGCCTTTAAGAACAGGTCATAGTTAAGTCCCATTAAGAACAGGACTCCCACATTAGCTGCTGCTGCCAGACCTTGGGGAAGGCTCAGCAGCTCCTGAGTGGATAAGGAATGGGAAGGAAGAAGTGAGGGAAGTGTGTGTGATTTTGGCTGTTGGGATTTCACTCAGAAATTCTCCATCAGTGGGGAGGGGATTGGTACATTTTCCTACTGGGCTGTCAAGAGCTGTCCCTGACAGTGCCAGGAACATCTGCTGCTCACTCAACATGGGATCTTACAAGGCTCCTGCACTCAGCAGACCCTTTAGGATACAATGTGAAGATACTGAATGTCTTGATTCAGAATTAAAAGCATCTTGCTTTTCCCTTGGATCCAGCCCTTAGTCCTTGAGGAACAACAGAGAGGGTCCTGCCCCGTGACAGTCTGTATTCCCACGTGGTGTGGCCCTGACACTGTTCACTGGGATGTGGTGCCAAGCCCTTCCAGCACTCTGTGTGGGACACCAGTTTATCTGCTGGGCTCCCCCTGAGAGGACAGAACAGCCTTTGCCTATCTCAGCTTGCTCAGTGTCTGGCAGCAAGTGCAGCTGTCTCGGTGTCTCCAGCGTGGAAGAAAGGAGAAATGCAGCTCCAACTCTGTTCCCACTGGAATATCTTGGGGAAAGCATGCCAAGACCCAAGCCAGGCTGTCAGCCTGGCCCTGCATTTCTGCCTCTCACATATGCATTATCTCTGTGAGCTCTCAAGAGAATTAAGAAAGTAGAAATCAGCTTCAAAGACCATCAGAATCAAAATATGATCTCATGTGAGGGGTGTTTCCATGCACTTCCATCCTCTTTAGATTTCTCTGGGTGGGGAAGGGATGGAGACAAGGGGGCTTCACATCTCTGGGCTGTGCTGGCCGATACAGAAGAGGCTGTGGCTGATGTGACACTCTACCCTAATGCAGCATTTGTACCAGCTCTCCTCACTCTTTCCAGTGGCAAGGGAGAGTTCCTGCCCTGCCCTGGGGATGCCTTGCTTCTGGAGCTGACCAGCAGGACGAGCTGCTGGGATGCACCCTCTTTTTCCTTCAGAATGGCCTTAACAGGACTTGTGCTCCCATATAATGTCTGTCTTGCTTCAGATTTGATTTGCAGTGCCTGTGCTCTGGACTCCAGGTATTTGTATGCATGGCAGGACTGCACTGTGGCTCAGGCTGGCAGTGCTGGTGCCTTCGTGGTGTCCACTTGAGCTTTAACAGGAGCCAGAACTCAGAGTCTCTGCAGGGGTATCTTGGGGTACACTGTGCTCCTCTGAACATCAGTTCTGAAAAACAAATTGCTCCCTCAGTCCTGCCGCGTTCCTGACTCACAGTAGCACTGAGGTGGTGAAACACCAGCAGCTGATGGCTGTGGGTGGGGGGACCCTGTTAAAAAGCTCACCAGTTTCTGTGATCAGTGAGCCACTGGGACCAACAGGAACTGGGGAATGTCCCCCACTGTGCTTGGACCCATGTGGGAGCCAGCACTGCTGTACTGGGCTCACACACAGCATTTTGTGCCAACTACAGTCAGAGGAGGTGGGACTTATGTTTCTGAAGTACTTGTTTGAGAACCAGCCCTATCACAGGCAGAATTATTTCAAGAAAGAGAACAACAGCCCTGCTTTAGACTTGAGGGTGTGTGTTGCTGGCCCCATGTCTGTGATGAAGAGGTGCCTCCTTTAGCCCCACAGCTCTAGCAAAGCAGTGCCTTTGGGGTGTGGGCAGCAACCACAGCTTGGAAACCTGGCTGAACTTTTCCAGGCACTGTTTGGCAAGATGTGACCAGCTCTGGTCACCTCAGCAGTAAAGTCAGACGAGTTGCTGGGGGAGGGAATCAGAACCAAATGGACTGTGCTCCTTCCTCTGAAGCCCTGCTGGAGTGGTACAAAGGGCGCAGCAAAGCCCTGACTGGGACACAGAGCTCGGGGCTGGAACTCAAGAGCTGAGGCAGTGTTTGGGCTGAGGCAGGAGCTCTTCCAGCTGACACCCCCAGCACTCTCACTGTGAGACAGTTCTTTGCTGACAGTAACAGTATTTCAAATAGCTGAGAGCTGCAAGTCCTGACTCCTGTCTAGACTGGGGCCTGAGACAGCCCTTTGGGAAGGTGGAACGAGTCTTTGCTTGATTTGTCTTTTTTTCCTCCTTCTCTAAGCCATGTTAAATTGCATATGTGCCCTACTGTCCTGGTTTCAGCTGGGAATGGTATCTGTGTGTATGTGTATTAAAAGACAGGAAAGGCAATGGGCTACTGGAAAATGTGGGGCCTGGCATCATGTAAATGATATGGAATAAGGGATGGATGCTGTCCTGGTTTTGTCTGGGACAGAGTCAGTTTTCTTCTTAGTAGCTGGTGCAGTGCAGTGCTATGGATTTAGTATGAGAATAAAGCTGATAACACACTGATGGAACCACTGATTTTCACAGAGCCTGCCCTTTCCTTTGGCACAGGGATCCCAAAAGCTGGAATAAAGGAGTATGTTCCTCACAGGAGGTATCGGTTGGGTTGGGAAGGGTGATTGCAGAAGGCAGATGGAAGCGGATGACACGTCTGGGTGGCTGTGGCAGCGTTTGCTGTGGAGATGCTGAGCACATGGGACACCCTGACGTGGGACACCCTGATGTGGCTCCTCCGTGGGCAGCAAAGGCTTGTCCTCAGTGCCCTGTGAGAGCTGGCTCAGCAGGGACAGCGTGTCTGTGCACTGAGCGGGGCCTTCCCCCACCCACCCCGTGCTCTGACAGCAGCCACGAGAGCTGTCTGGCTGCTCTGCCTGCCCAGGGCTGGACCAGACACTGCCTTTCCCTGCAGAGATTATTATCCCTCGGAGCTGCGGTGAACTTGAAGCAGTTAAAAACACCCAGCTATTTCTGTTGCAGCCCTGAGCTACTCTGCATTTTCAACAAGGAGACAGGCAACAGGAGAAGGGGGTTGCCTTCCTTTTTAATTACGATCCCTGGGACTTGCAGCTGCAGCGGGAAGCAGAAAAGGCCTCGGGAACAATTATTCAGGATTAAGATCCTGAGTTGTGCCTCGCTGCTGAGTGTCAGGGTGCAGCTGAGGCTTGGCAGCTGCCCCTGCTGCCGCTGGGTCCCTCCTGATCCCAGTGCTGTGCAGGGTCAGAGCTCCACGGCACCGGCGGGAGAGCTGCCGAGCGCCAGAGCCCGACAGAGCTGAGGAACTGCACCAGGGAGGCTGGAAAAACAGCAGCAAGCACAGGAAATAATAGCCAATAAGCAGGGCTTCCGACACAATCATGTTCTCATTTTGGTGTCAAGCGGCAGGCCAGGAATGAAGGGAAAAAATACCGTTTCCCTGCCTTTTTTGGCAATAATGGCTTGGAACCTCAGAGGACTCTCCAGCCTTCAGGGTCTGCCTCTACATTTTCTCACTCCACCTGGCTCAGCCTCACAAACACCCCACTGAATACTTGCTCTCTCCACAAAACGTCTGGAGAGATGTGCCCTGGACCTCACCCTCATCCAGCACTCACAGAGGACACTTGGAGACAACTGATGGGTTTCTCAGTGATGCCCAGACACCAGTTTCCTTAAAGAGGGGTGTTAAAATGTTGGAGAAAACTACAGCTATGTTCTGAACACCTTGTTTAATTCCACAGCGTGTAGAGCCCTCACTGCTGAGCAGTTTTCTTGTCCCCTGCTGGCTTCCAACAACAGGGACTGAACGGGAGGAAGAGCGTGCCCTGAGCACAGCATCCATGCTGAGGTATAAATAGCTCCATTTCATGGGGCCAAGCAGCTTCCTCAGCCTGGCAGGACAGATCCCAGCAGGCACTTGCAGCTTGCAGACTGAGCTGCTGTGGCAGAGCTGTGCCGTGGGGTGGGTGAGCAGGACAGGGGCCAGGGGGATCCAGAGGGATCCCTGCTGCCTTGCCTCTCTCACCCTCTCACCCAAGGAGTGCACAGTTCAAGCTGGACCATTTTCCACCCACTTTCCCTCAATAACTTTTAAAGCACATGAGTCTGAGTAAGAGCTTTAGAGCGGGGAGGATGCACGACACAATTAAATTGCACCCGAGAGGGGACGGTCCTGGAGGGTGATTTAGAGAAACAGCCACACGGTGCTGTTTGCCAGGGGGACCTTGGCACAGCAGACTCAGGCAAGCAGGAGGACATCCTGCCATATTTTTAGATTTTTTTTTAGATTAGCTCTGTTCCAAAGCACATCACCGGCGAGCATTTCATAACTTATTTTCTGCAGGAAAATGCTCAGGCAGTCCCAGAAGATCCATCCAATTTCCTGCACGTGCTCCTGCACAGAGTAACCGAGGCCTGGGTAGGCAGCCAGGGCACTGACTCAGGAGAGAATTGAGTTTTCAGTGCAGCGTTTCCTGGAGCGTGGGCACAGGGCTGGGTTAACAATGTTACGTGTGGGGCATCTGAGAGGGTGTGATGCGAAAAGGAAACAGCTCAGCACGAGAACCAGGGGGGATGAAGCAACCAGGGCTCAGAGCACCAAGAAAAAAAACAGAAAAGAGGAAATAGAAAGGGAGGAAAAAAATTACTTCAGGAATTAACAAGTAACGCCAAGAAGCTGCTTTCCAATTAGAGGAAAACTTGCTGGGAAAGCAGGATAAGGGTAGAAAGGGACTATTTTCAACAGACATAAAGAGACAGGAAAATGCCACCCACATGAATCAAGCAGGTGTGTTCACCTGGTGGTGCAGAAGCTGAATTTAGCAGTGTGGGCACATCACAGTCCCCTGGGGATGGAAGTCACAGCTCGTGTTGGTTTGACCATCATTGCACTGTCAGAGCTGCCCAGCAAAACTTGTGTTTTCTGTAAGTGTGGGTTTGCTGGGCTGTTCAAATACCATAAGACAAACTCACAGCCTCTTGAGCATTTGTTTTAGGAAGAAGATTTAAAGAACCACAATTTAGCATTTACCAGAAAAATGAAATGAATTCATTCCCATGAGTATTTGTGGGGAACCAAAGGCCAAGACTAATTCAGCACCGGAGGAGTTCATGTCAGCCCCTATTCAACATACTAAAAGTCAGTTCCTTTATCTGAGGATTCACAATCTCATCTTGGAAGATCCAAGATGATTCAGTGTTTAGTAATGCATTTGTCAAGTAGGCTGGGAAAAAAACCCAGCATTTTGGGGCAATATTCTAACAAAAGTTCACATTATTGAACTGGTTGTTCAGTAGGCTGCAGTCACTTAATCACAGAGGACCACGTTCCTCCTCTGAAGTTTCTGCTTCCATTTATTACTGGATCTGAACTCGGTGATTCTGACACATGGGGGAGAGGCAGCTCAAAGGGGACAAAAACGAGCAGTGGGCCATTTTTTACAATAAAATATGTATAATGCAGTCAGCCAGCTTTGCTGAGTTTGTCTCCCAGATGTGAAGGACAAAGCAGTATACAAATGTGTGGGATGGGAGAAATTACAAAGAATGTTGTTGGGGAGTTTCATGCCTGGGGAGGAAGGGAAAGAGAGAGGACTTGGGCATTCAGGATGAATCTTAAGAAGAGCACTGTGACAGCAAAACCCTTTAGGATTAAAGAATTTAGTCTTAAAAGGAAAAGAGGTTTAAAGAAGTCAGTGCATCAGTTACTTGGAACACAAAACTGTATGGGACCATCTCGCTTTCAAGTCCTGGAATTGAGCAGGACAGGTAATCTCTGGCTCTCACATTTGCGTCCCTGAGTACTCAGCTGCCACAAAAATCCAATCCTCTTCAGAATTCCAGAGCTGGTGCTTGCTCAGTGCTTGTGCCAGTGGGGAGGTGGGATCTGGGAGAGCATCTCCCCTTGGGTCGCTGGTTCTGCCCGGCACAGACCCCCCGGTCGAACACGGCTGGGGGTACCAAAGCCCCATAATGGAAAAGGCAAAAATGCAGCTCCTACCTTGGACAAAGACATAGATCCTGGCCATGAGGTCCTCCCGGGCCGGGTGGTGGTTGTGGGCGCAGGTGAGGTAGCCGGTGTCGTTGGCCACGACCCTCCTGATGACGAGAGCGGCGCAGCTCTGCCCGGTGCCGTCGCGGCAGCTGCTCCTGTGCACCCGGGGGCTGTCCTGGTGCTCCCCCCTCAGCACCCAGCTCACAGACGGGGCTCCCCTGGCAACACAGCACACCAAAACTCAGCGGGACCGCAAGCAACGCTGGGCCTTCCTTCCGGCCAGCTCTTCCCACTGTTCCCCCTGTGCTCCTTTCCAAATGGAAGGTAAAGGCTGCTGGGTGTTTGCTTTTCCACCCACAAGGAATTCAGGTGGGTCACTGCACACTCTTCCCAAGAGCAGGGGAGATTCCTGAAATAGTGGGAACTGCAGCAAGCCAGCTCCTGCAGAAAAAGTTAACTTTTCTTCTAACAAACTGCCTGAATGCAAGTTTGTTTTTATAACACTGTGTTTTAGCTGCTTCAAATATTAGAAAGCATCAGATAAAACTATATGTTTCTTCCAAGCTGAGGACTTTGCATATTTTAACAGCTAAATTAATGTATATTTTCTTATACTAAGGCTGCATGGAGAGAGGAGAACATTTATGTAACTTCACATCACCTTTCTTGCTTAATCAGCAGTGGCTCAGTCTTGATTTCTGTGAAGGGCCTGAAACTAATCATATCACATATCTTGGAATATCTGCTCAGGACACATGTTTTCCAATTCACCTTTTCACAGCAGCCAAGAACACCAAGGCAACAGGGCAGAGGTTGCACCATTCCACCCACCTGACCCCTCTGCTGTCGGACCCATGAGCACAGCTCATGGCAAGTGCAATTCCATGCAGTTCACAATGCAAGGCCAGGCCTATGTGTCACCTGCAGGACTCAGAGCTTTGGGCTGATTCAAGTCAGCTCAGTCACAGGCACTGGCTGTGCTGGTCCTGTTGGGCTGGAAGCATCAGCCCATACCATGGCAGCACGAGTTCTTGGAACTCCCTTTGGCTTGGGCTGCACTTTGAAGGCTCTGGTGATGCTACAGAGGCCTATGAGATGAAGATTATGGATTTTTTTAGCAGACTGGTCTTTAGTGCTCAGAAAACTGGTGGGTTAGAGAGTAATCACCCATTGACTTTTCCGGGGAAGAAGTTTGTATGAGAGAGAGGGAGTTCTGTCTGTGTTTGCAGAGAGAAGCCACTCTTCCAGAGGGCAGGGGATTGACTCAACCCTTCTCCTTAGTGAATTCCCACTGGCATTTGCTGATCAAGGAGTAAGAACCTCTGGATTTCCCCAGCTGAGTGTTGCCAGGGAGAAATCCGGTCTAGACACATTGACTCAGGATCGAGATGTTAATAAATTATCTGACAAGCAGGCTGTGTGAAATTTCCAGTTAGCAAAGAAGTCCACCTCCTCCGTCTGCCCCAGTGGCCCTGCAGTGGTGCACGAAGTGCAGTGTGGAGGTGTGTTTGCCAGCAGAGTCAGTGACACTTAAACAAACATCCTCTTGGCCCTCGTTCCTGCCCATCCTTTTGACGCCTTCCTGGAGGTGAGGAGGCACGGGGCTGAACTCTTGAGGTTATTCCCAGCACTCTGCTGAAGGAGAGCACTGGGAGAAGTGTGCATATCCTCTCTGGTGAACAGCCTCACCCTCGTTTTTGGATGCAGTGGTGACTTGGCCAACCCCTCCTCATCCGCCTGAACAGCGTCCTGTCCTTCCGAGCATGGGGTTAGTTTTTGGTGTCCCTGCCCAGCTCTGTCCCCACCTCACTGATGTCATTAGTGATGCAAAGGCTCCACTGTGCAGAACTGGGACTCCTGGCCCGGAACATGGAACAATGCCACTTGACATGGAGACACGAAGCTCCCAAGCATGCCATCACGTCCCTGCCCCTCTCCCATCCCCCACTCCGGTGTCCATCAGGGCTGGGAATCTGCAGTTGTGGCTGTGCAGAGCAGGACTGGGATTTCACACGCCTGGACTTCCTTACATCTCCCCATTTTCTCCTCTGCATATTTTATGCTGGTGGAAGATGAAGACTTGGGCTGTTTGGGATTTTCACACATCTGGCCGAGGAGAGTCGCAGCAGTAGCTTTGGTCAGGCTACCAAAAATCAGGAAATCTTGGCCAAGAACCTCAAATGTATGGAGCTTAAGGGAGAAGGGATGTTCACACAGACCTGCTGGTCTGCTGCCTTGTGCCATGTCCCACACAGCCCTAACACCCCTGGAATACAAAGGATTCCCCAGCTCCCTCTGGGCCAGTCCGGAGCAAACGTGGGAGTGTGCAGATGCTGGTGTGGCAGAGGAGGCAGGATGACAGGCAGGATGATACAGGGAATCTTGTACTCAAAGTGCAGAAAACCACACTTTAGTTTCTGTTCCCAGCTCCTGTGTGACCTGAGCCAAGGAGCTGAAGGGCTCTGGGCCCCCAGGGCCACATGGGCTTGGCCCTGTGCTCACATAGCCTACTGATGCTCAGATCTGCCTCGTGAATTTATTGCTTTGCATCCATAAAGCAACATGGGACTGAAGTGCTAATAACTTCTTCAGCTATTTATTCATCTGGTGATATTAGGAAAGTAGGATGTTCCTCCAGATTAAAAAGGCAGTGGATGGGGAACTGCTGAAAAGTCTTGGATTAGTTGGCCTGGAGCTCTACACCGACCTCATGCCCACACACTGTGTTTTATGAAGTACAGCATCCAGATTGTAAAGGACTGTTTAAACATTATTGCCATCGTGTTTTCTGCTTACCAAGCCAAAAATACCACTGTAAGGTTGTTTTGACCTCGTAAGCCACATGGCTAGCTGGAGGTATTTGGAAAAAAAATGCCTTACACTCCAGAAGACGTCCCAAATTCACACAGTCAATTTACCTTTCACTGCAACAAAGAATTAAATAGTCTGGGACAAAAATCAGCAGGGACATATGTGCAAGTATAAAATACAGGTCAGATTCACCTTCCCACTGCTTCCTCTTCGTGGAACCATCCATGCAGTGGCTACAGTCAAGGGGACCTTGCAAGAAGGTGTGAAAATAATGTGTGTGTCAGACAGAGAGAAACTGTGATAGTCTGTGTTACCTTAAGGCTTCTCTCCTACAACAGTCTCAGAAGAAAAAATTAAGAAACAACCTCTGGCAGTGGTTTAGTGTAAAAATCACACTAAGAACAAGTAACACCTACGTCCATCTCAGCCTTTTGTGTGACCGAGCAGCTGATGGATGTTCTGGCACATCACAGAGAGCTCTGGGTACCAATCAGCTGTGACCAAACACTATATTCCCCTTTCCAGAGGATCCTCTCCCTCTAAACACACGTCATGACCAAAACTGTGCCGGTTCCTTGCGTGGCTGGTTGTGCCAGGACTGAAAAGTTGCCATGATTTACAATATGAGTAGCTTGGTTTTACACAAGTCCTGGTTATCTTTGATTTAAAGAACATGATGTGTTTAAACAGGTCAGGTCTTTGAATGAACACCAGCTGACTGCTGCTTATTTAACTGTAATATTATGGGCTAGATGGTATTTGAGGGTAGGAGGTTTAAGCTCATATATATATATATATGTATATATATATATAGGTATGCAAAGAGATAATGGCACGCCCTGGTGATCTTGTTTGTTGTTTCCCTATGGACAGGGAGCAAAAGAGCAATATTGGCAGCAGAGGAGCTGAATCTGCCCCTATTTGCAGAGAGGATTTTCCAGTCATGTCCTGAAGCACTGCACATCCCTCTCCCATAAGCTCCCCCGTGTGCTGACTCAGGATTTTGCTGGGCCCATTTACAGCACAAAGAATCTGGGCAGGCTGAACGCTGACCTGACACTTTCCCGCTGCTCTGTTATAGCCCATCCAGTTCCCTCCACGCAGAAATGTGGGTGAGGGCAAACAGCCCTGGTTCTGCTCTGTCCTGCCCAGAAGCTGTTCTTGTCCAAGGCAGTGAGAACAGTGACAGAAATCCAGCAGTGCTGGGACAGTCCTTACCTGCATTTTATTTTCAGGGTGTCTCCGGGTGAGAGGACGATGTGGTCTTTGGCAATGCTCAGCACTGGTTTCTCCAAAGGCTCTTCCTCGGCAAGGCCTGACCCAAATAAAGAAGGAACCATCATTAGACCAGGCTATTCACAGGCTCAGACCAGGCACAATGCACTCAAGGCAAGCTTTTTGTTTTGTAAATAGTTCCTAATTTGGGGGCCCACACAGTGCTTGCGTTTATACTGGTGCAGTTCAGTGAGAGTGGAGTTGGGACATGCCCTCAGTTTGTTTCCAGTTTCCTTTATTCATCTCTTCTCTGACACTGAGCACCTGTGTTTCTGCTGACAGTCTTTCTTTTCTTGTGTTCAGGGGCAGCTTTATTACCGAGTTATTGCAGATTTAGGAGAACAGATCTGTGTTGAAAGGATTTTACACACCTATAAAAGTGGAAGGAGTCAGGTCTTTGGGAAATAATTTGATGTATGAGTTCATATGTTACATTTTAATCAGTGAGAGAAGAGAAAACAATAATTCTGGGGAGCAGCTCTTTGATTCACCACTGTGACATCGAAAGCCTGGTGATTCCCAAATCACCATTCCCAAATACTGTATCTGAACTGAGCCACGGGCTGCTGCCTTTGTGGGCATGGTGGCTGCTCCAAGGGGAACCTGCAGTGGTGTCTGGGACACCACTGGTGTGGCAAGGTTTGTCAGGTCTCACATGACAGTGGTTAATGACAGTCAGGATAAAGGTCTCTCTCATCATCTCCTGGCCCAAGAAATGTCTCCTGGCCGTGCAAGTGCCCTCAGAGAGTACCTGAGTGGACATCTGTGATGATATAATTTTCAGAAAGTGAAACTGAGAAGAACCAGAAGTGAGGTTGGCCAGGGTGGTTTCCTTGTCCAAATTCAAAGTAACATAATCAAGAAGAGGAGAAAACAGGCTGAGATAAGGATCTCCATTTCCAAAGCTCTGACATTAAGGCTGTATGTTTTCTTTCCCCTCCTGCTCTTCAGCTCTCTATCTTCCCCTTTGCCTTGAACCCGATAAGCCAGAAATCCTTCTCTGCGCCTGCAGCACAAGCATTACTCGCAGCAGGGAAGGGAGATAACATATCTCACAAAGAGAGAAACACTAGGCTTTAACTTTTCAACTGGATGAAACAGTGATTTTCCTGCCTCCCACCTCTCAGCTCTCATCTTTTTTGCTGGATTTCAGTAAATTGCTCATGGCCTGGCATCAGCGAATCACTCCCACTTTGGAGTATCTGGCTTCTTCCATGAGCCCTTCGAGTTCCCCTCAGTAATTCTGGGGAGGCCAGATTATCTCATGGCACCACAGAGTACTTCCAGAGGGGATCCTGCCCAGGCACAACGTTGCTGGACTCCCTTCAGAGACACTGACCCTTCTTCTACACTCTGGCTGAGACTTTGAACCAGTCCTGGCCACCAGAGAGAGAGATCCATCCCACTGCCTCCTGCTTTGCATGACTGATGACATTGTAGCTCTATCTCCAAAGTCCTTTGCAGAATAAGAAGTTGGAGTTTGACCAACACAAACTCCTTCCAGTGGATCTGTGGGACATTATTATCGTGGCCCTACCTACAGACTGCCATTCCATGTAATGGGGAAGCAGAACAACCAACAGGTTCCAGCCCTGCAATTCCCATTTCTTGTAAGAAGTATTGTTATTCCTAAACACCTTCAGGATGGAATGTGCAGGGAGTGGCACCATATTTAGCTGAGAAACAACAGGAAAAGTCCCAGACTCTGCAGGAGGAGGCACTGCCAGGCCCTTGGAGTGCCCTCTGGTTTGTGGATACAAGCAGTCCCCACTGAGCGTGGGGGGAGCTTTGGCATGAGTTACTGGTGCTTCACACTCTCTTAAGACCATGTGCTGAGCTTTGCAAAAATGATGCAAAAAATGGCCAACACCTTCAAATATGTTTGTCAGATGTCATTTAATTTGCCAGCTGAGGGTGCTTTGGGTCCCATGCAGCTCTCCCTGGACACTGCTCCTCCCAGATCTGCTCTGGGCTGCTGATGTGACTTCAGCCAGGTGCTGCTTCGACTTAGAAAGTCCTGGCCTTTGGAACAAGCCTTTATTTCTTTTCTCTTAAGCCTTCAGTTGTTCTTAGGGTGTAGAGGGGCTCAGCTGATGTCTTGAGCTGGCCTTTTGAACATGCCTGAGTTGTCCCTCTCGTGAGTGTGACGCTGTTGGAAGGGTCTGGAGTCAAAGCCAGAGAACTGGCTTGAGCCCTGAGCTGCTGTTCTGACCCCAGAGCAACGGGGCTTTTATAATACTTGACACCAGTTTTGCTAAAAGAAAGAAAAGTATTTTCCAATTATTCTGTTTTTACTTCTGAGCTACTGCTTTCCCAAAGCTTATTTTGGCTTTGGGAGCTGAAGAAAAGAATAAGCAAAGTGTAATTTCAGAGCTTTTCTACCCCACGAAGGACAAGAGGAGAAATTCCTGTGCCACACACACATCTGGTCGCTGCCTCCAGGTGACAGAGGGTTCATGTAAACACAGGGTGTGCCCTTTCTGCCACACCAGAGCCAGAGCACTGGGAAAGAAAAGTTTGAGGCCAAAACTGAGAGAGCAGTGAGGGAAAAGGTCAGGTTGTGCCTGCAGCACACTAAATGCCAAACTGGCAAAAGGAGGCCTCACACCTCAGAAGAAGTCTTTCACAGCTACCCTGCACTTTATCTAAAGCTCCCAGACTTGACAGATATCTCTGCTGTGCACCTACAACCTGCCCAGGGTGGGGTGGGGGACCCCCACTGCTGGGCCAAGTCCTGCTGAAGCTGATGAGCTCTGATTGCACAGCCCCACCTACCATGCCCAGGCTTAACTAAAATAACATCCCCCTTGTCCCTAATTAAACAATTTTGGTCCTGCTCTAGGGCTTCAAGGGTCACAAAATTAAAACCAAGCCCTCAGCCGTATCATCACCTAGGCAAAGCTCTGCAGAGGAATGAGCAGCCTGGCAGAAAGCCACGAGGAAAGGCCTCAGAGCCGTGGCCGTCCCTGCCATTCCCTGTGGAGGTAACACTGCTGCCGGCTGCAGCATCCTTCCCTGCCTCTGCCAGGGCTTGGGAGAAGGGGCTGGAGTGATGATGCTGCAGGTTTAGGAGAGCTTGTCGCCTCCTGCAGAGCTACAAACAGGTCTTAGCACAACAGCCCCTCTGTAAACCAAGGGAGAAGGACGGGCCCCTCCTGGGAAGGGACGTGTTGCATCTGACGTGGGGTCCCTGCCCTCCCCTGGGTGCTGCCAACACGAGCTGACCGCAGCAAGACAAGAGCACAGCATCACCAGGCTAAAGATGCCCCCAGGAAGAGCCCCCAGAGCCTCACTGAACTATTTCTACCCTGAGAGCTTATTCTTACCTTCGGTTTAGACTTTAACATCCTGCTCTTGCCAGTGAAAACCGCAAACACAGCACAACCACACAAATCCTTGGGAGCGGAGTGGGAAAGGTTGACTGATACATTATCCAGGGAAGAAAAATATATTGAAAACTGTTTTTCCTGGGATAATCTGATTTTGCAGCACAGCCAGCATTAAAGACAGGAGGATCCCCAGGCAGAGGGTAATGGGTGACCCCCCTCACCTCCCTGTCAGGTGGTTTCTGACTCCATCTCACTTGGCAGAGGGAGATCCCTCCCACACAAGGCCTGATGGTTCATGCTTAGGCCCATCAGTGAGCGTGGAGAAAAACTATTTTTAATCTCTGTTTCTTATTGTAACAGCCTTCCTTCAGGCATCCTCTGGGCACTGCAGCTATCCCTGAAAAAGCCCTCCCAGACGGCTGTGAGACTGGCCGTGTCTGGTACCGCACTCAGTGACAGCTCACATCAATGTGATGTCTGATTAAGGGATCCACCGATCCCTCTTGGGCACGGGGAGGGGCAGGCCGGGGGGACAGTATCAGAGAGCACCTAAAATCTGCATCACACGGCAGGGAAATAATTGCTGGGCAAACTGGGGACTGCTGTGCTGACAGCTAAACGAGGCAGGTTAGAGCCAGGCCCTCATTCCACGAGGATTTGGGCACACAAATAGCCTTTTGCACATGGTTGGACTCCAGGGACCATTCATGTGTGCAGAGTCACTCGTGTGCACTGATCTGGGCCCCAGGACACGTCAGGGCCCATTAGAAAGGACTGGAAGTCAGAGTTTTAGAGCTGATTTGAGCCAGGGAAGGGGAGAGGCACACACACAACGTTTAAAAACCGATTTGTCATTGCTGGCAATGGGCTGGGGATACTGCTGTGAGCTGTGCTTGCCTGAAAGCCTTTCTGAGTCAGAGCCTGGCTGGGGAGCACAGTCAGTGCTCTGAGAACACTGGAATCACTGAGGGCTGTACGGAGAGCACACACAGCTCTGGTCACCGGGAATGAGGTGACCAGCAGTAACGGGGATGGTGCAGAGGAAAAGCTGCTCCCTCTGCTCCTGTCATGGAAAAACCTGCGGAACTCAGTCCCTCCAAATGACTTTGTGTCTGCAGCAGTAAATGACACCAAGTAAATGACAATGTGCTTCCCTCTGAGATGCCAGGACACCTCATCACAAGCTCACAGTGTGAGCACAGCTCAGAATGAGCAGGTACCAGTTTTAAAGGGTACTTTCATGCTTCTCTCCCCAAGGAAATCTATTTTTGCTGGAATTAGAGAGCTCAGGGATTCACTGAAAAGCTGTGTGTGTTTAAACCACTGGCCTGTAATCATTTTAGGATTTATTTCAAGGTTACCCCCTATGAAAAGAGAAGACACGACAGCACTGCCAGCATTATTGGATCACAAGCCTTGCAATATTTGGTGTGTTTATTAAGTCTTCAGCTCCTGGAATCAGCTTTCACTTGTTACAGTCAAGTAATTCTCTCTTATTTTAAAGGCTTAAAAAGGCAGTAGCAAATAACTAAAGAGATCCATGTCTGCCCCTTTTCTGTTGTGAGTTTGGACACAGGATTTTTGACTCCCCTGGACTCATCATTGGCATTAATGAAATGTTTTGTGCTCTCTATTCCGAATGCAAAATCTTCTAAATGAAATATTATTGCACTGGCTTCCCCAGCAGAGGAGAAGGGATGTTCTTGTGGTGAAGGTGTTGGCTGTAAGTCAGGAAGAAAACTCTCAATATTCTTTTCTGCCAGCCAGTGAGTTCTGTCTCAAGCCAGCTGATAGGCATCAAGTCAGTACAGAGACCAAAGGCCCCTCTGAAGGGCTGAAAATGGGGAGTGTGTGGGTCAGAAAGAGTTGTTTGAGGGTAACTTACCCTCTAGACCTAACTGAATGGCTCTCTCCTCTCTTTCACTTCCCTCCTGATTTGCTCAGGGAGTTGGTTTTGATCAGGTTATTTGCTCTCTTGATTCTTCATGTGAATATTGAGAATAAGAATTTAACTTGTCTGTAAAGATTTAAGCCCTTCATCTTCTCTTGTGCATTCTCTCTGTGCTGAACTGCTTTTCCTAGAGGAGGAGGTGAGAAGGGGTTCAGACCCTGCCCCAGCCACAGCCTCACCTGAGGCAGAAGTGGCACTTTCAGCAGTGCTGCATGTGCTGGGAGCTGGTAACCAAGCTGCCCATGCCCAGACTGGACATCTCAGTTATATGACACTCCAAGATCACTGCAAAATCAGGAAGAATCACCCCAAAGCAGTGGGCCAACTAAAAGGCAACAGCTCCACCTTTGCTGAGGAATCCAAAGCACAGAGATGTGACAGGTCTCATGACTGGAGGTGAAACACCCAGAGAGCAAATGGTTAATGCACCCAAGAACAGGCTTGAGTGTAATGGGAAGAAAGAATCTTCCTGAAAAGCCTGTCCCTGGAAAGTGCGTGGGAAATGAGCTGCAGGTCCATCAGGAAAGTGCAGCTCATGCCCTGTGTGCTGCTTGTTTCTCCCTGACATCGCCCAGGACCAGGGGCTCACCATGCCTTGGCTGTTTGAGCAACCCACCCTCATTCCTGGGAAACCCACCCATGGGACTGGGAAATGCTGCTGTGGGGAAAGCCAAGAGCAAAGAGCCCGCATGCACTGGGACCCAGGGGCCCTTGAACTCCCATCACAGTCTTTTGCCCAAATTGTCTCCCTTGCCTACACCGCTGCTATTCCAGCAGAATTATTTAAGGAAAATAGTTCATCGACTTTAAAAGATGTTTTGTTTTCCTTGTTTGTTTTTGGGAAGTGGTTACTAGAAGCCTATCTTCCTGTGGTTTTCCACCTGGAAATAACCAGGAATCCCCCAGAGTGGTCCTGCAACAGAACTGCTGTGGGTGGGCAGAGCTAACAACCTGCAGGCCAGAGCCAGAGCTTCCCTTCCTCCAGAAGCTGAAGGACTTCATCCAAAATTAAATTAGCAACCACAAACTCACCAGGAGAGTGGCTAAGATTGCTTCAGGATATTCAAATGCGAGTGTTAACCCAAGAGTATCTCTGGCAAAGCAACAGGCTTCATGTTTTCATTGATTTTCTGAGCCAGAGAAGGCAGTATTCCCTCAGCTGACTCATGAGAAACGGGAGCAGTTCCCACCCATTCTTCCCTGCCTGCTGCAAATGGAAGTTGTGTGTAGTTCAGCCAGAGGCAGCAGTTTGGGTGTAAATGGTCCTGGTGACAACCACGAAAAATTAAATCATTAGTCTGGAGTGGGGGAGACATCAACAACAGCACAGTAAAAACAACTGCTAAGTACAGCAAGTGTTTAAAGATAAGATAAGCCATTGGCCCAGCTTTTGGGATTTGTTCCTACAAGGCTTTTCCTCACCCGTGGGTGCATCAGCACTTCCTGCTGAAGTGGCACAGGGTCACTCTGGTTTCCTCCTGCAATCAGCAAACCCTTCAGCAAGGCCACCTTATTGCTGTGTGTGCTGACACGAAAACCCCTTGTCGAGCCACAGGAACTGTTCGCTGGTTTTCTGTAATCAAAACATAACCTTTGGTGCTCACCTGCACCTGCTGCAAGGCAGCTCCTGGAGCCATAATGCCCTGTCCTCTCCGGGCTGTCCGTGATGTGGGTCACTGTATCAGCTGCAGATTTATGGAAAGAGGTCACAGAAAGCAACTCCAGGTCAAAATTGTTTGGTCTTGGGCGGCAGCAGCTCATAAATCAGAGCCATTGTTTTCCCTCTGACACTGCAGAGTCCTGCACAGACAGAGATACCCCCACCCTGTGCTGGTGGTGAGTTATGTAGTGAGGGTGACAGTCCTTGCTTTGTAACTGGATGATAAGCCGAGAACTTGGATCTACAGCCATAAAATAAACATGAAATCTGGGAGAGGAGGTGGCAACATCTGCAATCATCTGCCATGCACTCAAAGACAATTTGAAGCATTTAGGAAATGTGGTAATCTCATGTCGATGGAAAAAAGGCTGGGAATGTTGTTATTTCTTGATCCAAATTATGGCAATTCCTCTGGGAAAGAGAAGACCTGGCACATCTCCATGATTAGGAACTAAGCAGACCCAGTGGGAACGAGATGCACAGAAAAGGAGACCACGCTATGTGCTGAAGACTTCGGGGAAAAAAATAATCAAAGAATGTGAGGTATGAAGCTGTCTTTGCTTCTGCCCCCAACATGGTCTCCTGAGAAAAGCTTTAGGGCTGCAGATGCAAGTGTTTCCAATGATTCCCAGACAGGATTACTTCATCAGCGCTCCAGACATAGCTGTCGTTCTTCCTCCCTTGACCATCCTGAGGGGAGGGCACGTTCTTCAGGCAAGGCGGATAGTCAGGAGGAAGAAGGGCCCCCATGGGGCTCTGGGATGACCCACCATGGGAGCAGCCGTGGCAGGAGCCTGACACACCTCCCTGGTGGTGCCCCAGGGTTCACCCTGCGCTCTCACTGCCCACCACAGCCTGTCCTGCCTGCCCTCCACCTCCTGCCAGGGCAGCCTGGGGGGCTCACTGCCCTGCACCTTCACATCTAACACAGCATTCATCTGGAAACAAATCCAGCCAAGATTTCTCTCCTTTCTCCAGAGCACTGGGTAGGAAAATGGGAAGGTAGAAGGCTAAGGCTTCCTCATGAGGGGCAGCAAAGGCAGCTCTGATCTCTGCTCTGTCACCACTGACAGACCTGAGGGAATGGCTGGAGCTGTGCCAGGGCAGGCTCAGGTTGGATCTCAGGGAAAGGTCCTTCCCCAGAGGGTGGTTGGCACTGAACAGGCTCCCCAGGGCAGTGGGCACAGCCCCAAGGCTGCCAGAGCTCCAGGAGGGTTTGGACAACGCTCTGAGGGATGGGGGGGATTGTTGGGGTGTCTGTGCAGGGCCAGGGGTTGGACTGGATGATCCCTGTGAGTCTCCTCACACTCAGGATATTCCATGGTCTAGCTCTGCCTCCTTTGGGTCCTTTCCAGGCTTCCCTGTGTCCCTGTGTCAGCTCAGAAGTGCCAGCACAGGTGAGCTCCTGGGAGTATGTGATGGATAAAGCTGGATGTTTTTATTGCTTGTCAGCCCAGCAGCTCCTCACAGCTACAAACAGCAAACCTGCATAAAGTGATGATCCCAGCTTGTCAAAAGCCTGCACTCAGTTGCCTTTAAGCTAATCAGAATCACCCTCTGCAGGTAATTTGTGTGTGGCGAGTAGTTACTTAGAAAGTCGTGGATGCTCCATTTAAAATGTTCCTTCAAACATTTTAAAACACTTCTGACTAAATTACATGATTATTTTGAGTAGTATCATCAGTTTTGCTCATTTATCAAAGGTGACATGTAATGCTGAAAAGTCAACAGCAGTAATTCATGGACTTCATGTGCGTCACAGCACAGCACTAAACACTGTGTTCACTCACACATCAATGGGATTGGATTTGGCACCTCTCTAAATTTCTTTAAACTTATTTGTTTTGTACAGCTGCAAATAATGAAAGCAATTGTTGTGCTGACTCTGTTCCAAGAACTATTCCCCAACCTGCTCATGTGCACAGAAAGGATCAGGCACTTCTGAAATCCATCTTGATATGAGCCAGGACCTCTCATGAAAACAACAAGTAGTAAATCTCTGTGGATGCAGGAGCGATTTCCCTCTTGTTCCTACTCAGGGTTACTATTTATACTGGACTTTTAACGTGGAATAAAGGGGCTGCCTATACTTTGGTAATGCACCCTTTGGGCAGGGTGGGTGTTTTGATAAAGAGAAGACCTTTTAAAGTTAGAGCAGTAGTAGACAAGTTTCCAATAGGTTTGCTCATTTATACAGTTTTATACCTTTGTGATAATTTTTTTTTAAGTGACAAGAAATCAGGTATATAAAAAAAACCCCAATCATCTTCTTTTCTGTGAGGATATGATATGTTAATATTATTTTTTTACTTGCTAATCACATTATTGCACACTTGTTGGCAGACTGGAAGTATCTGTGGAGTTCCTGCACCATGGTGGCGCTTCCCAGAGAGGGAACAGGGTGCACCAAGAGTTCTAAAGCTGCATGCGGGTCAGGCTGTTCGCCAGCAGGAGACAGGGAGAATTGAGGTGGGGTTTAATTTTTTGTAGGCAAGAAATTGCCTTAATTAAGTGTTTTGGAGGCAACACAATAACCCAGACCGGCATCGGCTCCTCACTCGGCCTGACTGCCAGCAGAGGTCAGACTTTAAGCTGGCACCATCCAGTATAAAGCAGGGATTTCCCTTAGGTTTCCATACAAGTTGCTGTCAGTGGTGAAATGAAATTTTTACCAGAATTCAATAAAATAATGCTGGTTTCACACATGTTGAAAAGCTGTCCTGGTACCTCAGAGAGCTCATCCAGTCCCTGTCATCTCTAAAGGGTAATCAGAAAACAACATTCAATAGCAATTTAGGGCAGTCAGGCTTGTTTCTGAACCACAGCTTTGGAGCTTGAAAAATAACCCTCATATAAATCAAAAGCAAACAGATGAAAATGAAAGTTAAAGAGATTGGTAAATTAAGTTTCACTGGGCCATACCACACAAATTGAAGTCCCAACACCATCCCACTTGCCATCTATACTTAGATTTACAGAGCTTGTGAGGGGTGATGGCTTTGAGCTTCACTTGGACTGGCTATTTCAGTTCTCAGCCAGCACGTTCATTATCAGAGTAATTTTACATGTAACAAGAGGTAATATCAGCAAGTGACACAGCATTTAAAAATACCAAGTCAACTAAATTATTGTACTGTATGTCAGCTTACTCCTTGGACAATAAAATATGATAATTCATCCTAAGTACAAGTCCTTGGAAAGCTGTAAGATGGATACCCTAGAGAGGCGTTAAAATGGCCAGACAAGAAGAGAAAGAGAAGTTACAAAATCCCTGACACTCTGTTTAAGCAAAATGTGTGTTTCTTTGAAAGCATTCTGTGGCCTCTGCCAGCACTCAGCCTCTGCCTGGATGTATCAGAAGAGAGAAGGATGTTCACTCATGTCCCTTCTCCACCACTCAGACTAAACCAGCCATTACAAAGTCTCTCTTCTTGTTCCATCAGCCACTTGTGCATGAGCCCGTTGGGAAGCCCCTGTAAACTCCCTGTGCCATATCCCTGAGCCATGTACAGCACGGAATGACCTTTAAAAGGGGATCTGATAAAAGGTATTTTAAGCCCAGCTGATGAGAATTACCAGGATATGATGTGTGGATCCCTCTGGGTTCTGTCTTTCCTCACAGAAATCTCTGTACATGGAAATGATTTGCTAGCAGTGAGTGGAGTTGGCAGAGCTGGGTGAGGTTTAAAAGGGAGACTAACACAGCCCCTCAGTTGGTTTGGTTTGGTGAAAACCATCCAGATGGGACTGACACCCTCCCAAAACCGTCAGCACGTGCCCCTGGTGTGTGTTGTTCAGTAGGAAACCTGTTCAGTGGCTCACAAGCCAAAGAATGAGGACACTTGTCCCGACTCCACTGAAGACAAAAGTGTTTTGGTGCCATAGGGCTGTTTGCTGACAACCAGCAGAAAGCATGAGATTGTTCTTTCAGAGCATCACTTTCTCTGTGTTCTTTGGTGTTCAGTCAATGCTGGGCAACTCGCACCTAAAGGAGGGAACAGTTAAAATACTGAGTCTCAGGTGTGTGGCTTGACTTGCACATCTCGGGATCAAGGATGCTTACAGAGGGAATTTTGCCTCAATATGAGTGTCCTGCCAGTTTTCCATGTCTCCAGCAAAAGGTCAGGAGGGTTTAAACCCACATCCCTTTTGCTGCTAATCTGCTTATTTGCCACATTGTTTATCCCAAAGACCAAGACCCCTTTGGATAGATGTGATCCAATTTTCATGCACAGCACGGTGTATAATGCTATAGTAATAAAGTTGTTAAAAATTACATGGCAGTGCTCAACAGGAGAGATTGGAATCATGGGAGATCTGATACCAAGGACAGCTATTTATCTGCTTTTTCTGTTGAAACTGGTAAGAGTCTGGGGAGAGGAAAGAAAATCTTCCCAAGGTTGACTTACATCAGCCAGTGCAATTCATCTCCCAGAGGAAACGATGATGCCAGGCCTATCTTTAGGAATATTTAAAATTAGATGAGATAAAGTGCTGGGAGATGTCCTTCAGAAAAGGTTTGCTGGTGACCTACATGGAACAACCCCTGAGACCTTCAGCTGCCACATTTGGGCAGTGTTGGGGCCCTGATGATCTGCTGACTGACCAACCTGGGCCCAACTTGGGGTACAAATCTCTTCTCTTTCCAAACTTCTTTGGTGCGACCCCAGACCCACAGTGGGTGTTCTCAGCTTTGGACTCGTGTACCCAAACCAGACCTGAAACAGGACTGGGGCTGTTTTCTGAGAAATGCAAGAGCTGAGAGAGGAATTTGGATGAAGTTCTACTGAATGACGAGAGGGTGGCTGGCAAAACAACCTCTGACCACGCTCCACAGATAAATCCTGCTGTAGCCATCAAGCAGGATGACTGCCCAGGGACCACCAAATATTTATGGAGTAGCTGCTCAGAGCCACCTCTTTCCTTAGGCCACTTACTCAGGGTTTCCTCCTGACTGGTGTGAGTCCTGCAGTCAGCCCTTCTCCCTGGGGCTGCCAGGGTGTCCCATAGGCAGCACCCTACAAACTCTGGGGGAAACTGGGCAGTACCTATTCTCAGGCCTCTTGCACAGTTGTGAATTCCTCCTCTCCATCTCATTCCTCATCCCCAGCCCTCTTTTCTAAGAAAAATATGAGCTTGCATGGAAATGCTTCTTTGTAAAGAACATCTGTGTCCTCCTGTGTGGTGAATCACTGACCTGCAGAAGGAGCAGGCCAAGGGAAGGCCACGAGAGGGATGGAGCTGAAATCAGAACGGGGAAGGTGGATGGCCAGGGTGAAGCAGAACAAAAGCCCACCCCTGTTAGAATTGTTTTATCATTTTTCCTTGAGCTATAAATCCAGAAGTAAACGAGCCAGAGCCTCCTGGGGTCGACTCGGTCGATGCACCACGCTAAACAGAGATGGATTCGATCAAATACTGGGATTGTGTGGGTCACAAACATGGAAATGCTCAGTGTCAGTAAAATCTGCTTGGTGGTAATTACTTTGTTTTCTCAGTTTCTCAACTTCACCCATTAAGAAGAAATGGGCTGGAGCTGACTTTGGACTTGACACTGGAATCTGTTTTCGATCAGCTCCGTGCTCCACTTCTGTCGGCTTCGCGTGCCTGTCCCAGGAGGCTTTCCCTCTTTTTTTAGGTCTGTTTTGAAGGATAGCAGGTTGCTATTTTGGGAGACAAGATAAAAGCTGTTTGATGAGGTGGGGAGAGGGAACCTAACGATCTCCTTAAAACCAATCCCAGTTTCAGTTACATTTCCACAGCCCCAGGCGATGTTATCCTGGTACTGCAGCCTCCCCGGGTACTTTGGCCTAACTGGGTCTGGGAGCTGGTTTCCTCACTGGTTTGCATTAAGCTGGAAAGTACCAATCGGACCCCGGGAACTGGCTGCAAATCACTTGTGAAATCCTTCTTAATGACAAACTCCACCAGGCTGTGGAAGGGACCTTCAATCACTTCCTTCCAGCCTCCACCGCACCGCTCCCCTGACATGACCCCAGCTTCTCCCCTGGTTGGGAGGCTTCTCCACAGCTGTGACATAATGTTTTTGATGGCAGGGTTTGGAGGAATTCTGCTTGTGGCAAGGCAGGAATCTGCTTCGAATTAGCAGTGCGCATATTTATCAAGTCTGCATAGCATGGCTGCCTGTTGACAAAACTCCCCTCTCCTGTCCCCGCAGGTTCCCGGCTCAGCTCAGTGACCTGCCAAGGGTGGGGAAAGCGGTGCCTGGGAGCAGCCCAGAGAAGGGGCAGCAGGTGGGTGATAACCCAGGTGTGGTAGCCAGAGCCAGGCTGGCTTTTTACTGCCAGATCCTGACTTTGGGTTGACTGAGGGCGGTCAGACACGTCCAGGACTCCGGTCCGAGTGCTGGCTGTGTCCCCCATGCTGCTGCAGCCCCTTAGCTGGAGTGACCCCCTCTCCAGCATGCTGGTTAGGTCACAGCAGATCAGTTCATCATCTGGAAAAACTATGGCATGGGGAAGAGGATTGCACAGTGACCCGGAAACAGCAGCTTTGCTTTGTGGGATCCTGCTTTTAAAGGTGCTTTACTGCAGCCGCTTCCAAGAAAAGCAAACATTGCCAGGTACCGGGAGCAGCCCCGGTTCCCATTAAAGCCACCTACGCTGCTCAGCTAGAGCTGGGCAGGAAATTCTTCTCTCTTCATGTCTAAATATTTAAGATCTATTTATTTATTTTAATTCCTCTTGTGCATAGGGATAAAACACAAATCCTTCAAAGGTTTTGCTTATTATGAAAAGCAGCAACAGAAAAAGACTCATCTAAAAATAGCCAGTTATTTAGGGCAGCCCCCAGTAGTGGGAGACAGATCCAGAGGCTTGATTCCACCAAGGAACGTGGTGTCTCCAGCATCCTACACATGTATCCCAGTGACAAGGTCATGGCATCGTTCAGTTGTGACCGGAAACACCGTCCTGGCTGGAGAACCTTGCCTGGAAAACTACATCTCACTCAGCCACTTTCTACACTGAACTTTGCCACAGTGTAATTTTCTGAAGAAAAGCTGATTTTTTATAAAACCCCAAACTCTTTCTTTTTTTTTTTTTTTAATATCAATTTCAGAGGAGAAACAACCTCACCATGGTTTTCTTTTCCTAAAAATCTCACCTCTTTGGCTCAAAAGTTTATTGCAGTTCCTATAGACAGACAAAATGTGCAGTTGCCCTTTGAACAGTAAAATTAGTTGTTGTGCTGGATAGTTAACAAAATCAACAAATATGGGCTATAAAAGCAGTCAAATGATGAAAGAAGCTCCTGGTTTTGGAGCTCTCTCCTGACTACATCTTGCAGAGCATCCAAAGCCCTGGGAAGGAATACAGAACTGTATGAAAATGACTAAGAAAAAAGAGAATCATGAAAGTTAAGTGAGCACGGAATGAAAGCAAAATGAAAACTTGGTGTCACCAAGGAAGAAAAATGTCACCATTTGGATTCAGGAGGAGAAAAGCACCAAGGTGGGAGATGAAAGAATAATGCAAATCTCTGCAATTAATAAGGTTCCTTCCATCCTGAATCCACACATACAGCCTTGATTTGCTGCACTGAGATTTCAGAGAACTAATCCCAGTAATGAAATCCAGACCTGAGACACTGCAGAGTAAACAAACAGCTTATCAAGGTAGAGCCAGCATTTGCTGGGGTTCTTACTCCTTTCAGAGTTCTGTTCCCTCTTGTCTTGGTTAGTCAGTAAAGCTCTTGGGACTGCATCTGAATTATGGTCTGGCAGATGTGAACTGTGGTACTGAGGGATTTCTCCACATGCTGAAGCAAACCAACAGGTTCCCAGTGCCCCTTGAGAACGGGGGGTATTTGAGCACAATGTGTATCAGGGCAGGAGGGGGAAGCAACGCCCACTGCAGACAAACAGAATCGTTGGAAAAGCAAGGAAAAGCGGGTTTTATTTTTTCCTGGATGTGCCATAAGGTTACACAGATGCCTGGATCTGCATGGCCAAGCCAAGATGAGACCAGTCAGTACTGCAGCCAACAACAGGCAGTACTTTGAGGCAAAGAAACGCGTTTGGCTTCCAGCTGGAAAGGGAGCCGGAGCTTTTTGTTGCACTCTTAAGCTATCGAAATGTTTGTATCAATTCAAAACAGACTCTTGGGGAGAGTACAAAAACAGAGATGAATTTCCAGGCTGAGACCTCAGATGCCAAATAGTAAACCCTTGGCTGAAAGGTCTTAGGGTAGAAACAACTGCGCAGCATTAACTGCATAGCAGTGGTTCCTACAGGAGCCATAAGAATAAAGGGAGCATTTAGGAAAATTGTGAGGCATTTCATTGGGGCTTTAGTGCAAGGTCAGAGGATGTAAGCAGCTTTGGGAGGAAAAAACCACTGTTTGGGAGTAAAAAGAGCTGCAGGTGAAGCCCCAGTCCTGCAAACCTTATTCACAGGAGCCGCTGTGTTGATGGGAACATCTGTGCAGTGGGAACAGTCCTCTGAGCCCGGGCTGGCTCCACCTTGCAGGCCCATGTACAAAGATCATGCCACTGGGCAATGGCACTGAAATTAAGGGACAGTTTCTCCTGTGAGGAAACAGAAACTCTCCCATGCTTGCATCGCCACTGGGAGGAAGGACAGCAGATCACTTTTAGTGTTCTTAATTTATCTGAGCTGTTTTAAAACTACAGGTCCCTAACCCAGGTATTAGCTCTGGTTAGCTTTTTAAGAAAAATGTTTCTAAAAGGGTTCTTCTTGTTTATTTTTTGGTTTTGTTTGTTTGGCTTTTGGCCATGAAAATGTAGTTCATCTGAAGAGGTTTGATGTGATTGTGGTAGGATGTCAAAGGAGCCTGAATTAGTGGTGTGTTACCTGGCTCAGAAAACATGAGCCAGTTCCTACAATAAGAGCACTCTCCTGATGTGTGAGGGCTGTTACTGCCCCACAGCCACGTGGCAAAGGTGCCAATGTTTGGGTGCAATCCCAGGGCTGGATTCCGGGGGGTTTTCCCGATGGCTTTTCCCCTGATGCCCCCAAGCAGTGATGGGCACTGGCAG
Organism: Myiotriccus ornatus; assembly: GCA_036023395.1. Taxonomy (NCBI): domain Eukaryota; kingdom Metazoa; phylum Chordata; class Aves; order Passeriformes; family Tyrannidae; genus Myiotriccus; species Myiotriccus ornatus. The sequence continues at coordinate 18,245,102 of JAYRBT010000156.1, forward strand.
CCTGGCACAACTGTGAGGTACCAGGGCTGAGCACAACCTGTTTACCGTTTGAAAATGAGTAATTCTGTGTGTGATTCACTGAGCTTTGTTGTTCCTTAGAGCAGCCAAACAGGAATTTTAGACGTGTTATTTTGTTGCCACAGTCAACAAGGGAACTTTCTCTTTTCCCCGGTTTTCAGAAAAATGGGGGAGGTTGGTGAGGAGACACAGGGAAAGAAGGAAAATTTGTCATTTTTTCCTTTGAAGTCTCCAGTTCTGAACTTGATTAGAGTCTTCCCTGTGTCCTGTAGGGACTTTGACTCTCTTGACACAATCTCTTAGCCGGTGAGATGCAGTGGGGACTGAGTGCAGCCATCACTGCGACCTCCTTTCCTGGGTGTCTTATTCACCAGTGGAACGAGATCCTTCACAGCAGATCCAAACTGGTCTTGTGCTGGAAGCAGCAGTTCAACCTCTTTGACATTCCCACTCTGCATGAAGTTTACGAGTGGGATCTTACAATTTTATCATGTGCCTCCCTGTGCTGACATGAGACCCCATTGTAGTTCAAAGGGAAAATAAGTCTGCAGGTGTGTTGTTACGTGGTAGGAGGATTACAGAGCTGTAATCCAGATCTCCATCAATAAAATAGAAGGCAATAAAAAGGCTCCTGTAGGAACCTGCTATTTGCAAACCTCTGCAATATGTGAATTAGTCTGTTCCACTGATAATTCCTTAAATGAACGTTTATTAGTGAAGACCTGAATCCTGAGGATTTGGAGAAAGTAACACGCAAATCTCCTTTGCCCTTCCCATTAAGCCCTGCTGTGACTGGGAGGTTTAGGAGCTGCAGGCCTTGGTGACCCTCCAGGACAGCCACAGGAAGAGGGAGGAAAGGAAATCGCTTTGTATTCAGATCCAAATATAAAACCAGCTTGATGTTCTTGTCTCCCTCATCAAGCAAGTCACGTTCCTTCCCCCCCCGCCTTCACCCAGAACTGCAAAATCAGTTCACTTTGGTGACTCCTTAGTGCAAAGCCCAACAGAAGGACTAATCCAGGTACAAATTTGAATATTTTTCGATTTAAAATACGAACAGGATAAAATCTGCAGCTTCAGCTCTTCTGTTTTCTTAAAAACTGCTCACCCCAATCCAGGGCAGGATTCAGCAAAAGACCTCGACTGCCTAATTCTTGTTCCAAAGCAGGGTGAGGCTCCTCCTGAAGCTCACAGCGAGGGTGTCCTGCCCTGGCCACCCTCTCTGGTCCCATTCCAGGCCAGGATGGGCAGCCAGTGTCCCACAGCGTGCAGTGAGAGGCTGTCAGGCTTTGAGAGGAGGCAGCAAAGATCCAGAGTCATCCCAAGACAAACCTGTTTCCCCCCAAGTTCCATCTATCTCCCTCAGACCTGGGAGGAACGTGTGAGGTGCTGACAAGCGCCAGGATTTTGGGCCGCTCTGAGGAGTTAAACAGACATGGCTGTGCCATGAGCTGCTCCTCCCAGAGCAGAGCCCAGCTCTGCACCTGCAGCCCCTGGGAAGCCTGTGAGGGCAGAGCCTTGGGCAGGCGCCCTGGGAGGGGTTGGATTGGCACCCTCGGCCCGTTCAGGGGTTCACTGGGCACCCAGCCTGTCCTTCTGCTCAGAACTTTCATCTCTCCTGGTTTTAAAGAAACCAGGGTTGGCCCCACCCTGCTGTACAACTGCAGTGCTATTTACCACTCTGAGAGGAAATCCCATGTCACAACCCCCAGGAGCACAAGGAATAATGTCCGGAATTCCTTTATCTGTGACCAGGCCTGGCTCAGGCTCTTTCCCGTCTCCTAAGTGTACACAAAGATATTCTTTTCTTTTGTCAAGGCAATGGGCCCAGATTTTAGTGATGGTTTATTAAAAAAGAAAAGACTTTGGCAAGACTCAAGAATAAACGTTCTCTGACTTTGGACCCTTTTGTTCTTCAAGGTGAAAAGTGACTACAAAGAAGAAGGAAAATTGAATCACTGGTCCTTGCCCTGCGTGGTAAATTTGACCTCCACTGTTTTTACAGTGCCTAAAATTGATGTCCTGGGCTAATCAGGGGAGTAGAGTGATAAGCCTCTCTCCGTGGCTGCTCTGCATGATGATTTGCTTTAAAGTGATCAAAATTACTCCGGGCATTGCAGTTTTTTGAACCCTCAGCTCCAAGGCTTCTGTCCCTGTCTTCGTTGCCCACCTAAAGGTTGTACTTATCCATTTGCAGAGCAGTGGAGCAACAGGCACTACTGGACTCTGTGAATCCTGAGGTCAGTGCTCCCCTTGCATGAGAGGATGGGAAGGAGTGAGATGTGCATATACTGAAGTGCCCCCCTGCACATGGATCCAGAGCTCTGGCCATTCCCTGCACCCACCAGACCTTGTGTCCTGCTCACACTATGAAGCAGAAGATCAGGGTGCCCGTGGCATGTCGTCCCAGGGCTCCTCCGTGGTGACAGGATGAGCTGGAAGCCCTCGGGGACTCCCACTGCCATCCCGAGCAGCTCTGGGTGCCTCTGCTCTGGGGGTGCTGCCCTTTGCCTCCTCCCAGGCCCACAGAACAATGCAGGGTGCAACCTGGACCACCAGCTCCAGGAGAGGGGAGGGAAATCTGTGGCAGGAAACGGCCGGGAGCAAGGAAACTGCAACAGAAATTCTGGCACCAGCATTCTGGGGGAGGTGGGGGGAGCGGGCAGGAGAAGGACTCTTTCCAGGAAAAGAACATTTGTATCAGATACTTCCAAAAATAAAATATCATCGTGTCAGAGAAATGTTCTAAATATTGGCAGCGCTGCCCTGGTTTGGCCTGCAACTCTTTTCAGCCCTCTTGCAAATCCTGTTCAGAAAAGTGTTTATGATCCATCAGTCTTGAGTGCCCTCATGCAAAAAGAAGGGCACATGCCAGTGGGGGACCCCAGAGCAGCCCTAAGTGATTCACGGCACCCTCTTCTCACTGGCTGGTGATATTAGGAAGCTGACAGCCTTGTTGCAGTACAAATAACTCCCCAGCTGGAGTTAACTGCCTCTTTTATTTATATTCCTACAGCACACAGGCAATGCCAGATGTGCTGTCCCTGATTCTTGTATATTGTGTTTGATGTCTCTAATCAGAACCAACCTTGGGCTAAATCCAGCAACTAAACTGGGTTTTTTTGCAGAGATAAATATTTAGGCAAGTCTGATTGGCAAGAACTCGTCCCTCCCTTTGCATCCCTCTAAAGCTGAAATAAAGGTGGCAGCTCCGAGCGTGAGCACGTCACAGACGGTGTCTGCACAGGAGGAACGCGCTGTGCTCTCACTGCCAGCTAAACAGATCTCCAAAGGAGGAGAGTTTGGCAAGAGAGGACCTTCCAGGGGCTGCAGCAGGAGCATTCACACAGCACTGTGTCCATGTGCTGGATCACAGCATTGAATTAGCACCTGCTCTTATCTGTGCACTGTCAGGCTCCCTCCTGTCTCCAGGGCACGACAGACAGTTGATAGCAGACTCTGTCATGGGCTCTGACTACAGGGGGGAATAAATTACACTGCTGGCCCTGCCTTTTGTCAAGTGTGGATGTGTGGAATATGCTGGCTTTGGAGGCCTGGGAGTTGTAACTGTTGATTTTCCTTTGCCCTCTGCTCTGGTCCACAGAGTGCAGGTAGCAGGAAGGTTTCCGAGCTCAGACAGCGTGTGGAGAGGCTGGATGTATGGGCTTTTCCTTGCTTGCTGATAAGCTCACTTATTTCTGTGCTCACTGAGTGACCTACACTACATGAATAAAGGTGTCCTGACAATGGCCTCTCTTTCCTACTTTGGGATCTCCCACAATTCCCCCAGCTCTGGCTTGCCTGTCCTGCCCACATCATAGGGACTGCTTTGACAAGAAGCCTTTCCAGAGCAGGAAGGACAGTCTGGCTGTGCCAGGCTCAAGGGAAGGGACTGAAGGAGAAATTCGGGGTGGCTCTTGTCTTGCTCAAGTGAGTGATTTCACCGTGGCACAGCCCATGTGGCAGTGAACCCCAGAACTACCCTGCTCACAACGAGAGCACATGGTGCTCTGACCTCCTGAGGAAAAACCTGGCTGTGAGAACTCAATTCATGCAAACTGAGTAAATTAGTCCCTTCCATTTCCCTGCATTGTCACTTTGCAGTCGGTGACAGTGATTTAAGGCCACCTTTCTCAGGATTTGGACTTTTATTTCACAGCTTCATTTACTTGCTCTCAGTTTTGCAGTCTGTCTGCTGCAAGGAGGATGAGCCCTTGTATTACAAACCATCCAGGCCAATATTCACTGTCATGGATCACAAATCTACCGTGGATCATAAATCCTACCCCCATGTCAAAAGGCCTTATGGCATCACCAGCATCCTCCCAGAAGGGGAAACCCCATCCTACACCAACATGTTCCCTTTATAAGTTGCTGCAAAACTGTGTTTCAAAGAGATGAGACTGCTGAGCCACAGAAGGAGAAGGCAGCTCTTGGTGTCACCAGCCCAGGGGCTCTGGCCACATGCATGTCTGAGAAATGCTGACTTGGGGTGCAGGGATTATGGGGAGTTCACAGCCTGACAGTGCTGAGATCACTCCTAAAGGCAGGCGAACCCCACAAGCCTAGCACAAAGTACCCAGATTCCAGGGGGGGCAGGAATACCTCCCTATTTGTATCCTGCCTGATAGCTCCTTCTGAACGAGGTCAGAAGAGATTGTTATTCCCGTCAGAGTGTTGCTCTGTTGAAATGTGGAATTTTTCAGGAATTTTTCATTAATGTTGGCTCTGGCAGATAAAATACTGGCCATGCCAAAGACAACATGCTTGGGAATATGTTGCTCTTGAGCGTAAAGATACCGTCCCTCAGCACTGCAGTTCACACAGCAAATGGATTGCCCCAGCTGACAAATAGAAAAATAGCCATGAAAACTGATAATGCCCAGGAATTTTGTTTTACCTATGTATTTCCATCCTAATTAAAATGCCAGCATAGCATATTCCAGTGAACACTCATTTTGGTTGTTCAGTTTTAAGTGAAACTGCTTGGTAAGAGATTAGGCAATTGTAATTCTAGCTTAGCCTGGATGGAAGATCCACTTTCTAGCACTTTAATAATTTCAACAATTTGGTCTTTTTTTGATGGCTTAACTACATATGAAAAGAGAAATAATAATTGGTCATGTATAACTGAAACAGAAGCTGAAGGAGTTCAGGAGCCTTTCTGGGTTGGCTTTACAAAAGTACTTTGCTACAGGGTAGGTGAGGAATTCATAATGACTGTCATGGATAAACCCAGTCAACCCTAACCCTGACCCTACACAGTGCCCAGGCCCAGCACTGCCCCC
>JAYRBT010000156.1:18250507-18307662 GCA_036023395.1 Myiotriccus ornatus
AATCCTGACCCTACACAGTGCCCAGGCCCAGCACTGCCCCCAATCCTGACCCTACACAGTGCCCAGGCCCAGCACTGCCCCCAATCCTGACCCTACACAGTGCCCAGGCCCAGCACTGACCCCATCTGGGCTCCTCTTGTCCTGTTGGCTGCTGTCCTACCGAGATGTCTTTGTACCCTCTGGACACAGAAATGTGTCCTTAGAGTAAATACTTAAAGATCTGCAGCTTGGGAAAAACAAAACACTTTCCAAGGAGGAACAATGTCTCTTTTTGTCCTTCTTCCCACCCTTCCTCAAGACAGTGTATTAACAAATATTAATATAAGCATTAGGGCTTTGGTATTGAGGTTTGAGAAGATCTGTGAAAGGGGTTGCCTTGTTTGTGTGTGTGTATTCTGTGTTTTCTGCGTGGCTTTGCCCATCCTCTGAGGGCCTTTGGAGGGCAGATCCAATAATGTGAATATTTTTTGTGGATACTGACACTTAAACCTGAGCTGTAGGTTTGGGCAGGTGCAGCTGTCATAGCAAAACATCTGTGGCTGAGGAAGGAGAATGCCAAAATGGCAATAATAATAATAATAATCAGTCTGCATTTCTAAGATGAAGGGTGACTTGGCTGAAAAAGGATTTAACCTTGCAACATGTTTGTGGGGTTGGTAAGTAATTGCTGTTCTATACTGCTGGAAACTTGAGACAGATAAGTATCTTCCTTAAGGTCACACAGGCACCTGCAACAGGAATTAGAGCTGGAGGAAGTTGGCTCCAGGTCTGTGCTGAGCTCCAGGATCAGCCAGGGAAGGGCTCTCCTGGGTGTCTGCAGGAGCTGCAGGGAGCTGGCCCCAGTGAGTATCTGGTGTGGAGGGCAGTGTCCTCTCCTCTGAGGGTGGCCAGTGGGGCAAGCCCGTGGGGCAAGGAGGAAATAGGGATGTGTTTTGAGCCCTTGCTGCAGGATGCTCAACTGCAGCTCTCTCCTCCTCCCTAAAGAGTGCAGGTGCCAGATCAAGTGTGCTCTGGGAGAGGGGGGTTTCTCCTTTGGCTTCCCAGCTCTGATAAATGCAGTATTCCCTTGCACAGCCTGATACCTGTAATCCCCTTATTTCTGCTGGGATGGGAGCAGCAAGAAAGCCAAGGGGCTGTAGGTGTGTGAGGGCTGCCCTGCTCCAAGGAGAGGGGAAACTCCTCCTGAACATCAGCACAAACCCTCAGCCAGTCACACTCCAGGCTCATTAACCAGCTCTCCAAGAAGTACCTCCAACATAGATGTGCTCAGGGGAGATGAGAACAAACTCTCAATCTGGAATCCTTTAGCTGTAAAAGACACTCAGCGGGGGAATCCATTAGATCAGGGCTGCAAATTAGCTTTGCAAATGTGTCTGTGCCAGAAGACACAGACAGAATGGAAACCAAGAGGCTTCCTGGAATGTAGATGCAATTGGAATGACACTGCACCAGTGTGTGTGTGTGTGTGTGCCACAGGCACTTCACTGTGTAGACCAAGATGCTGAGGGAGGTACCACATTAGACGAAATTCAAGGGACAGGGTAGCCCTACAAGCCCTGTGCATCACTGCCAGGGATTTCTGACAGCTCAGGCCAAGCCTATCACAGCATCCCAGTCCTAATCCTTATAACCTTAAATGCCTCCCTATCCTTGCAGCTTCCAATGGCTTTTTCTCTGGTGATGGAAGTGAAAGATGAAGCAAACCTACTGCAGTTCCTGAGCTGCTTTTCCTCTTCAGAACATCGATCGCCCCATCCCTGCAGGGAGGAGGGGGAGTGCTCATCCCCTGACATGCAGAGGAGCAGAGGCAGCACAGCACACACCTGTGCTGCAGAGGAGTGCAGGGACACAGTGCCCAAAGCAGGAGGCCTGAGTGAGCACCCACAAACCGCAGTGCAGTTCCTGCAGAGATGAGCAGTGCCCACATTAACCCATGCAGGGAACACAGCTGGAATTCCCTCAGCCATTCCCCCCACTCCCTGAGATTCTGGCTGTTCCCCACCATCCCCTGCTGCAGCCCCTGTGCTGGAGTTGATGCTGCCAAAGCCACGGCAGCTGTGCCCCAAGTGAGCTCCCCTGAGGGGTTTGTTAAAGGCCAAAGAGGAGTGACTTAAACATCGTGGCTCATGTCCAGCCCACCTAAGAGCCTTGATTTGGAGCACCTGACCAGCAGCCCCCACCCAGTTGAGCCAGACCTCCACAGACCTGGGCTGGTCCCCTCTGCTCCTGGAGCTCCCACTCGCTGCAGGAACATCCCTCAATGCACCATCACATCTGCCCAGAGCACTTCCATGTCAGGCCTCTGCCTCTAACAAGGCAGCAATTCAAGGCAGAGGAAGACATCAAGCCAAATTATGCCTGAATTCATTTTCCTAAGAATGTAAAGGAAATGCAGCCCAAATGAACTATACAAGCACAGAAAGTTAATGTATGCTCGTTTGTATATCAGCCCATTGTCCAGGGGAACCCTCAGTTTCCTCTTGGGATCTCTAATGAATAGACCTATAAGAGAATGTTGTGGTGGCAGCAATTTCTCTTTTCCTACCATTTAACTTAGAACAATATAGAATCAAAACAGAAAGGCAGCCTTTCAAAGGCTGGCAGTACAATACTCACTATAGGACATCACTCTGACCATTAAACTGAGGAGCATGACGGAGACCTTTGCCCTCTGTATGCTGAGAATTCCTCTCAGTTCCTTTATCTTATACCCTGCAAGGAGATCAGCATCCAAGATACTCTGCTTACATCCCACCACACCCAAGTGTCACTACTCTGCTTTCACTACCAGCAGATGTGAAGACCAGAACCGAGATAAGCAGAAAGAATTTAAAACAGGAAAGATGACTAAAGGAATTGGGCTGTTCTGGGCTCTCCTCTCTCTTTTTAAGCCTGGTCAGCTTAGCTCTAAATTAAAGAAGACTCATTATGACACCAGATAAGACCAGATACATTGGTCAGTCCGGGAATGGAAGAATCAGCAGCCCAAAAAAACGGCTCTGCAAAGGTTTAGCTGCCTGATTCATCAAGGTGAGGTGTTTACCCTGAAGCACAATGGTGCTGGTGTTAATGATGTCAATATTAACTCTCTTTGCTACTCCAAGGATACAAAAGGAGCACTTTGAAAGAGTTCAAGCACTCTCTTGGAAATGTCCAGAAGCTGTAATAGCAATCCCAGAGTCGCTGAACAAAGCCTTTGGCATCTCCCTCGTACACATCTTTAAAGACTGAAGATTACACCTGACCCTTGGTTCAGGAAAAGGGCTGGTTCACCAACAAGGTGATCTCCACCTCAGCAATCAGAAGGTGTTGTCACACTAGTTGTGACATGAGAAAGAAGCAGCAGCCACCTGAGGAGGAGGAGGGACAGCGGCAGCACAGTTGGAATGCACATCCCTCCATATCCTCTCTGCACAAGGAGAAAATCTTTGGTGGCTTATTCTCTGCAGCAGGTCAGTCCCTGAAGGCGACTGCAGCACTGCCCAGGCAGTGTGAGCTGCCCTGGGCATGTGCACACCCTGGACCAGCCAGTTGTGATCGAAATGGCTCTGATTTATGCTGGCCAGGGATTCATGCTCTCAGCTTTGTGTCATATTTCTGGCCAAGCAGATTCTACCCAGTCATTTACCTTACAATGATTATTCCTGTTCTCCCAAGCCTGTTTCTGAAAGACACCTCTTATCTCATTAGTGTAAACTATCTTCAAAGCAGGATTTTTATATAAAAGTGGCAGTTAAATCAGGAAGATGTTGAGACCAAAATTTTTAGGTCAAATGGGCAGACTGAGGACTGTCCCAGGCACAGGGAGGCAGAAAGGCAGGATGTCAAAGTTGCAATGCCAGACCACAAATCCAGGTAGTATTTCAAAGTCTACATTAATATTTTAAAGTACAGTGGTACTGTGATATTGGAAGAACAAATGGCTGTGAACTGTGGCTATGCCAACTCTCCTCCACAGAAATCAAAACTAGCTCAGCTTTAGCTTTTCCAGTAATCTCACTTTGAGCACAGAATTTTCAGCTTTACTGCCCTGATTTTCTCTTAAGTGCAGGACAGGTTTGGCAAATGAAAACTGAGATTTATATCCAGACAAAAGTGTCTCCTTTCCTCTTCTTTTGTCCTTCTGCCAGAAACCCTCCAGAAAGCTGAATATACTGTAGTGAAGAATGTTAAAATAAATTGTGCACATATTCTTGGGATAGGAAAAGGAAAACCTTTCTCTTGGGAGCATTAATCTGCCCTTGCAGGCTTGTGGGATGTCGTGGTGTCTGTTTGTGGATGCCTGCCCTGGATGATATTGTGTAGCAGCTCCAACATGCCAGATAGGAAACAAGGTTAGTAATTTCTTTTTAATGACAATAGTCAACAAAACTTATGCACAAAATTCAATAGAGAGCAATTTCACTCACCAGAAGAAGGCACGTGACTTCATGATTTATTAAATTAAATTAATAATTGCATTTCACCATGTAGGTTTGAACATTACTTTTCAAACACAGAGTAGACAACAATAAAGAAGGCAAAGTATGTGGCTAATTTATACCATAGATCTGAATAAATATACTAGATCAGAATAATCCTACGTCTCCAAAGTAGCAATAATAATAATAATAATAATAGTAATAAATCAGCCTTGTATACATAATGACAGAACTTCCTGACGGGACTGTAGTGTACAACTGGAGCAAGGTGGGGGGAACCCTTGACATGCCCTGCTCAGCAGCCTCCTTTTCTCCCGAATTCACCTTCCCAGACACTTCCTCCTCCCCAGGAGTCCTGCCATACTGGGACTTCTGTTCCAACCTGCACTTCCCTGTCATTAGAGCGGGGTAATATTGCCCAAACTGACCCGGGGAGTGAAGCTCATGTTTATTTGGCTCGTTGGGAAAGCCATGAGAAAACAGTCCAAGTGGGAGCACAGCCTAGAAACCCTGCAGCAATTGCAAACCTATAAATACATCATACTGTTTATCTTCTTGTTGATGTATCAGTGGATTAAGTAATAAAACTGTTAACAGAATCATTAGTGGCTTCATGGTAACCACTGGCTTTGCTTTCCCAGAGACCTGTGGTATCGTTAGACTTGGAAAAGTCATCACTGAGGGGGATGATGAGCTGTGAGAAACACACTTTCAGAGTGAGGTGGGCCAAGTGCACGGAGCTCCCAGCCAGAGGAGGCTCTGCCCAGGCAGTCCCTCCCCACGGCACAGTGTGCTCCCTTCCTGCTGACCCGGGATTTGGGGGATTAATCACTCTCTCTGATAATTCCTATTAGGCCAAACCCTGTTCCCTTGCCTTTGCTGTTACTGCATCCTTACTCAACAGAAGATTTGCCAAGACTAAAGGCGAATTGTTTTAGGCATTAGAGCCTGCAGGAGGCTGAGCAGAGCGGGCTCTGTGCAGCCCAAACAAACGTGCAGTGAGCGCGGCCGCCGGAGCGCTCGGGAAGAGCAGCAGGGCTTGCTCGGTGTGATGCCTCACACAACTGGGTGTTGCTGCAGGGCCACAGTTTCCTTCATCACTGGAAAGCAAGCAGGTTGCTCTGCTTCCTCACAGTGAAACAAATCAGGATTTTCCAGCAAGATTGGTAAAATCGCTGCCTCTGCTAAGGCAGTGAGGGAGCAGCTCTCAGTCAGTCCCTTTCTCCCTCAGATGCTACCACAGATCGTGTAAAAACTACAATAAAATAAATGTTCTCGGTCAGATAATGGACAATTCAAAGACAGGCCATTGTCTTCAGCCAAGCACAGCTTTAAACCCATGGAACTGAGAGGGAAAGCTTGCCCTGAGTGCATGGACACGAAATGAAAATAATCCAGACATCATCCATTTGTAGAGAAAAAATGTGGCAGGCCAAAAGGTTACCTGATTCTCTCTGCTTCACACCATGTAATAGCTTAAATTGTGTTTAAAAGGTTCTCAGGCTGACATCATTGTTTACATTCACTTGAATCATCCTTTAATTGTAACAGTACAAAACCCTTTTAACCAGCCAAGCTCCCTGTGCAGCTCGGTCCTGCTGTGTCATGCAGCAAGAGCTCCTACAACTTCCTTGCCTCATATACATCCAGAAGGAGATCTGGGAAAAGCATTTCTCCCCACACCTGTGAGCTGCATTATCATGTCTACTGATCCTCCTCATGGGTTTAGAAGCAAAGCAGTCCCTGTGCTTCCAAGCAGTGGAAGCTCAGCAAGTCCTTTCCCTCATCCTTGCAAATCAGTGACAGCATTAACTGAGGAGTGAGACAGCAGTGCATGCAGTGGGAGCTCTTCCCTAAGCACAGGGGGGATGTACCCAGTGCCCCAGTGCTGGACAACACGGCACCTGGAGGATTTATTTTTCTGCAAGGAAAGACAGAGACCTTGAGGTTTGCAACTGATAATCCACAGGGCTTTACTTCCCTCCTTTCAAACACGGTCCCACGCGCCTTCCTGTGCCGAAGGGTTCCGGGCAATCTCTTCCAACAGGCATTTCCTGCATGGAGGCTATTGTGATTGGGATTGCCCACACCAAGGGCTTCCAAATGCTGCTGTGTGGGCATGGGGGATGGCTCCTGTGGGAGCCACTTGGGGCAGCTGGCAGAATAAGTGAGGAAGCAGAGGGGAAAATCACGTTTTATGGCTCCTGGGGGACACGCTGGACTAGGTGTCTGCACAGTAAAGGTCTGAAACATCGACCCCTGCACAACCCAACCCAATATTTGGCTCAGGATCAGCTTTCAGGTATGGTCCCTGTTGCTGCAAAGGGCCAAAGTGAGCCCTCCTCAGCAGCTGGGAGGGAATTGAGGACGAGAACTGGGATTCTGGGAGGCCCCACACTCACATCACCACTGCACGCTCTGGGGACTGGGGGGAAATTGTTTTAACTCCTAAAAGGTTGTTTTCAGCACTGATTTCAGCTAATGATCTATGAGTTCACAGCAAACAGGATGATTGCCTCCCAGATTAGCTGCTTCTGTGTGTTTGTGTGGAGTACCCCTGTGAGCAGCCCCATTTTACTCACAGCTACAGAGGAACAGGCAAAGTAGCCCCATGGTGGTTGGTGCTTTTCCTGCCAACTGACCTTACTGTATCTGTAAGGAATAATCCAAGGTGAGCAATTTCTGAGCTGTGGGCTCTAAGGAAACAAACATTTTGGCAGAGGTGGTTTAAATTCATGGGGATTTTGTAAAAAATGGAACAGGTAATGACTAGGTCAAGCTTCCTTGACCCTCAAATCAAGAACAATCCCAGCAGGGCTGAAAACTCCCCTTTCCACTTCCTTGGCAATCGTGTTCCCACAGTTCAGAAAAACACAGGAAGATCTAAGGAAACCTATGTGGAAATGCAGAAGACAAAGGCAAGAGATCTGAAAATAGAAGGCTGGTCCATATATTTCCTTTACATTCTGGGCCTGAGTTTACTTTTTGGCTGAATTTTGAAATCTGGGGGGCCATATGCTTTTGCCATTCTCTGCAGGGCACAAAGGGAAACTGGTTTGTTCAGATTTCCATCATTCAAAGGCTTAGATGAGCTTCTCTCCTTGTTGCTCAGTACTTTCAAGGGCTCCTCAGTGCTAAAAGCTTTACTGCTCAGAGCCACAACCTGGACGCTGGTTACACACACACCACGCACGAGCTGCGACTCCTTCTACATTTCTAGATACTGGAAGACTTGAAAAAAATTACTTCTTGTAAAAATTCAGTGCAGCAGGAACAGTTTGTGCATGTGCTTGAAGAAAATGAGGGATTCAGCTGCAGGTCTCAGGCAGTCCCACTTCGGCTTGACAAAAAACTTCTACACCAGGGCAGTTGTAAAGGCAAATTTCATTTTGGGACAGAGAAGAGAGACTGTGCAGATCCCTGTTGTGGAAGGGCTGAGAAATTCCTCTTGGCTTTCTCTAGTGTAAAAATTCAAGGAATCCTGAGCCCGAGGGGAGTTTAGGAGACATCCAGGAAAGGGGGGGAGAGCAGAAGAAGGATGTAGGATGTAGTGGGGACAAAAAGTATGTGCTGTAAAGACAGACTAATCCAAGGACTTGGAGATGAGGGTATTGGAGTGACTCATAAAGATGCCCACGGACTTACTCACTCTCCATCATAAAGCAGTTCACAGACTTACTCACCATCCATCAGAACGCATAGCTGTGTTACTCTGTTAGTAACAGACTAATACAAAAGTTAACAATTGCACAGCTCAGCTCTCTGAGTACACGAATTCACTGCTTACATTTCCAGAGCCCCTGGAAGCCTGTCCAGCCCTCAGCAGTGAGGAATTTGCACAAAATGGGCAGCCATCAGTTTTGCTCATCACGGCCTCAGGAGATCAGGCTCCTCTCCCTCCTGCACCTTCCTGCTCCCCACTGAGCAGCTCAGGACAGGCCTGTGAGGCCACCCCTCGGTGCAGGTGGTTTGCTCTAACCTTGCCTGGCCCCTGGTGATTGGAGGAACAGGAATGTCCTGATTGGCACTCAGAACCTTCATGTCCTGTCAGTCATCTGAGCTGCTTTCTGAAGGAAAACACTAGGGACACATTTATTTCATTCCTAGCTCTTGTTTAGATACTCCAAATATCTTTTAATTACTTCCACTGGTAATTCCCATTCCAGTGACATCAGGCTGGTGTAGCAGAAAAGGAAAGGTGGGGCAGGACTGATCAGAGGAAGTATCAAGCTGAGCATGTGAAGTTGGTAGGGCTGTGCTTCGCTGTCCTTCTCATACTCTCTTTGAAAGTCAAGTGCTGCCTCCTGGAAATTTCCTGTGCAGTTTTAAAAAATGCAGGTTGCTGTTGCTGCCCCCAAAACTGTTTTGCAATGTACACTGAAAGCAGCTTCTTTGTTCACCCTGTCCTTTGCTGATGATCAAGTGACCCTTGGTGCATATACTTTGCAAGTGTCTCTGGAAGCAAAAGACGTGTCTCATCTCTGCATAAATCTGGCATAGGGCAGGTTTTCACCCTCCTTCAAATTGTGCTGGCAATTTGGAAGACAAACTTACCAAAAGCACAGATCACCTACCACTGACTGTACCTAAGAAATCTCCTGTTGTGCTTGGAAACCTTTTGCCCTGGTGCATAAACCTACCAGCAACATAAATATCCTCCATTCAGCCCAACTTGATATATCACTTCAAACTGCAGTAGAGTGAGCTTGGCACAAATATTCCATCATAAAATGAACAATTCAGGGAATGTGTGAAAGGACAAAGATAACCCTGTTGCTCTTACTCACAGCTATATGTAGGAGCAGACCAATGGGGGGAATGTGCACAGATAAATCCTTTTCACAATTTTCAAAGGAAATATTAAAAGTTCTTGTAACAGAAACCTTCAACAAACAATCTGGTTGGTGTTCTCAGTATTCTTTTGGGTACGGTGCTGTTTTTCAGAAGTTCAGGGAGTATTCAGAAATACTTCACATTTTTTGCCTTGCCTTAAATGGATGAATTAGGGTAAAGAGATTTCCAGTTGGTTTTGAATGTGGCAGCTTCAGCAGGAGGCTCATATATCACCATCTTAAAATAAGGCTTCTCTGCTTTTTATAACATTTTCCCACAGTAAAGCAACTGTCTAGGAATAACACCAATTAAGAGACACGTTTTCGGTTTACCCGAGCCCTTCGACTGCCTGTCCTGCCAGATACCCCCGTTCTCAACTGGTCAGCACCAACTGCCTTGGGGAGCCCCAAAAGCAACCCCTGAGTGCCTCTGACTTTGCACTGTGCAGCACTGAGCCCACACTCATCCCAGCTGCACACAGGGACCATCCCAGTCGGAAAACCAGGAGGAGTCCGAGCTCCTGAAGCTTCTGACTCAGCTACTGATACGTGGCATAACTGAATAACTTGAAATGTATGTTGACAAGCTACATTGCCCATCCAGCATATTCTACTTGTAGGAGACATTGCACAATTAAACAAGCAAAAAACTTCAGTTTCAAACATGCTTTAATTTCAAAGGGGTTGGCCAGGAGCTAATTTTTATTCTTCGGCCTTTAACACTTCCCAGTATTAAACCACCGAGTTTATTCGAATACCTGAAGAGCTCCTTGGACTGCTCACATATTGAAAACCTTTTTGATGATAATGTCAGGGGGTAAAAGATACTAAATTTTTCATGCACAATTTAAGGTGTTGCTCATGTAACAATTTCTCTGCAGATTGTTTTTCAAAGGGCTGATTATTAACCATCCCACTCCATACCTAAAACAGGGGCCAGCTGTTGGCATCTGCACAGTAATTACTACATCAAAGGTTCTGAGCAGAAAGACCCTAACTAGTACTCTGAGGAGTTGAACATGAGCTGTGTAATAAGAAAAATCAAAGTGGAAATTCAATGATACTCGTAGAACTGTCTTAGGAAATTTAAAGTTGTATTTTATAATAAGGTGGACAGTTATTGGGATGGTGTTGGTATGGTCTTTTCCCCCTGCTGAAAGCACCAAATAAGTCAGGAGTTCTCTAAAGGAGACCATCCTTTGAGCTGGATAAATTTAAAGGCCAGAGTTTCATTGCTGGAGATGAACTTTGAGGAAAAGGTGTCTGAGGAGTTAATACGGTGGTCCTGAGCAGCTCTCACAGTTGTACCACTCTCCTTCTATCTGCACTGCAGATGGAATTGTGTGGATTTGAGTCAGAGTCAGCCTCTTCAGCACAACTCTGCCTAGCTTTGGGTCTGACCCACAGCCTGCAGGACACACCCAGGCCTTGGTAGGTCAGGCAGAGTTTCACTGAGTTCACTGCTGGAGGTGAACTCGGAGGGAAAGGTGGCTGAGGAGTTAATACCTCCAGAGCATCAGTGCTATCCAGAATCCTCAGACTTCCTGGCCCTGTCTCACATTGGCTTCCAGCCTAATTAGGGCACCCAGAGGCTGTGCTAATGTGTTATCTCTCCCTAATGATGGACAGGGCTCTGACATCCATAATGCTGCTTCCAAGTCCATCATCACTCTTTGCCTGCGGGGACAGTTAGGGATGTGGTTCCTTCCTTTGTGTCAGGATGCAGGCATTGCCTTCTCTTGGCCTCCTCTGTGCCTGGCACTGATGGGAAAATGAATCTGGACCGAATTCCAAGGTTATTAGGGCCAAAATTACTAGGACAGGAATCTGGTGAGTAAGGACCTGAGCAGCCCTGAAACATGGGCAGTGTCTCTGCCTTTCCCCCACCTCCTCAGTAACAAACTCACTGTGCTCCACTTCACCCTGCAGCCTCAGGATCACTCGTGGCAAGCCACGTTTCCTCCCGTCCCCCAAAACTTGTTATTATCCCTCAGTGATCCACAGAATTCCATGGTGTTTTATGCCTTTGTGAAATCCACACTGGATATCTGGTGACAAGCCTTCTATGGGCAACTTCTCCAGCCTATCCAGGCGTTGGAATTCCTGTAGCATGCAGCTGGCTGCTCCGGCACGTGTAAGCCAGATGGAGCACGGTGTGGGAACCCTCCCAGGGCTCTGGGAGCTCCTGATGCAGTGCCAGGCACAGCTCAAGGTGTGGGTGCTGGTGTGTGGTGTGGGACAGGATGGCTGCCCCGGGGTTAAATGTGGGCACCTTCCCTGGGGTTACACGGGCACTGCAGATCACGGGTATCCCTGTGGTGAGGGGCTCCTTTCCACCTGCCAGGGTTGCTGCTTCAGCTTCTCCTGGAAAAGCTGGGCGAGCCCTTTGGAGCACAGGCTTAGCTATTTATTCTGCAGGCAACTGTGGGGAAGGTACTGCAGGGGAGATGTGAAGTTCACTGGGGCTGCTGCCTGCCAATCAGTTCCTTTCTGCAGAGGGAATACATTAAATCCCCGAATGAATCCAAGAAAATCAAGGACAGTGATGCTTCCCAGTGTTTCCAGAAGCTATCCTCTTAACTATGAAAAGGTTATAATATGCTAAAGCAGCAACAGCCGTGTGCTGTGAAATACATTCCCTATCCAAAATAATAAAAAAGCCTTTCTGTCAGAAGGAATTCCCCAGTAAACAACAGACCATCTCCCTTACACAATTTGCAGCGTCATGAATGAATGGCTCAGTAATCCAGCGAAATCCTCATGCTTAATGAGATAATGAAAAGTCATACGGCTGATGGAAAAGCTCCTCTAAATCTCATTAACCTGCCTCTTGGCTTTTCTGATATCAGCGAAAATCGGGAATAAATCCGGGGGGACACTGCGTTTGCTGCAAGGAAAATGAGTTTTGGAGAACGGGGAATCTAACCTGGCACCTGTGCTGAGAAGGGGAAGGCAGCAGAGAAACACCATGTGAATGAAAACTGAAATATCAAAGGATAAGAATGGGAATATCAAAGAGAATCGGGGTTTGCCCACAGCTCTGACGTGGGCCCCAGGACAGCCGGATAGCCCGGGCAACTCCCAGACGCACCACAGCTCCTCCTTTCCAAGCCTTTTCTACCTCAGCTCTTCCTCAAACGATCGAATACAACCAGAAACCCTCCCAAATACAACCAGAAACCCTCCCACACCGAAGGAAAAAGCCACAAATTGGCAAATACCCGCAACTCGCTATTCTTAACCAAGTGTCCAAACCTCGAGGGGAAAAAACCATCACCCATGCAAGCAACACCTTCAAGGAGTTCTCTCTCTTTTTTTTTTTTTTTTTTTTAACCTTACTTTCAAAGATCAGTTTTCATGTGAAATACATATGTGAAATAAGTGAAACCTGAGGCGTCAGGGGTGGGTTTGGGGGCAGAAAGGCGGCACCTGCCCGGTGGGTACCGCGGGTGCGAGGTGGGTGACAGCTCCCCGCGCCGCTCGGGCCGGCGGGGCTCCGCAGGAGCGACAACAGCCTCAAAAAAGCACAAAAAGCGTCCCGGAGCGCTCTCCTCAGGCACCCCGAGGGACCGCACCGGCGGGACCCAGGCGGCGGGTCCGCGCCCCCCGTGCCCCTGCCCCGCAGGTGAGAGGATGGGCAGTGCCGGCTCTTACCGTGCAGCAGGAGCAGCCCCTGAAGGGCGCAGACGGCCAGGACGGCGCTCGGCCTGGGCAGCATCGCCGGGGCCACTGCCAGCGACTTCTGTATCCCGTGCGAGGCTAGGTCCGCAATCCGGGACAAGTTTTCTTTTCCAGCAATAAGTTTGTGAAAGCCCGCGGGCTGCAGCGGGAAGGGTGGGGGGGAAGAACAAGGCGTGCAGAAGTTCCCACTTGTTGATTCCAGTTAAATTGTTCTTTCAATTCACTGCTTCATCCTGGGGCTGCAGAGTGTGTTTTCCTTCCTTTCCTCTCGAGGTGCGAGTTCTCAGTTTTTTCTTCCCACCCTCTCCACAATAACCTTGTTCCTCCTTTCCCCCCGTTTCTCTAATCCCGGGGGTGCCTGAGGGGAGCGTTGCTCTGCCTCAGAAGCCTCCCCAGCCCGCCTGGCTGGCGCTGAGGAACTCAAGGGGTTAAAAAGCGAAGCAAAAGCACCAGAAAAAAGTTTGGCAAAAAGTTTCCTCCACTCAGCGAGTCGCTGCTCCCGGCAGTCCTTTGCCTGGAGTTTGGGGTAAGGTGGCTGCGCTGCAAAGCCTCTTCTTGGATGTATTTATCCAGGGAGGTGCAGGTGCTGCGGAGGTCGGCAGGAGGGACAAATCCCTCGGTTCCAGAAGGGCAGGAGCAGCGGGAGCTGCCGCGGCCCCACCTGGCTCTACCTGCCGGGGGGCACCGCGCGGTGCCCGGGCGGGCAGCGGGGCTGGGGCATGGCCGGACCCCCGGACGTGCTGCTCTCTCCCTCTCCCCACACCCCTCTGGGTTCGCGTGGCTTTCGCCGGGAAGTTTGATGCGAGCCCGAGATTCTTTATAGGGACAGGAAAAAAAAAAAAAAAAAGGAGGAAGGAGAGACGTCACAAGTCGAGGCAAGGGGACTTCACTCTCTCTCCCTCCCTGTCATTTCACAGAGCTCCTGGATTTCCTGTTGCTGCTGCCTGAGATGGGGCAATGAAATGAATCCCCGCTGCTTCCCAGCATCGCCTGTCCCTGCAGAGCCGGAGCTGCACGAGCGTCAATGGCAACATCTTCCCCCCGTCCTGCCCCAGAAAGGGGCTCTCAGGGCTCCAGGACACTGGGAAAGGGCGCACAGAGGGGCACCAGCTGAGGAACAGGCTCTCTTGCAAGAGCACTGTCTGTGCCCTCCTTCCCCTGGTTAGTTATCAGTCTGGGGTTCTCTTTGTGCCACTCACTGTATCCTGCTGGAATGTCACCTCCATCCTCCCTTTCCTGCTGCCACAGCTGTGCATCCCTTTCTCCTGGGGTGCACAGGAGGTTTCTTGTTGGAATAGGATAATTCGGGGAACCCAAGGGTGTTATTTACACAGCACAGCTGCCTCCCTGGTGGCTCCTGGTTTCTCACATCAGCTCTGTCACCTGAGCATTATCTCCAGGCACTTGGGTGTGGACAGATCCACCCTCATGTCCAGGCTTCCAGCCTGTCCATGTGCTTTTCTCTTGCCATGCCAGGCAGGATTTCGTCAGGGACGGAAGCATTTCTTCAGATCACAGAATATTCTGAGGGGGAAGGGACCCACCAGGACCTCCAAGTCCAGCTCTTCTGTGAATGGCCCTTTCAGGGATCGAACTCTGACTGAGCCTGACTGAACCCACAACCTCGGCATCTTTAACACCAGGCTCTAACCACCTGAGCTAATCTCAGGGTTAATTATGAGCACTCCTGCGATGGTGGGGACAGTGTGGTTTTGGCAGGGGACACACAGATGCTCCCCCTTCCCCTTTCACCCCTGGAGAGCACAGACTTTTCCTGGTTCAGGGCTGCTTCAATCCACAGCTCCTTCCCGGGCCAGCACAGGCTCAGCTGTGAGGGTCACAAACTGTGCTTAGCTAGTGCCAGGCACCCCAGGAGATGTCCCAGAGCATGTAGGGGGCACTTCTGGAAATGCAGCCAGACTGAGGTGATGGAGAGGGAGTTATTCTGTCCCTCCAGGGAGCTCTTCACCTGGTGACGTCTCTGCTTCCTTTTCCCGTTTTCTTTCCTGTGCCTATAAGGAATCTCAGGCTCACATCAAATTTCCCAGCTCATATTCTACTCACGCACCAGTTACATGGTTTTTAATATTTTTTTGTTACTCTTCTTCAGTTTGTTTTCAAGAGAAGACAGAGCAGGTGGATTAGACCTCGTGCTGCGTGTTGATTGAGGGTTTAGTGATACTGAACTGTGCTCAGGATATGATGGAGTCTTTCATGCCTTTATTTAGTCCACTTCTAAATTCTTGTCGTGGTTTAAGCCCAGCTGAAGATGCTGGGAAGAGGTCTGTGTGCTGCACTGGAATGCACTGAGCAAAGGGAGAGTTACAGGTGCAGTTCTGAGAGTTACAAATCCAAAGGAAACTTCAGAACACCGGAATTGACATCTGGGGTAGAAACGTCCCAAATTCAAGCAACAAACTGAACACAGGATACCCTCAGATGTTTCCAGGTTTTTTAACAAGAAGTATCATTTCTCTTGCACAGTGTTAAATCAAGAACACTTTTCTCAGCATCTCCTGATGTCACTGGTTAATGCTGATTTTCACAGAAATGCTCAGGTAATTCTTAAGATGGCAAATGCATTTTCTATGCCTAAAATGAAACCTTGGAACGTACAACTCCTCCCAGACCTGTGTTACAGTAACTGAATTCTAAATAGTTATGGATAATAGCAAAGACCAATCTTGTAGGAACTTAATTGGAGAATGAGAACTCTAACATAATTAGAGGACTGTAGTTTATTTAGGATTTATGGGGAGGTGTTTAAGAATTCACTGGAGGTTACTTACCACAAGATAATAAATTGTGTTGTATTTGTGTAATGCCCCAGATAATCTTTTATCTGTTGATAAATGTAACTGATCTTTTAATTGAGATTAAATGCATCTACTGTGTGGTTTCACAAGGAATTCAGTGTGAGAACCTGGTCAAGTTGTCCTGGGAGCTATTTTTCATTCTTTAATTCTTTTAATTCTTTATTTTCTCCCTCAAAATAACTCCCCCCCCCCCCCAGTTGTAAGGAGGGCACGTTTTGTTCCTGAGCATCTTCATGTGCCTGAAGCAACCTGTTAGAGCTTTTCCAAAGCATAGCAGACTTCCCTGACACAACAGCATGTTCTGTTCATAGAGATGGGAAAAGTCATTTGCTAACTGGACTAGAACCTCTTCATAATAAAACAACTTGTTTTTCCATGACAGTTATTCCATCCAAGGAACTCAAAGCTCTTTACTAATATTAACAAATATCTCAGCCTCACAACAATCATGGGAATTGAATTAGGGCTAGAAAAGATCACCAGTGAAGTGCTTTTAGCTTTGCAAAGGCACCCAGCAGTTGTATCAGTGTGACCATAACTAAATAAAAATAATCCTAACACAAGGGAGTGAATATTGCTGTGTCTGGTGGAAATACCAGACAACTGGGATGGAAAGCAATAACCTGCAGGAATTTGGGCAGAATACCAGGGCTGTGTCCACCCCGAGGCACTGTGTGTTTTTAGGACCGAGGCAGTGCAGTCTGTGAGACCTGCATTAGCTGGAGCCTGACCCGGGGATTGCCTGGCCATCCCTCGGAGCATCTGCCACCCTTGTGGCATTGGTCTGACACAGGACACATGTCAACAGGACAGGGAACAATTCCAGAGCTGGGAAACCCTTCTCTTTGTCTTGCTCCTCTGTTGCTCATCCTAAGTAGTCTCATACCCGGGCAGGGAATGGCTGTTGGGCAGGGTCTGGCATTGCATCCTCCACTGTGTGATGTTTTTAGCCTCAGCCAAAGGTCAAATGTCTCTAACCCGACTGTTGGGTGTCTCCTCTGGGATAGCTCCTGGGCTGCTCTGCTCAGGGACGGCAGAGATGGGCTCTTCTGACTCACCCCATCTGTGCAAGCCTCGGTCTCACAAACCTCCTTTGAAAGGTGTCTGTTTGCCTTCCTCAGCAAATGTGGGAAGAGACAAGTTGAGCCTGTAATCCTAAATTTTTGATGGGTAATTCTGCCCTGGTTCTTCAGGTAGATGCACTTTGATGCCTTTCCTTTCAGCTTGACAGAGAGAACCCTGACAGAGGCATGTTCTGCAGAGCAGAGTTACTCTCCAAAGCGGCGCTTGCCCTTCCAGCCGGGGAGAGCTGGTGTTCACAGCTACCCTGGGCTGCCAGAGCCCAGCTTTGCCTGCAGGAAGAGAAGCAAGCAGAACATGACAAAGCACTGAAAGGCATTTTTCCACGTTAGTGATCGTAGTTTCAGTGTCTGGGACCTGGGTGGTGGCTGCCTTTAAGGACAGAGGGTTGGCACACCCGCAGCATTTCACTGTGCCCGGTTCTTTGTTGCCTTCCTGGATGGACAGTGTTCCATGCCATGTCAATTCAAGCTCCTAGAAGTGGTGGTGGAAACAGGCAGGACATTGTAAATGTGCCTTGCAGTTTGCTGCATTATTCTGGGCTAACACACTCCTGACCCATGAATTCAGCTGTTATTTTTTTGATGTACAGGGTGCCCTGGGGTCATATTCTACCCTCTAGGACAGGTAAGGTGCTGGCTACCTGTGGAATGTGGGTCCCTAAGCCAGTAATGAGAAGCAAAGCCATCAGTTCCTAGGGTCCACAGTCCAGCCCAGTGCCACATCCCCTCCCACAGACAGTGGGACTGCCAGTGGGAGCTGCCCTAATCCCAAGGAGAGCTGCAGAGCCCTCGCTGGGTGTGCCTCTCTCCACAATCTGGGCAGGCTGTCTTTGATGCACACACATCCTCCAGTCCCCTGGGCATCGAAAGCCAAGTTAACATTGTCAGTCTGTGGGCAAACAGGGTGGGGAGCCTTTAGATGGAAATATTTTTCGTTGGAAAACGGCATGTTATCAAAACAGAAACTTTCTGTGGGAGTTCTGGGTTTGGAATAACTTCTGCCAGGGATGCAGTTTCTAGGGAAAGAAAGCACCATCCCAGCCTTTCCTGCAACTTGGTGATCTGGGTGTGCAAGGTCCGGTTTCAAGTCACAAGCCTGAATTAGGTCATAGAACTGCACTCTCATATCTTGTTGGAGTCCTGTTCAGCAAATCCACTGGCTGTCCTTTGCTGTTCCAATCAGCTTCTTGCAGACGTGTTTGCTTACTTATTCCTTTGTTTAGAAAAAAAAGGCCTCAAGAAAACCCCATTTGGCTCAAACACAGAATGGGAACAAAATGTTTCTCTAGCTGGGAAAAACATTTCCTGCCCAGCTCTGTTCAGACACACAGCAGTGCACAGGCCAGGGGGAACCCAATAATGGGAGGTGTGGGGCCAGCAGAGCCAGGGGCACATTTTTGGTGCCCTGCTGCCCCTCTGAGGGATGGCAGCTTCCCAGGGAAGGGCAGGAAGCACATACAGCCATCAGCAGAGTCCCTGTGCAACTTTCTGCTTTAGACAAGAAGGGAAAACAAGGCAAATAAGGGTTTAATGAATCACCCAGAGTCACAAAGCAAAGCTGGAAGAGGTCTGTGTGTCACTTTTAACAACAAAGCAAAGGTATAAGTAAAGTAATATACTGCAAGCAGCTTTTTTTTTGGTGAAAAGCTGTCAAGAGTGAGGAGTTCTCCTCTGGTTTTCCTTCTGTCCAAGCCTGCCTGGCATCCTGGCAGGCTCCTCCCTCCCTGTGCAGTTGAAGGTTGTCACTGCTTCAACCCATGGCTGTCCAAGCCCCAGTCCCAGCCTGTCCTGCTGCTCTTCCCTTTCTTGCACTGACTGCAAGTGGGGACCTCACCGAAAAGCTTCTCAAGCACATGTGTTCAGACACCAGAGGAAAGCAGGCCGTTCCATCCTTTTGCTGGAAACACGGGCCATCGGAGGATGAAGAATATTTGTCCCCCATTATATGAGCTGTACTCTGTTTCTTTAAAATTCAACACGGGGGAAATGAGTGATGCTCCATCTCTTTGTGTTTCCTCTCTGAGGTTGTTTTTGAGCATCTCCTTGCTTGAGTGAGATCCTTTGTAACTGAGTCTGCCTGGGGAGATCCTTACAGCTTATAAATATAATTTAGGCCTTGGGCCCGTACGGCTCTTAGGAAGAATTAACTGGTTTGGAGCAGCAGACAGACTTCTGAGCCAAGAGTACAAAACAAGAGAAATGCTAAGGAAAATAAATAGCCATCAACAAAAGGAGACAGGCACAGGGGCTGATTGCTCGTTTGTTCTGCCAGAGTCTGTGGCAGAAAGACAAAGATATCCACCTAAAGGGGAAGGAATTCATGAGCCAGGTCTCATCCATACACAGCATTTCAGGTGAGAAAAGTATGCCAACCTTTTGAGGTACCTTCATGCAGACCTGCTCCCTGCAGTGACCTTCCTCAGTCAGAGGCCAGATTCCATGTGAAAGGTTTTCCTTTGCCAGAGTGCGGAACTTCAAAGGGTGAGAAAAAACGGGTTTCATCCAGCGACCAAGAATGCTCATTTTATTTATTTTTTCTTTGGATCCTAATTCCCTCTTATTCTTTCTCTCTCTTTGGGGATAAAGCAGGATTTTCTTACCACTGAGGCTGGGAATGAGCAGCATGGTTCACATCCATGGTGCTCTGCCTTTATGCTGAAGGTTTCTGCTCACGTCTCCAAAGCACCGTCGCCAGGGAGAACTGTCTGATTCAAGTAACAGGAATGGAGGGAGAGAAGCCTTGGAGGGAGAAAAGGGACAGACAGGCCTTGACAGTGGCAAGGCAGGAAAAACACCAGCGGTTCCAGAGCCCTCACATTAATCAAGACACCAGCCACATCGATCACAGGAGTGTTGGGGTTAATTCCACCGAGAGCACAAGGCTGGAATCCTGCTCTGGGAGCTTCTTAATTTGGCACCACAGTTTATCACTTAGGTCTTAACATGTACCAATGCTTAGTCTGAAGGTTTTTAAAAGCTAATGTTATAAATGCTACACTCTGCCCCTCCTCATGCTGCCTCATGCAAACGGAGGGGGAGTTTAAGGTCAGCCTTTCTGGCCCATTTTCTCCTGTTTGCTACCTCTTAGTGGCTGCAGCAACCACAGAGCAGCAGCTGGAGCAATCTGAGATGTTCCCTTCAGCACTGACCGGGAAGGGCAGTGGGGAGAAGTGC
The DNA here is from genome assembly GCA_036023395.1 of Myiotriccus ornatus. Lineage (NCBI taxonomy): Eukaryota > Metazoa > Chordata > Aves > Passeriformes > Tyrannidae > Myiotriccus > Myiotriccus ornatus. The sequence goes on from JAYRBT010000156.1 coordinate 18,270,514, forward strand.
AGGACAGCCCCAGATGTCGCACTTGCCAGGGAGGCCATCCAGCAAAGCCTCAGCCCTCAGCTGGAGAGCCTCTGATCATCTTGCACTGACGTGAACGTCATTAATCACGGCACTACTTTTTCCCCCCGTTGCATATGCTACACGACTATGCTCAGCACTGCTTTCCTCGAGCTGCCATTGCTCTGTTAGATTTCACAAGTAAATGCTTCTTGTCTCCGTAGGGCGAGCGCTGGGATCATCCCTGGTTGTGCAGTGGGAGCTCCGTGACTCAGTGCAGCCAAGCCTGTGAGGCAAAAATAGCAGGCTGGTGTGCTGAGATGATGGGGGGAATCAAAGAGACACTGTCTACCAAAACTAAAATGTCTGCAAATGAGCTTCCAGCCAACGCAGAGCCAAAAGAAATGTTTCTTCCATGGACTTACTTATTTTCGAAATCTGAAAGGAAGCAGTTGCTGAAGACAAATGGACTTTGTGCTGAAGGTTTTAGAAACGAGATGTGGTGGCACAAAGACACTGATAGTGGAACTGCCATCACTGATCTTCATTGTCCAAGCCAAGAGGGACTGAATAAAAGCTTGAACTAAAGCCAATGGAAGTGAATAGAAGCGAATGGGGAGATTCCCATTGCCTTTAATGAGTTTTGGCTCTGAACCTACATGAAGAAACATAACTAACAATGAATAAACTAAAAATCCTTTCACCTTTAACAGAACAGACTGGTATGAGTGAAGTGACAGAGGGAATCTGTCTACACTGCAGTTTTTTTCAAATGGTGGCTGTGTCCCACATTGAATAGACAGTGTAAGCTTTGGGCATTGTCCTTTCCCAGGTCAGCAGCTGCAGCCATCAGGCTGGAATCTCAGAGCACAGATCCCAAACCTGTCCTGGCTCCCCCAGCAGGAAGCCTCTTTTCCATCAGCCTGCATGCCAGCAGCTTTGTCCCCCCACCCCCCAGGGCCAGCCACTACTACCTGGACTGGATGAGGTGTCACATGGAAAAGGGCAACTAGGAACAGCCCTGAATATAAACAGAAAGTGCTTTGAGAAAATAAGCACCTTCCTCAAGGCTGTGATGTGTCCTTCTCCAACAGAAGGACTTGGTGCAGTCCAGGAGCACAGCAAAAAGAAGATTCCTTGTCAGTTAATTAAGTAAAATTAAGGAAGGAGATGCAGAGAGAGATGGTAGGGGGATAGCAGGACAATATCATTTATCTGGCCAGTTCCTGCTCACCCCAGGGGGTTGGGTGTTGAAGGAAAGCAGAAGAACTATTTCATATTTGTTCCTCATCTATGCTCTGAATAGAGTCCAGTTTAGGAGCCTGTGACGGCTTTTGCAGGCAGGCAGGCTGGGATGTGAGAGCCTCTCTCAGCGAGGTCACCGAGTGAGTCACTGCAGGGCCAGGAATAGCGCTCAGGACCAGCACGTCGGGGCAGCTCTGTGGGGCTGGAGACAACAGGCTCCCCTTTGTCCCCTGGGAGTCACCACCCGGGCCAGGGAGCCCCTCTCAGGGCTTGTTGCAGCACAGCCTGTGCCACGAATTTCAGAGATAAAGCAGCTGTTTCTTGGGTGCTGCTTCCTAAGGAAAAGCCAACAAGACCTTGCCATTGCCATTCTGCTGTTTGGCCTGTAAGTGAAGGCAGTATGTTCTTCCCATTTGGTGCTTTTCCTCCCCCAAGGAAAGAAAATCTTTTCCTTCCCCAAGGAAGGAAACTCAGTGGGATGTCAGGCAGAGATGGGAGGAATGATCCAGCTGTCAGGGCATTGCTCTGGTTCAACAGCAAGAGTCAAACTGCTCCTCTGCCAAACCTCACCTGGGTGTTCCTGGAAAAGTCACTCGATCTCTCTGTCCTTCTGCTCCTCCTCTGTAAAGCTGGGTGAAGTATCTATCCCAAAGACACTGTGTTCTCATAAAAGTGGTGCTCCAGACTCTGCAGTAACACCACTATTGAGCACTGGAATTATCCTGGAGAAGGAGTCTCAGCCTGGCAGGATATTAGACTGACTAGCAAGGTGCTTTGGGATTAAATGGGACAAGGATGTCACTGCAGCCTCCCATGGCACCGTGGCACGGGGGTGAGACTGACTGTTCCTGGCAAACTGAATTGAAAGTGCTGTAAAGGAAAGCCTGTATCCCATGGCAGGAGAGTCCTGCTCATTTCTGCCTGTAATGTCCAGGAAAGGGTGAAGCTCACAGTGAAAAAAACACTGCTCCTCCTTTTTTTAAAATCCCCAAGCTTTGTGTTCTCTGCACCTGCCATCTCCCAGCCTGTTTACTAACATTTAAAGAACAAAGCAGTTATTTTTAAAAGCCTTAGTATTCCTAGCAATGCCACAGGCCCTTTTGTACAGAGGTTCTTTGTCTTCTGGGCATCAGGAAGAATGAAAAGTACTGCAGGGATTTCCTACACTAAATGACAGAGGTGAGAATAACAAGGGCTTTCAGTGGGAAAAGCAAGGATGTAAAAATCAGCAAGGTGGGTGCTGAGGACTGGCTGGTGCATTTCTCATCTCTGCTTCCCTTGGTTATCATCTCCTTGTCCAAGTACTTGGCAGTCTCTCGGCTGGTGCATTTGGCAGGTGGGACTGAGACCCACCTTTTTAGTTGTGTGCAAGGTAGTCCCTTCTTCAGACAAGGGCTACATTCACAGCCTGTTTTAAAAATGCAGCCAAACCATGGAACTGCTGCTCCATCTTTTCTCTCTTAGCTTTAACTGCTTGAGCCAGACTGTCTCCATTTCTCCCAGCAGCGCTGAGTCCACACCGATGCCTGGACAGATTTCCTTCTGCTGATGGCACATGGCTCTGACTCTGTGTGTCTCTTGTTACTCATAGCTTTGTGGCAGTAGTTTGTAGGTCACAGAAAACTTTCCCTTCTTCTTCAGAGTCCAGGAATATCCTCGGATTTATTGGCTCTGGCTTCTGGCTGGATCCATGATGGGAGGGCGAAGGTGCTGCAGCAGCACAGAGCAGCTCACCCTCACCTGGGAGGCTTCAGCCTCTTTGCAGGAGGAGCCCAAAGGAGACCTCCACTGGGACTGCTTTGGGTCTGCCTCAGTCCACACTCAGATTTCAAAAATGGGACAAAATCCCTCAAAAGAGGTTGGGAAGGAGGGGAGGAATTGCACTTCTCTCTGTCCACACAGTGTGTCACCCTTACTCTGTGCCGTTGTGCACTCATATAACATTCCCACAGGATCATAAATGACTTTTAAAGGAGCAAACTCACAGGCCATAAGCTGGCACTGTGCAGGTGAACTGGGGATTTCACTGGTGACATCCTCAGCCTGCAGAAGGATTGAACCAGCAGCTCCTTCTGAAGTAACTGAGCCTTGAGTAACGAGCCACTGAGGATTCCTGCCAGCACCAGTGGGTTGATGAGGGTGTTGCAAGGCCAAGAACTGCCTCTTCCTTCCCGGCATTATCCCACAGCACTAAGGAAACCAGTTGTCCTTTCAGTCTTTCCTACAGGAAAGCTCCCTATTTCCACCTGCTACTTGCTGGAGCCAGTGGTCAGGAACACCAACACCCACAGCAAGGTTGGGCTGTGGCTTTCACATACGTACTTCTGGGAACAGTATCATCCGCTCCCCTGATGAAATGGTGGTGACAGTTCATGTGGAAAACAGCAAGGTGTGGGATTTGAAAATTTCCATGCCTCCCTTCCAAGGAGACAGGTAGTTGTGTTGCAGGTGTAGCTGTGGGGGTGTGATTCAGCACATCTCTCTGTTCCCCAGCTACCTTGGCTTTATTACTCCATTTCAGCAGGGTTTGGTTACTCTATTAGAGGCACATTGCAGTGGTCTCAGAAACCCCATCACTTTCCCTGGGACTATTCAAAATGCATAAAAGTAGCAGAATCTGGCAGATGAAAACTGATGCAGAGACGTAACAAAGGGCATTTCAGAAGGTACTTTCTGCCAATTTTATGTGCTGTATTAAAATCTAATAGGCATGAAACCACCAAAGTTACATATAAATCTAACACTGGTTTATAGAATTTTTTAAAAAAGTATAAGCATTTTCTGTATTTTCTGTTAGTGCATATAGGCACAAACATTAGAATTATGCTGCTCTACACTGTCTGTCTTTCTGTGCCGTAGAACTGAGTAACTGAGGAGTTGTCTGCCACGGACTGCTGGAGTATGGCCACAAATTGTACACTGAAATTCTTAGCCTGGGTTAAAACATTTAGCATTCTTCTAGAAGAGTTTTTCTTTTAGTCCCATGAACATCAAAATAATGCTACAGCTTGGTGGCTGAATACTCACAGCACCATAAATTCATTGAATTGTCCAGCTTGGAAAAGACCTCTGAGCCCACTGAATCCAACCCTTCCCCAGCACTGCCCAACCACTGACCCGTGTCCCCAAGTGCCACATCCACTCATCTGTTAAATCCCTGCAGGGATTGGGACTCCACCCCTGACCTGGGTAGCTGTGCCAGGGCTGGGCAGCCCTTTCCATGAAGGAATTTTACCAATATCCAACCTGACCCTTCCCCAGTGAAATCAGAGGCCATTTACTGGGAGCAGAGCCCGACCCCCCCGGCTCCCCCTCCTGGCAGGGATTGCAGAGCCAGAAGGTCCCCTCTGAGCCTCCTTTTCTCCAGGCTGAGCCCCCCCAGCTCCCTCAGCCCCTCCTGCTGCTCCAGCCCCTTCCCAGCTCCGTTCCCTTCCCTGCACACGCTCCAGCCCCTCGGTGTCTGTCTGGGAATGAGGGCCCCAGAACTGGACACAGCCCTGGAGGTGCAGAGATGATCACTTCCCTGCTGGCCACACTGTTGCTGATATAAAATAACATAATGAAATAATGGCATCCTTATAAAAATAATAGCAACTTTCACATCCTTCTCCTAGCCCTGGAAGCCTAAGCTGAAGTTTAGAAGTCACTTTGACAAGTAATGTCATAACACTGTTACAGCTCTGATACTCAGCTCTGTGTCGTTTGACTGTTCTTTGTCTTCTTCTTTGCATCAAGAAGGTGATGCCCCTGGATGACACGGAAAATATTCCAGGGTCAGCTGTTAATTCCTGCTCTTTGCCATGCAGTTTGGCTGTAGCTTATTACAACTGTTGGCCTAGAGAGCAATAGAGATTTTCCAGTGGTTTGCAGTGTTATGGTTATAAAGAATTATTTATTGCTTCAGTCTCTGAGTAGTGTTGATCTCACTCCTTCACCACCTCCAAACAAGAAACAAGATAGGGAAAATGGCCTGGAAAAGGAGAGAAAGCATGGATCTCAGTTTAGGAGCAAGTGTGCACTGAACACTTCCCTTCCCCTGGGTGAGTCTCTTGGCTTCCTCCTTTCCACACCCCTCTGGCAACCGTAGTAGCTGCTTACACTGAAAAGTCCTGTTATTCAGTTATACTCTGAGCTTGTTTTAATGCAATTTAGCATCTGGGGCTGAGGAGGAGAGCCAGGAGGAGGGGAGCAGCCAGCTCCCCGTGTGCCTCCAGCGTGGGGCTGCCGCCGTGGCTGCTCCGAGCACAAAGGCAGCAAATCTTCTCTTTGGCTCCCACATTCCTCCTGCTTTTTGCACAGGAGGGGAAGAGAAGCAGGTTTAAGACCTGCTGGGTGCTTGCCTGCAGATGCTTGTGGAGAGAAGCAGGGCACATCTGAGGACATTAGTAAGGAATAAGACTGTGTCAGGAGCAGCACAAAGGAATGGGCGAGGGAGAAGCAGCTTCCAGTAATGTTCCCCATTTAGCACAAAAACATTTAAGAACATAAGATCATCCATAGTATATCATGTCAAAGATTCATCTACTCCATCATCCTGTCTGACAGTGGCTCACATTGAAGACAGTTAAGAAGTGAGTGAGGAAATAGTCTTTTCCAGGATTAGTTTCCCAGCCTGGGACCATCTGGGCACATGCTGGCACAGAGCTGCTGTCTTTTTGCTTAATAACTCCTGGTGCCTTTGCTCTGGCCTCACCCACGCTCATCCTGAGGGCGTGTGTATCCTTACTGCCCACAGCAAGGTTTTCCACAGCCTGTCTGCAAGGTGCACACGGAAACGTCTCCCTTGGTTTTTCTCAGCATGCCACCTGCTAGTTTCATTTGCTGCTCCCCAAGCTCCTCCGTGCGGATCTGGTTGTCTCTTCACCTCCTTCAGTTTAAAGACCTAAATCATTCCCTGCCTCAGGTACCTATTTTTCAGATTGGAAACCCACAGTTTGCTTAGCCAGTGCTGGCACTGAAGCTGTTCCATATCACCTTTTTTCAAAAACTTTTTCCAATGGATCCGTTTCTAACGATGTTAATAAAAGAAGCAATAACTTCCTCTGCACCTATGGAACAAAAAACCCCAACCAGTGATGTGGAGAGGGTTTTGACCCCCATAATATATTCTAGAGGGTTTCCCATCAGTCAAGAAAAAAAGGGAAGCAGAGCAGAAAGCATTCTTGAAACTATCTGGGAAAAGTAGGGAGCCATTCCAAGACAAATTTCCCAAGTGCCTGAGGCTATTCTGTGCTCACTTCTGGTTTTGTTTTCCCCCACACTCACACTTTGTTCTGGCTTCTCACAGGATACTTGAGGAAGCCCCCTGTGCATGAGAGCCCCAAGCAAAGAGCATAAACCCCTCATTCAGAACCAGAACCAGAACCTTGCCCAGTTTCATCCTCTTTGCTTTCCCTTATTACAACTGACCTGAGCAAGTTTTCGCCCCAATGGCAGTGATTTTAGGGTCCCTCTGTGCTCAGAAGCTCAACCTGAAGTGCCTTAGAGGGCAGTTAAAGAGAAAGGAACTCTTTACATCTTTCTTCTACACAGTCTCAAGGTGAGCATGTAAATTCCCACAGGTAAATCCCAGCCACAGACTGGGATGAGCCCACAATGCTGATATGAAAATCATGAAGCACATCTGATAGTGCCCTTGGCTGTGCTTTCTCTCTGTTTAATCCTATCCCTGTTACCAAGGGCTATCTTGCCCTCTATTCTTGAATGATATGATAGTTAAAAGCAATGCTCCAGATGATTTGATCATTTCTCTTTTCAGCTGCCTGTGGTCTATTGCCACGTGTTGTCTCTGATGTGACAGAGGCCCCAAGAGCCATTACATAGGAAACTCCAGGGAAAATGGGAAAGCTGCTTATTTTTCTTGGCATAAGGATGATTGTTCTGGCCAAACTGAGTCCAGTGTTGTGTGTGTTTATGTCACACATTATTATTTGCATGGCCAGTCCTGGTATGGGTTTCAGGGGCCGGTGGTTTTGTAATTTGTGCAGCCCTTGCTGCATGCCTTTGCTGTCCTGCACTGGAGTTGGGGCTGTTTCCTTTTTTGTTACCACTTCCTCCTGAGGGAGCAGTAATTTATGGTCAGAGGTTAACCTCATTTGCTGAAGTATCCAGCTCCTATGCCAACAGATCTATAAAAATGGAGAACGGGGATGAAAAGATGGGAAATAAATAAAATAGAAGTTGTCCAAATGACACATGCAGCCGTTCTTGTGGGGACACAGAAACACAGGCATTTCTGTGATGGCTGAGATCAAGCTCAAATCCAGTGTTCTGCCTTTGCTGGTGGATTTGCTTCCTGAGCCAAACGTGGTGGACACCTCAGAGCAAAACACCCCCTCATCTCGACAGGTTTTCCCGTAGTTCTGTGCAGCCCTGGGCCCTCCCCTTGTGCCCACAGCGCTGCCGAGCTCCTGACTTGGATGACGTTTTGTGGCAATGAGCTGCACAGATTAGCTGGGCATAAAGATGTTTCTTGCCTTTGCACAGCAATGGCAGCTCAGACTTTCCCACTGTGATCTGTACCCACGGCTTCAGAAGGAGCTGGGAAAGATGTGCTGTGTGACAGCAGCTGCTGTGAGGCTTCACACCAGAGCGAGGGACAGGCCAGGGCTGGATGTGTTTGCGTGACCTGGAGTCTCCTGGACCTGTCTGGGCAGCTCACACCAGCGTGTGAGAGCCGAGCTGACTTCAGGGGTTGCTGATTCTGGCAACTACCGTGTGTCTCCTGTAAAGGCCAAGCTCTTGGAATTAAGGGGATGTGCCAGGTGCTGATGCCAGCCTTTTGGGTTTTTTCCAAGGCAAATTCTTGCTTTTGTGTGTATGTGTGTGCCTGCATGTCTGTGTGGGCAAAAACAGAGGGCAGGTAATGGGGCCTGGGGAATGGGATTCCTTTTCCTTCAGAAATGTACTAGACCTTTGTCACTGATGTGGAAGAAGGAGGTGGAATAAACACTTAATTCTTCAAGCTGTGATAGTAGCCACGCACTTTTTGGCCTTGCTTGTAATGAGATTTTGGTCTGTTGTACACAATACTCTGTCTTTTAGTTGGAAGAGGGACTGCTCCAGGGCAGGGTCTGCGTTACTGGAGGTGGATGGAGAGACCCATTAGTCCTGAAACAGCCACAGGCCTGGTCCTGAAAAACTGCAGCACATCTTTGGAGGCCATAGGGTGTACTTTGTTTAGTAACTAGTATTTTTATATATTTCTGTGTTTTGTTTCTACTATGTAGTTTCTATAGCTGTTCTTTTTTTGTGTTTGTATGTAGACACGAGCCATGTCTGCAACACTGACTCAATGCACACATGACTTACAAGGCCTGTATTGAGCAAACAATACAGGCCTTTGACAGCATACTACAGGATCCATTTCCACTTGCATGTTCCACCCTCCCTTTCCTGCCCCACAGTTATTTTTCATGACATTCCACATTGATCATAACTCTGCAGTGTTGGTGATGAAGCAATTACCCAAAAGCTCATCGAGTCCTGTCACTGGTTCTAGTGCAGGGGCTGTGGGCTGACTGACAGCTGTCAGGAATGGTCTGTCCTAGGAGATCCCTCACACCTCACCCACCAGCCCACTCTGCTGTTTGGTCCCACTACTCCCCATCAGCATTGTCCCATCAGTTAATGTCTTCTGGTCCTTCCCAAGAGCAGGTGATCACCTTCCCTGCTGGTGGCTGTGGCTTACTGATTAGTAGATCAGTTCCTGGAATTAACTCAGGTGCACCAAACCCTGCTCAGGCAGGGTGAGCAGAGCAGGGACAGCTCGGTTCCTTCACAGAATGGTGGGACTTGGATGTCTCACCAAACCTCCTTCCCTTTCCCATGGGGTTCTCAGCCCCCGTGTGTCTCGGCCACCCCAGGCCTCAGCTCCCCTGGGGTAACAAAGCTCCTTCTGTTTGGGACAGCTCTGTCCTAATTTTGGCCTCAGTGTAGATGATTCTGTTAGCACTTGCTACACTGAGCAGCTTATCAGCCCGGGCTGAGAGCTGGCCAGCTCTGCAATGTATAAATCACTCCATATGTCCCTAATTCTGTCCCCCAGAAATGAGCTGGAAGTGACAAGGCAATAATTTTAGGTTGCAGGAGTCATGTTTGGCTAAGGCGAGTTGGCAGCTTTTCTGAGACTGAAAGAAAATATTTAAATACAATAATGAGCACTATAAAGCCTGGCTTTAAATAAATATTAGGCTATGACACTGACTGGAAGAAGCCAAATTTCCTGCTGCTGATAGGTTGCCCAGCTCCCAGGAATGTAATCTGAGGTATCTGGCTCACTTCATCTCAGCAATTCAAAAATCAGTTGGGCTGAAAAAGCCACAAAGTGTTGTCCATCAAAGTGATCTTGAACATAAGCTGAAATGGCCCAGAAACTCCTCTGAGGCTGCAGACTGTTATTTGCTGCACAGTCTGTGAATACCCTCACCAAGGCACCTTCTGCATCCTGCTCCAAACACAGCCCTGCCCTCCCTCAAGAGGCTTCCCAGGTCCTGGAGGGAGAGGGGACACCAGACCATGAACACTGTCCTACACAAAATTCCCATGAAAAGCCTGTTTGGAGGCTACTCATGGCTGTGGTTATTTTTTGGCAGGCCCTGCTTGGTAAACTGCCCTGTGTTCTGTGTGTTTACTGATGGGAACAGGGTGGGGATCTCTGTTGCACCGAGAGATTATAAATATATTCTTTTATATCCTTTCAGCAACGGATAAAGCAACTCCCCTGGTCTGAACCAAGGGACTCCAGCTCAACTTTCAGAGCACCCAAACTGCACAATCCATGGCCTGCAGGATTCCCTGGTGGCAGACAGAACATCCTGGAACAAAAAAACAAAGCCTAAACAAAACAGCCTCCTGTGAGATAAATACAGGGATACACAGGAAAAGCTTTTAATCTTGGATAGACAGTCGTAACTGTCCTGTCTTCCTCTCCCCCAAAGAAAAAAGAGAATCCTATAAAACATGTTTTACTACCCAAAACACTGCCTGATAATGGGAGAGGGGAAGTGGGAGAGGAGGGAGCACCCTGTGAAAGAATGAAATCCCAGGCTTGGATCTGGGACATCAATACAAAATACACCTCCTGCTTCCAGAATAAATTCCTCCAGGAAAAATGTAAATGAGCAGCATAAATGTTGCATTTCATTTTCTTCCCTCTGTTCTGGACAGTTGTTTTCCAGGGGATCAGTGAACACTTGGCTGCTAGAAATCCCACCTCTGGCAGGAGAACAATGAACAGTATTAAAAATGTAAATCCCACTGAACTAAATGCACTGAGAAACCCCAGTTCAGCTCTGCAGAGACCAGAGGGGGAAGATCTAGGGCTCGTGTCCCTGTGGAAGTTGTGCTCAGGCTACAGGTTATCCCTGGGCATTTGGAAGATATTGGGCTCTTTCTGCTGCTCCATTCAGATCCCAGGCTGAGCAGGGCCTGGCCAACCTTGAGCCCTGAAAAGAAGTCTCCAGGATCCTGTGGCATCCAATGCTACGTGCCAAATGCTTGTGTCATCCTTCCACACACCCACACTTGTCCTGGGCCTCCTTCTCTGACCACCTGGTGTAAGTCAGCTTATGAAAATAAGTAAAAACCTCTTTGTCCTGAATCCATCCCTGCTTAAGGAACAGGCAGGGGATTTAGTGGGGAGATCGTGTGGAGAGGGGAGCAGGGAGAAGGCAGACCCCAAATAAAAGTCTGTTATCCTATCAATCTGCTCTGTTATGCGAGAGTATGAGTGTTCTAATGACAGGAGCCCCACACCACAGACTGGGAGAGACCCCAAGGAAAAGTCAGGGCTGTGTAGGAAGAGGACACACCCTAAACCTGCTGCTGTGCATGGGAGAACCCCCTCAGCAGCTGAGCTGACCCACCTGCTGTGTCTGGGGAACTGCAGCAGCGGGGCAGGGCTGAGTTTGCCAAGCAGGTTGGTTTGTGCCACATCCAAGGTGTGGTACCAGGGTGGTCAGGGTTGAATGCTGGGTGCATTTAAAGAGCCAACAAAAAAGTCCTGTCAGCTTTCCTGTGGTTGGCATTCCTCTCCACGCTGGTGGGACTGTTGGGCTCCGAGCTACAAGTCTGACTTGAGTCAGAGTTCCTGTGTGCTATAACAGCAAAATCCCCGCTGATGTCTACAGGAATAAACTCCATATTTTAGGAGTGTCTTTTTCCCCCTGTGAAATGTTTCCAGAGCAGCTTCACCAAGTGTCTCTGCATTACATTTCTTTCCAGGGCTTGCAGGGAATACCTGTGCGGCCTTTGAGCTTGAATTTCAGGGTCTTTGTTTGGTCACACATTTCATTTCATTCACAGGTTAAAATCTGGCTCATGGGGTTGCCTCTCTCAGCTTCCTCCAGGGGTGTTTTGTGCACACAAGTCAAGGTGTCACACCCAGATCCTGATCTTAGTAGCACTCACACATCCCTAAATGGATTTCTAGTGCCAACAGCAATGCCTCATTCTAAGACAAATGGAGGCAGACGTGGATGAACCTGAAGGAGAGTGTTTTGTGTCCCTTTTCCCAGCATGGCTGAGCAGCCAAGCCATGCCACGAAGGAAATGCATAAATGCATGTGAGCTCTGCTCTGATGTCCAGGAGCTGAATTACATCCCCTGTACCCCCAGTCTGCTTTTTGTCCCCACCCTTCCCTCTTGAGGTATTAATAGCTTTATGGGGAAATAATTTCAGCTGTAAAAGGAGAATAAAAAAGGAAAAAGTAGAACAAAAGCTTGAATTGGATCCTCACCTGAGGCAGCCCTCACAATAGGAACCAAACCCACGCGTGCCCCAGAGTGTGTGTGTCTGTTTATCACCAAGGCAAAAGCTGCTATCACAGTGTTAAAACTTCTACAAGCAGAGACAGGCAACTACTTCATTGTCAGCTCCATTGCTCCTTCATCCTAAATAAATGCAGCACGTTCAGGACAGTTCTCACATCTGAATCTGAGGACAGAGTGTGAACTCCAGGAGGGATTTAAGCTTTCCCTTGATTTCTGTTTTCCCTCTTGTTCCGTGTTCCGGGGCAGCGTGGCAGGAACGACGCGCCGGCCTCTTGCAAGGCCTTTTATTTAATGACTTCAAAATGCTCTCAAACCATTTGGCACGTAATAAGAACTGGGTCAGGTCTGCCTTCCTCATTTTAGAGATGAGGACAAACAGGTAGAGAGGTTAAATGGTTTGCCCTGCAAAAAGGAAATGGATGTATAGTTGGTTTGGAAGAGCACCTAAAACTTTTGGCTCTGTTACCTGTATACTTACCCCAGGAATGGATTTCCTCCTTCTGGGACAATTGCTTCCTCTGTGATCACTGGCAGTGAGGCTGCCAGCCAGAAAATTACAATTAAAGGCACCCCAGAGAAGATCAGCAGCCCAAAGCTGAGCTTTGTCCTTCTACAACAAGCTGGAAGGATGAGTTAGGGGGAGCTTTTGGAAGAGAACAGGACTGGCTCATGGGTGAAGTAACTAAAAAGTGTCAGGGCCTCCCAGAGCAGCTGCTCCCAAACTGCCCAGCCCAGTCCCCTGGGAATGTGGGGCAGAAATGGGGCAAGACACCAAATTGCAGGGTATTTGCCCCATCAAATGCCTCTAGGAAACGGCAGAGCCAGGGAAGAGACTGGCTGGCCAACAGGGATTTTATTCCTTCTCTCCATTTCTGTTTGCTTTCATTGCTAACCCGAGCCTGAGGGTGGAACTCCCTGGGAAGCACGTTGCTCTGCAGGGTCTCTGTCAGTGCAGGGTCTCCTGGCCATTCCTGTTGTGCTGGCAGTGACAGGTCCTGCAGAGGTGAGGTTGGGTGAGGGTCTCAGTTTTCATGTAATGGTGAAGTTTCCAGCCATCACAGTGGCAGGGAAAAGCCCAGGTGACAGCTCACAGAATACACAGGCTTGAAATGTTGATGCCAGGCCATCTACATCAAATCACCCTGAAACAGAATTGTCAGGGACTTTGGTGAGTTGTTTTATCACCTCGCAGAGGAATCCCAGGCTTAGGAAGCAGGAGCTGCTCTAGAGCAATGTGAGTGTGTCAGATCTACTCCCAATTTATGTGACAATACAGTAACAGGAGGTCAGATGCGACCAAATAGCATTTTAATAAATCCCAACAAAGTATCTCAGGAAGCTTAAAAAAGAGAAAAACAAATGCGTGGTTGTGCTACAACACCTTAGAATTACAAAAAGAATAATCTGCATTTATCTGCTTCCTATCCAAGGCTGATGCAGTCCCATGCAAACTGGAATGCCCTTCACAACCCCTGTCATGAAGGAGGATTTCCTGAGTGGAAAAGTTGATAACTAAAAAGAACTCCGTGGCAGTTCCTTGAGCAACCTTCCCCTTTGGCTTAAAATCTGTTTGCATTTACTTCCAGTTGTGTCTGTATCACAATTGCTTTTAATAATCAGCTTTTGACTTATGAAGGAAAATTTCCCAATCTGGTGATTCCTGTGGGACCATCTCAGAGCTCCTGGAATCAGCACCAAGTGCTCTTGATGGCAGTACAAAATGTGCCACATAGGCTTTTGAGGAGAGTCCTCTGGCAGCTCAAGAACTCTCAGACTGAAGAGGAGCAAATCCACCCCCCAGATATGTTGATTTTGCCCCTGCAGTTTTTCTCCTTGCACGTACAAGCTGTGCCAAAGCACCCAGAGGGATGACAAGCTCTGGTCAAGCGGGTGGTAAAAGGAGGGATCCATGAGCAGTGGGTCAGCAGTGCTGGTCCTGGGGATCCTGAAGCTTCCCTAGATGGGAACCAACCTTCTTGTCACCAGCTGTGACCTCCAGCAAGGGGATGTCCCTGCTCCAACCGCATCTGCACATCTTGCTGCAGCCCAGCTGGATGATGTGCCCGTGGTGCTCCTCAAAGTGTTCCTTTTGGTAGCAAACATCCATATCACTGTCTTTGCTCTGTAGCAAGGCACAAAAACCTCAACAGACCTGGCTCCAGGCTGTTATCTGAATTTTGAAGTATAACCCCTGGGTGCCTGAAACCTCGATTTCATCATCCTGACAATTTTTCCTTCCTACTTCGTGGATCCTCACAGAGGAAGGGAGAAGACGAGGTCTCCAAAGGTCTCCAAAGACACGACAGGATTTCCAGCAGGAAGGGCAGCATGTTCTTATCTAAGACACTTACTGGAAGGGGAAGGATGGGAAATTCATCAGTTACTGTTGTGGAACAAATACTTTAAAAATGGCTATATTTGTGTGTTGTTTATAAATGTATTTTTAAAAGCCATGTCAAGAGTAGGACTGTGCTGGGAATCACTGAGGGGATCCTGGACAATCTGGAGACTTTGTGCAAAAACCAGCACCTTTTTTTAGTTATCTACAGAAATAAAGAGGGTGTGGGAGCACCTGGAGCCAAACAGATCAGGGACCAAGGAGTTATTCAGAGAAAGGGACTGGAACATTCATATCTGAGCAGGGACCATGAGGTGTCCAGGGCTAGAAGAGCCAGCATGACCAAAAGCAAGGACAGTCCCTTCCCACTCACTTGAAATATGGCAGGTGCTGATAGCAGCTGTAGGAATGATCTTTTCAAACAGAAATTGATTTTCCCAAGATTGCCAGCAGAGAACAGTGCTTTGGCATTAACAGAGCACGTACAAGACCCAGTGTTTGCTCCCCCCTGCAAACGGACAAAGCATCAAGAATTTTGACAGCGAAGGACCTGACCCTCTGAGAAGTAATTTTCAGTGAACCTGCACATTCTCTTCCTGCAGGCTGAAGGACAAAAATAAGGATTCTTTCCCCTATGACAGTTTACCAGATCCAGAGGACGGATCATGCCTGGCCAGCAGCTCAGGACAGATTCATTTCGCTGTGTTCAGTCACTGAATGCCCCCTGCAATGTTCTGGAGCTTTGCTTTGTGCCACATAATGATTATTTAAGGGCAATAACCATGTTTATTTAAAACTGCTGCATCTAAAACAGCAGCAAAAGATAGATTATATCTTTAAATCCCAATCTGGGCACAATTATTGTTGAATTAGCTCAGTATGTGTCAGCAAGACACAGCTCTTGGCTCCTTCCATTCTTTTCCTGTTAGCAGGGATGGCAGAGGACACTTTGCCTTTGCTCCTTGAGGCAAGTCCTTCCACAGCTTTACTTTTAAGCTGTTGATGATTTTCATGTCAAAAGCAACCAGATTTCAGGAGTCAAGCAGGGCTTGTCAGATGGTTCAGGATCTGGGCACTGAGAGACTGAATGCAAAATAATCCCTCACTTTGGGGGAGGTGGAAGGCAATAGAGAATAAGACAGAGCCCAGAATGATGTATTTGCCTGCTGACACATGCATCTGAGAGAGCCCTGGGACGTCAAAATCAGAAAGAATTGCCCCCAGAGCTTTTAAAGTGCTGGCAAGTGTTCCAGCCAAGCACCCTGTGGTGCCTGAGCACGAGCAGGTGTGAGTGGAGATGGGCAGGGTACACCCAGCCCCACGGCGGGCGGGCTCTGTCCCACGGGCACAGAGGGGCTTTTTGGGGTGGGATTGGTCATTGATCAGCAGAGTTTAGGCTGGCAGGGAGCTCAGGCCTGGAGGTCATCCAGTTCAACCCCCCCTAGGGGCCAGCCCAGCTCCAGGGGAAATGTAATCATTTATTTTATAGAAATTTGACGAGTCCTCTCCTGGCAGTGAGCCGAAATCTGTCCCGCTGCACATCATCTGAGCCCCGGCTGCTCGGGGGCTGCTTCTTTCTTCCTTTGTTAAATGTTTTCCCCTTCCTTCTTTAAATAAACGAGAAGTATCTCCTGGTTCAAAAGGTGGGGTGGATGTGGGGAGAGGAGCACGGGGAGGAGGAAACCAGGAGCATGGAGAGCAGGGAACCCTCTCCCCATCAGTGAAGAGAGAGAAGGTGGAAAGACCACCGACATAAAATTCATTAACAGGGCTGAGGATTTGTTATTTTACTTGCAATAACCGATGAAACCAGCTAATAAAGGAAAATTATATTTTTTAAGGCATATGATAGGTAGTCAAGGAAACACAATATCTCCCCTTCTCTGCTGTCTAGCCTCAGGAAAAACACATCTCTGATACTGATGCCATCACGATAAAAATCACATTTTAAAAATATCTATACCTGTGCTGCTAGTAGTGCTAGATTATTAAAATGATGAGAACTGCTCCCATTTGCCTGGCAATTTCCATCACTGTGCCACTATTAACTAGTGCATCTCTGCCTACCACCTCAGGGACAGCCTTGTCTGAGTGAACTGAGTGCTTAAGGACCACGGGTTTCATTTAACAGCTGAGGAAATGACCTGAAGGACCATCAGAGATGGAAATAAATGGCAATATCTGTGCTGCTTTTGGAGGGGAGAACTGCATCTACGATGAGGTTCAGCTCCTGTGGTGAGAGAGGAGTGGTAGGGGGAGAAACAGGAGCCTGGTGTGGACCTTCTCCAGCTCTGGTGCTCCTTGTCCCAGCAGTGATAGGATGGAGCTGGCATTTCATGCTGGGGGATGTGATGGTGGCTACAGCTGGCTGAGCTGTGGCCAAGAGCTGGCACCGGCTCTGGGGATGAATTTAAGATCTAGGGAATGGATTTAAGATCTGAGATTAGCTCAGCTGGTGCTGATAACGGTGCTAACAATGCCAAGGTCACAGGTTTTGTCGATGTAAGGGCCATTCACTTAAAGGTTGGACTCATCAAGAGATGATCCCTGTGGATCTCTTCCAGCTCAGAATACCCTGGGACTCTACCTAGGTATGAATTTAAGATCTAGGTATGCACTAAAGATCGAGGTATGACTCAGATCTAGGTAGGAATTGAACATCTAACTCACCTTGGCTTCACCAACTGACATTTTCCTTGTTTCTTCGTGGCTGAAGAAAGCACCTGGCCAGGGGGGCTTTGGTAGGCTTGTGCCTTACACACAGTTCTGGCTTGTCGGGGAAAATGCCCCTTTGGGAGGCTGACAGCCCCAAAATCACATCTGGATCGACTCAGAGAAGGTGAGGGAGGCAGTGTGGTCCCGAGCGCGGTGTGGGAACCGATCTCAGGTCACGTTTTAGAGGAATATTTACGTGTCCGGGGCCGATAAAGGGTGGCGGTGACGCTGCCGGTTTCCTGGCAAGGACTGAGGGCCGGCTCCGGGCCGGCTCCCGAGGAAACGGGGGAGACCCGCCCGAAAAACGCGTGCAGTATTTCACGGATCAGCTAGGGAGAATCCGGCGGGAGGCGAGGGCGGGCAGGGGGCTCTGCTGCGCGCAGAAACAGGGCTCAGCCCCGGCTGGCACCGCCGGGCATCGCGCACTGCCGGGGAAGGGAAAGGCAGGGACAGCCGGGCAGGCAGGTGGGTGGAGAGCACTCGGCAATAAAAGGCCAGCTTTCCTGAGCCTTTAAAGAGGAACAGGAAGGTCATCACCACCTTCCCCCCGAGTTGGGACTGCGCTTTGATGCCCTTCACCTCCCCCCCCGGCAGCACCACCATCCCAGCAGCATCTCCTGCCACAGCCTGAGCGGCCAACAGAGGCTGAAGGGCAGGGTGTGCAAATCCAGGAGTGGCAGAGGGGTTGTGTTTCCACTGATAACACACTGAGGCAGAGCCAGAGGCCTCGAGGCAGTTTTGTAATTTTTTTCTGACACTTATTAATGATTTTCTGCACTTTGGAGAGCCGTGTGAATGTCCACCCAGAGGATGACGACAATAATGTGGGAACTCGCAGGGAGAGAGCAATAATGAGTGATTCTAAGTAATAATTAGTTACACTGAGCTCTCCCGACAGAGTGGTTTTCATTCCAAGTGATTCCCCTGCACTTGAGGCGCTGGCTGGGATGGTCCCTGTCCATGTGCTGAGGAGCAGGGGCTGCAGCAGCAGAACTAATCCCTCTCTGCGCTTGCCTCTCACTGTTACGCAGCCACTCTGTGCTAGGGAGGACACACACCGTTAGGAAACTGCTTGGAGCTCATCTGTCCCTCCTCAGCGTCTGCCCTGCTCCCTCCTGGCCGATGCTGGTCGTTGATAGTCCATCACGGTGCCTCAAAAACCACACAGACAGCAGGACACGGTGCGTGGACAGCCCAGCTATCCACAGTCAGGAGCCTCCCGTGCCTCGCCTTCCCCACCCCCAGGGGCAGGACACTGGGAATGACCCTGGAAGTGCTGTGGGGAGGCTGAGGTGTGCTGAGCACCCACCAGCAGGACCCAGCACTCTGGAGCCGAGCGGCTGGAGTAAATCCCAGAACCCTCCCGTGCCAGGGGGCTCCTCCAAACACCTCGTCCCACCTGCTCGAGAGGAGCAAAGCAGACTCTTCTGAGTGAGAAATGTGGGATTGCTGCCTGTCCCCTGGCATTGCATGTTAATGATCCCTCCTGAGGAGCACAGGGGAGAGGGGGAGGAAAAATTGCAGTGTAAAAATGAGTTGCTGGAGGCAATTCCTTGGCATTCTTTTTGGTTCATTTTTCCAACCTAAACAAACAAATGTTAAAAAGAAAAATAAAATAAATAGAGGGAATGTTGCTTTTTCTTTTTCTTTTTTTTTTTTAAATTTTAAATACTTACACCATTAATCAAATCAGGCTTAATCAGAAGCCACGTGACATTGGATGAATGACACAGAAATTATATTCCCAGTAACTCCAGGTGGGCAGTTTACAGGGAGTGCTTTAAATGAAACAGGGATTTTACTGGGGAATACTCGAATCTCAACCAGCTTTCTTGGGTTCTTCTTCCTTCCAGGGCTTTATCCCATGGCACTCCATGAAGCAAATCCCTGAAGGGGCCACAGTCTGCTCCCCTGAAATCCAGGACAGAGAGCTTGCTGTGTGTCCTCTACCATTTCATGGTCACTTCATTTCAAGATAAAGTGAACTAGAAAATTGATGTGATAAAAGGAGAGATTGGTGAAATGAATATTTTTGATGTGCCATGCGGAAATAAACTGTATTTCATTAAATTATTCCTCCAGCTGAAGGAATAACATTTAAGCTCAATAAGATTAGGCATTTAAAAGACTTCAAGAGAGCTTCATTTCTCAGAAAGCACATTCAGGGACATTCTGACATTTAATTCCTCAGGAAACTGTAAAGTGAAGCTATAAAATTGGCCACAATTAACATTTGCTTAAAACTTGGACACAGTTTTGCACAGACTCCAACAACGCAGCCGGAGTCAAACGAATCCTTTGCCCTGTGACTTTGCCTCTCTAGTCCTGCTTACAAACGCTTTGTGAACAGCTTGCAGTTTTCTCAGATACACCCATTCTTTTCTGGGAGGAACAAGGTATTCATCAGATAAGTTTTATGAGTAATTCTCAGTCTTTCCTTGCTCGGGTCTATATTTAGATTTGTGCTGCAGTGGCTAATATTGAGGGGAGGCTTAGGTCACCCATTACTATTTCTATTCTCTGACTGAGAGCAAATACACACAATTCTGAGCTCACACTTCACTTCAAATGTCCTCTAATTTCTGTTAATAGACTCATCCTCTCCAGCACTGGCCAGAAATGAATTTAAAAGGAAAGCGTACAAATATTAATTGACCTCAGCACCATTTCGAGCTGCTGTGGCAGATATTTGATGTGCTACTTTCTCAGCTCCAATTTCAAAAACACAGAACACAAAAAACTGAAGCAACATTCAGTAGAGGTGGTTGGAAACTGCTCTCAACCTGAACCTTGTTTTGCCTCTCCAGAAAGCAAGCTTAGAAGACCAGCCTACATTGAAAACCTCTTTTTTTGCATATCCAAATCTCTGTGAAATGAGTCCTGTTTGAAGTAAAAAAAAAAATCCAAAAAAAATTCTCAGCATTTTGTGGAAGAAACAGCTTCTTATCAGGGAAAAAAAAAATCATTTTAGCAGACACATTTCTGTCTCTGGAATCTATTTTTGTGTCCCTGAACACACATGCTGACCCTCTATACTTTATCTGGGCTTAACTCTACAATTTTGCTCCTCTTTCAGCATGGGCCACACTGAGAGGCACAAATATCCATTTATATTCTGATGAACCCAAATCAGACCCTCAGTGCACCCTTGCCTTTCTGTGGGCGACTAAAGAGCATCCCTGCTGCATCTCCCTGCTGCTGCCACCTCCTTCTACAGCCATTTTTGCTACAAATTATGAGGGGATGATCATTTGAAATGGAGACATTACTGCTCAGGAGGTTTCCTGATGCTGCTCCACGTGGAATGCCAGCTCCCTTCACACCACACTGGCAATGCCAGGTGCTGTGTGTCTCCACAGGGGTCCTCTGAATCTTCTCTTACCCTGTTTCGATGCTGAACATCACAGCCTGAAGTGTTTGATTCAAAAGTCAGCAAATAACGAGCACTCAGGGCACAGTTCTACACTGCATTAACAAAGAAAACCTCCTTTAAGCTGCGAAAAACAAAGTATTCTACAATTTTACCTCGGATTCTGCACCTGAAGGGAGATTTTGGAGAAGGACCCAGGCTATTTTTTCCTGCAAGACAGTTGTGAGCAGATTCCAATTGCCCTTGTCTGCAGGTTGTTTACTGAGGGCCAGATCAGGCACCTACAGTCACAGTTTAGGTGAGTGTTTTACTAACGTGCAGGATGTGTTTTTGTCTGGGCTGTGCCACGTTTTTCTACAGAATTTAGAAGTTTTGGGACTCGTGGTTCCCTTTGTGCTGAGGCAGTGTGCTCCAAACCCCACTGGAGGGTGTTTGCAGCTATTCACCTGCACTCTGTCTGCTGTCCTGCTGTTGGCCTTTGTCTTTCTTTCCTCTTTTCTTGTAGTTCCTCTAGTAGACGAAACCAGAGGCTTATGCAAAAACTATTTAAGCTGGCTGTGCTGTGGTTGTGTCAGAAAACCTGTGCAGGAGTTGCTGCAAAACAGTGTTTTTAGCTTTCTGAGCTGCCTGGCTGCTCAGTTTGGGCTTTAAGTTGTTCACTCTTTACAAGGAAGTTTCTTAACTCCCTGCTACATAAAGGTATGGAAATGTGAACAAATATCAGAACATATCACAAAATCTCTCAGTATTCTGTAGGTTGAACTGCTCTGGACATCTATTCTTACTGTGGTTGTATGCTGGAAACTTTCAGAACAGGCCATGGTTATATGTTTGAGAGTTTTGTCCAAGTAATGTCCTTTAGTGAAGATGGGGTGAGGTGAGTTCAGAAAAGAACAAACAGTTCTGAGATTAATGGATGGATTTAAAGGATGAGTAGGAGAATTAATGGCCGTGACTCACTGGCCAGGCCTGTTTTCCAGAGTACTTCTAAATCCAAGATGTGCAGGCTGAAGGAAGGTGATAACGAGCTCTGACCTCTGAACCACACTGTTAAAGGACACACTTTACAATCCCCAGTGATCTCAGCAGGGGAACTGAATCCAGCTGCTGCTTCCAGGTCCTGGTGCCCAATTCAGGGTCAAATCCAGAGCTTGGTCCATCTTTTCCAAGCTCTTTACAAAAGAACAGGTGCTGATGGGAAATGCAGTGGCACACAATATGGTGCCACTTGTCAGTGGCGGTTCAGGAGAAGAAAAGAGTTTCCTTTGCTGTGTCTTTCCTTAAACAGAGAAGTCGAGGGAGGTGCTGTTGGAACTGGAAAGCTGTGATGGTTCGGAGGAAGGGAATTGCAGCTCACAGTCATAACCTGAAATGACCATTACCATAGAGCTGTAACCATGGCTACCCCTCTTTGAAAAGAAGTGCAGTGAGATGTATAAAGCCATCTTTATTAGTGCCAAGCTGAATGACTGTCATACCCACTCACAGCAAAACAACCCAGCCTCTAACATAGCTTTGGGGACAGCTCTGTTCCTGTTTTGCTGAGAAAATGGAGAGAGAAGGTGAGGCCATGATAAAAATGAAAAGACCTGCCACGATTCTAAATTATACTTCAAACTGATCCACATACAAGGGAAATATTAAAAAAAATGTGGCTAATATTAAAAACAAATAGTCTGTTGCTCCACTAAATCAACTGCAGGGAGGACTGTGTATAAACACACACAGGCAGCATGTGACCAAAAGAATTTTCAATTAAAGACGAGATTGCCTCCTGGGCCACTCAGGTGTTCTGAGCAGAAGGCAGAATTACCATTTTAAACCAACCACTTTCTGCCCATAATTAAAATACTGTAAATCAGAACCAACCTTGCTGACTGGTTTCTCTTCACATGCCTTTGGGAATAAACGTTTATTTATTTACCAGTCCATGACAAGAAGTCCTCGTGTCCTGTTCTGGGAAATAAGGTGTGCTGAGAGCTTGAGAATTCCCAAGGGAATAGGCAATATATGCCTACAGAAAGGCAGGTTTTGCAATAGGATGAGTAAACCTTTGTAAGCTTCTAATGGATGTGAAGAGAACAAAAAGGTTTAGGTAGAAAGAAGGGGGCTTTTAGGAGCACAGTTATATATTTTGGGCTGTGTCCTTAAGGAACTGTAGGACAAACTGAACTTAACACTTTTCAGAGGTCAGATGTAAAGAGATTTATCCCCCACACACACACTGCTTTTGAGTCCTACATTTGTTTGCTGCAGGAGGTTCGTTGTTTCCATGGCTGATTTGTATAATCACCCGTTGTGATGGGTAACCAAGGATGGAGAAAATAGTTAATAGTGCTCATTTTAATACAAAGTGGAGATTTGTGCTGCATGTCAGAGCCTGAGGTATTTGCTTTTTAATGCAGTATTGTCCACCCCATGCTTGGCCAGATCAGCTGTTTCACTGTTTCCTCCTCCCCAAAAATCGTGATGGTGGCTTGGAAAAAGGAGGGTGAGCTCTTCACTAACAGGGCAGTGAGCTGAGGGGCTCTGTGCTTTGTGGGTGATGCTTGAAGGGAAGCTGCCTCAATGTGTGGGAAAGGCTGGAGCCCCAAAGCTGGCGTTACAGCCACCTCCCTACACAGGGACAGGACAGATGTGCCTGGGTCCTGTGTGCTGCATGAGAAGGGACCTCCCAGGGATTGTTCTTTGCAGGCATTGCCATCTGGTTTTACGAAACGTTGTGCTTTGGCTCTCAGACTCGGTTGTCCCCAGGTCTGCTGGGATAAATTCTACTGCCTGTGAGGGGACCATTCAGACACCTCATGCACCTCTTGGCCCTTTTAGTTCCTCAGCAGTCAGCACAGCTTCCCTCAGAAACTGCCTGGGGCCAGTCTTCAGGCAAGTTCTCTTTTCTCCCTTTTCTTTTTATCTCCTTTCTCTGTGGAACTGATTGAATCTGGGTTATGGCAAGTGGTGGAGACCCAGTCTGCACCACCAAACTGCATCCCTGTTCAGTCCTTCTCCTTTGCCATGTGTGCTTTTCAGTACTCACACAAGTGATCAAAACCTGGTCACCTGTTGCTCTGGGTTGCTTTACTGTGTGTGCCTTTGCTTGCAATCCATGTGTTCTACACCCTGGCATAAACTGAGTGGCACAGTTCTCCTTCCAAGGAGAAATCAAAGAAACCAGGAGCTGCTGCTGAGGATGCCCTGGGTGAACCCAGCCCTGCTTGGTCCATCTTTTCCAAGGGGCAGGTCCCTGCAGTTCCCCATCTTCAGGGGTCCCATGTCAGACAACCCATTGCTCCTCTTCCAGCTGTGCAGAGCCACTTATGGGACTACTCGGCCATTTTCATGGGTTCAGGCACTGGTGATCAGAGGAAAAGGAGTCCTTCCAACCATGTGCAATTATTCACTGTGCTGCAAGAAGAGTGAGTAAATTCTTCGCAATGCATTAACCTTTGTCCTAATAATGGGTATCACTTGAGCTGTCACTAATTCCTGGAAAACAGTGCTGCTTACATCACAAAATCAATTTACATCTCTTGTTTTCACAATCGAGTGTCTTTTCCTTGTATTATGCCCCACTTGTTTTCTCTAGTAGATACATTGTCAGGTTTTATATTTTCTCAGCAGTTAAGAGTGAAAAAACTGAAGCTCTTTCTTCAGAGAAGTTATGCTAGAACTCCTCTTGTGATCCATGCTGTGCTGTCTTATGCCTGACATGTACCATGAGTAATTCAGGAAATTCTTCTGCACCGATGACAGTAAATATTGGTGTCTGTCCTCTTCCACAGAAAATGATTTCTGTGCTTCTTTCTGAAACCGAAATGATTCTTGTTTCTTTGAAAGGAATTATCTTAAATTGCTGATATAGGTCCACCACTGCTGTTGTCAGAATCACATTCAAGGACAGGACGTGTTTGAGGTTTTCTTAAACAATTTAATAATGCAGGATTGTTTGGCTTTGACCTGCAATAAAAATTGTGTGAACTGTTCCGCAGCACATTTGATCCCAAATAAGGTGGCTCAGGGAAGCTAAACAGTCTGCAGCAAATTGAGTTCATTTGCAGCCACTCGTAATCCTTCTCCCAGTCGTTCCCATTTACTTGGACTCACAAGTGGTGGAGGATATTGTGTGGGCTCAGGGTGACAAGTCTCCATCCCAGCTCTCCTCTGCACTGCTGGGGAATCCTTTCCTCCAGGTCAGAGTATTTATTTCTATTCCAGAACCACAGCTGAGACCTGCCTCGAGCACAGGGGGACACTGGAGGTGCTGCTGCAGTGGGGCTGGGTGGACAGGAACCCTGTTATGGGACTCCATCCCTCATTTTCCAGACACTCTGTTACAACATCTCCAAAGGAGGGTGATGCAGCACTTCCCTCTCTCTGATGGCAGGAACATCTCCTCTCACAGAGGGGAGAATAAGCAAAGTGCTTGGAAACAACATTCCAGAATTCTTGCTGTGACCACTAAGGCAGAGAAGAAGAACACAGAGAAAGCACAACATTTTGAAACAGCAGAAGACCGAGTGTCCAACAGCCTCTCCAGGTGGCTGAGTGTTGTCAGGCTGGAAAGAGCCTCTGAAGCTTGTCTTCTGTACCCTGCTGTTCAAAGCAGGACTGACTTTACCATAGACTGGATTGCCCTGGGACATGAAGCCTCTGTGTATCTTGGTTTCTACTGCTGCCTATTGTTTGGAGTACATCCAGCCTGGTGGGAAACTTTGGCTGTGGGTATTGAAGATGACTTGCATTTTTTGCTTTCATAAATTCTTCTGTGATTCGGATTCTTTGAGGAAATGGTTCTTATGGACAGGTGTTTTAAAATGACAAAGTTAAGGCATCTGCTCCTTTTGTGGCTCTTGCTGGTCTGAAGTGTCTATGCTGTGCCTTTGCCCATTTCACTCACTGTGGTCAGTAAAAATAGATCATGGTTATATTTTGGTTCAGCTTCTTCCTGTTCATATCCACATGCTCCATCAGACTCCCTCAGTGGCTCCCTGCAAAGTCTGAGGCCCCAGGCTCTCCCTCCCTGCTTCCATGGGATGGCTCATGTGGTTTTAGTGCTGTCACCAGAAGTTTGGGTTTTGTTACTGAAATCTGCTGTGCTGCAATGCCACTTTAAAAGGGAGTTCAGCAGCAGTCTCTGGCCAAACCTTAAATACTTACAGCCTGCATAGAGGGGTGTTCTCTGCATGACAGCTCACCTCTTAAAGATTAAAGACCTGAAAACTCCCAGCAGGCAGGTTTTTGGTGTGCTGAGGGATGGGTGTTGGAATGAGAGGGCAGTGAGGGGTGTCTCTAGCTCTGTGTTGAGGTGCCTGTCCTGGCTGTAGCCCTGCACTGCCCATGTGCTGATGACAAAGTGTGGATTCTTCAGACATAGGGTGAGCCTCAGCTTACCCCTGATGGAGCTGCAAGGATGCAGGGGAACTCTGCACTGCAGAACATGGAAAGTCAAGTCTGTAAGAAGGAGGCAGTGGGAGCAAAGCTCAGCTTCTGGTGTGGAGAGTAACGCAGGGACAACACGGGTGCCTTGCCCAGACCCGTGTGTGCTGGAAGTGCCGAGGGAGGGTTTCCCCACTGTCTGCATGGGTTGATATCCCCAAAATCTGTATGAAGTGTTTAGTGCTCCACAGCAGGGCTGGTCCTAAGGAAAACACCTCAAGCTAGAGCAGTCAGAGTGGAGGGAGCAGAGCGGGAGCAGCTCCTCGGAGTCGAGCGCCACGTCCTCTAAATGTTACGGGAGCATCGCAGGGAGATGCTCAACAGACTCAAAAGGTCACCACTGCCCAGGCTTTCAGTAAAACAAAGGCCAACTATTTTTAACTTAATTTCAAGTGGGAAGCCTAAAGCCATAAGCTGGCCTGATTGCAGGAGGCCTTGGCTTCTGTGCTAATCAGAGCTGGATGTATAATGTGTGCCTGTGTCTGACTATGCTGCATCCAGAATCTGCTCTGATCCTGCCTGGTGCCTGACACCCACTGATGGGGCCCAACCTCCTGGACTCCTGCAAGCACTGCACTAAAAATTCATTCCTCTTGGGGAGTTACTGTAAGAGACAGCCAGTTCAGGAACCAAAGGTGGGGGTTAAGAGAGACATTACAGATAATTTGCATTATTTAGAAGTGGCCCCATCTGCATCTGTTCACTACAAGAGAGTGAAAAAGCAGGAGGGATTGCCAGGCACATGGGACAGACACCACAAGATCCATAGCAAAGGGATCTTGTGTTCTGTTCAGAGAATCCAGGACTCCTTAGGTGTGTCCTCTACAGGACACAAAGCTTTGACTCCAAGGCTATTGTCAACAATTAATACATATATTTTCCTTTGAAGACAGATCTGCAGAGATCCTGTTAATGTACCTGCCAGCAGGAGTATAAGCATTGACAGGAGAAGGTCTGCATCTGTGTTGTATGGCTTTCTTCACCCTGGTGATAGAGCCAAGAGAAGCCAGGTTCTGGTGCCCAGCCACTTCCTGAAGTGCTGCTGTTGCAGGTCTCTGCTCATACTTGTTTCTGGTATCAAACAAAAGCTTCTGAGCCTGCTTGGTGAAATTTATGAACCCAGCAGAATCTGAACATCATCCTGGATGGGTCAGCTGTGCCAGAGTTGCACTGCACTTCCTGACAGCTCAGCTTGTCCTTCTGGTATGACAAAGCTGTGTCAAGAAGAAGACGAAAAAGCAAGTTTGGGCCAGCCTTATTCCTCCTGAAACAGTATTTGCAGCAGGGCCTTTCTCAAATTTACTGCATATTTTTCTGGTTTCTGACCCATCTGGCAGTGCAGGCCAGCGAGGCATTTTCCATTGCAGCAACAGGCAGGAGTGCACAGCTGGTTTTCCAGAGGTTGTGAAATGGGATCACTCTCTGATTACAGCACTCTGGGGGATCTGGGCAATGGGAAGAGCTTGTTTCTTAGGAATAAGCATGAAAAGCTTTTAAGCAGAGGAGCCGTTTGTTTCCATGGTGGTGGCCAAAGGCCGGGCACAGGGCAGGGCTCTGCCCCTGGAGCACAACCCTCGTCTTGGAGCGTGGCTCTGGTCCTGGAGTGAGGCTGTGCCCCTGGAGCTGCTCCTGGAGCAGAGCTCTGGTGCTGGAGCATGGCTCTGATCCTGGAGTGCCCCGAGCACATGCTTTCCCCTGGACTGACAGTTTGCAAATGAAGCTGGTCTGTGCCTTGGGTGCTGCCGAGTGCACCGTGGGGGCACCGCCTGCAGCAGTGATGCAGGTGAGGCTGGAAAGGTTCTGTAGCCAGATGTAACAGTGCAGTGCAGCCAAGGCCTGCTCTTGGCTGTGTCTCCAGCAGCTCTGGAGGGAGCAGAGATCAGCCTGACAGCCCGTCTGCAGCGTGCCAAACACCTGCCTCTTGCTGGTGCAGCTGATCCCACAGCTCAGTGCTCCAGTCACCCTGGTGTTTCAAGGGAAGCTCTGCTGTTGCCGTGGTGCTCTTTCCAAGGAGGTTCTTCCTGCCCTGAGCACGGATCATGCACGGCTGCTGCTGTTTCTGGAGGCTTTGGTACTATCAGCCCTTTGCAAGCAGCACAAAATGGTTTTCTACAGCACTGTGAGAGTTTGGAGCTGTGCTGGTGTAAATCCCAGCTGTTGTTTGTGGATCTGATGAGTGTCCCAGACCTGAACATCTCCAGTGTGGTTCTCTCTTTAGTGCTCTGCACTGCCTCGTGCTTTTGAGGAACCAGCATGTCCCCAGGATGTTTAGAGTGTACTGAGAGCATGGGTACACATTTTCATCTTATTTGTAGGACTTCTCTGTGCCCCAGCTGTCCCAAGTGCTGTGGAGGTCCATGAGTTTGGAGATCCCAAACGGCATCAGAGTTGAGGTATTGCCCTCATTGTTCTGTTGAGAGACAGAGATGTTGTGGGGTTTGTTAAGGTCATTATAGAGCTCTCAGCATGGGAGGTTCCTGGTCTTACTCTTCCAGAACTGAGACCTACCTTTGGCTCTCCCCTTGCGTGGAGCCTTTCCTGCATTTCCCCCGTCCATCAGAAAGCACCACACTTGCTGTTCGTGCCCAACAGCCTCTCTCTGCTCTTTGGGAGAAGGAGAACAGCCCCACAGCCCAAATCCAGGCTGCATTTCCAGCGTGTCCTGCAGTGCCCCCTCGCTGGGCACTTCCCAGGGCTGGCTGTGACAATTAGTAGCAATTAAGAGCAGTGCAGAGCAGCAGGGCAGAGATGCCTGTCTCACTTAGTTTCAAAGCTCTCACGGATTGCACGCTCCAGATCACAGGAGGGAGTTGATGCCACGGGTAAGGAGCACTGGTTAAAACAGCCCTGGCTGCTCCCCAGAGAGCTGAAGGACTAATTAAGGCCACAGAGAGTCAGCTAATTCAGACCTTAATGAGCCCTCAGGGACTGTGAGATAACAAAAGCTCAGATGAGCACGGCCCTGGAGCAGTGCTGGGTTAGTAACAGGAGCCTGACAAAAGATGTGCATCCTACGTGCCACGGGGAGGAAACTGTGGAAGAGGACCCTGTGGAATCTGGAGGCAGATCCTCCCTTCTCTAAGGGCAGACTTCACCCCCAAACAACCCAAGATTTGAGGTGTCTGTAGTGAAAGCTGCAAAACTGGCTTGTTAGTTCTTGAGTTGCAAAGAGAAACTAAACCTGCCCAAAGGCGAGACCAAAGTCTTCCTCTTGTTTGGAGGACTTGGACTGGATCTTGAATTTCTCTTCTAGGCAGTTATTTTTGGGTTTATTTTGGAAAAAACAAACAAACAAACACAACAAAAAAAAACCCATGGTACTTTTCCTCTCCTTCATTTCCTTGGGAAGCACCTTTTGCAGGGGCCCAGTGAGGATCTCTGTGTGTGCATGAGCAGGGCTGTGATCTGCCCTTGTCCCACCTGGGTGGAAACAGGGCTATAACATCTAATAGGACATTTCTGTGCCACTCAGGTACAAAACAGATGCAAGGCAAAAAAAAAACCAAACCAAAAACCTCCCAGCTGACCTTGCAGTCTCTCCCCAGAGTCCCCTGTACCTTTCAGTCCCTGCAGTTACTGGTACCTGGAGCCTTTGTGGTTTGTGCTGCTCTGCAGTGACTTTTGTGGAGAGGTGGATTGGTAAAAGCAGCCTCCAGAACAGGTTCCTCATCATTTGCTGACCAATATGAAAACGTTTTATCTCTGTGAGTTGGTGTGTAGTGTGTGTTATTTTGGGCGGGGTTTGCTCACATGATGGATTCTCCCCACCAAAGGAGCACCTGGGCTCGTTTCCCTCCACACTGGTCCAGTTTTGTACACATGTATTACATTGTATGTGTCTGGGGATCCTGCTGGGGGGGTTGCAATTCTTTCTGTTAAAAAAGAAAAAAAAATAAAAAAAGAAAAAAAAAGGTCTTTTGGACAGTTTGCTTCAAACCTGATCTTACTGGGAGCCTGGCAACCGCTTCCCTGACATGTTGCTCCCTCACCCCTGTGGTTCTGAGTCCATCCCATGTATCATTAATCCCTTCAAAATACAGATTAAAATACTGATAAATAATAATACTGTTAAAAACTGATTAACTAATAAGAAATTAAAATACTGAAAATTAATACTAAACGTAAATAATAATACTGATATTAAATAATAATGATATTAAAACAATATATGAAAAATAGCACTAAAATAAATAATTATATTAAATAATAATATTTAATAATACTGATATTAAATTAATACTGAAAAATACTAAAATAAATAATATATTAAACAATAATACTGATATTAAATAATAATAAATACTGAAAATGCTAAAAAAATAATAATATTAAATAATATTGAGAAAAGCTGATTTAAATACGAATTAAATGACTTTATTTTCTGTTACGCGTATCAAAGCAGGCCTGTGCTAAACCTTTGAGTTTAGCCCCGCTGAGAGGCAGAGGCCGGGTGTGGGCTCACTGCAATGGTCAGCTGGGCCAGCGGGGAGGAAGATCGGGTTTGTTTCCCTGTAAACAAAGGATGGTGCCTCGTTCCTTAGCTTGTTCACGCGGCTCAGGAACAGCTCCTGGCGCTGTCGGGGGGATCAGACCCTCCGCTGCCGCGGCGTTTCCTGGCACGGTACCGCCTATCTCCCTCTGCCGCCGCCACCGAAACAGCCGCGGGGAGCGCAGCCCCTCCGCCCCGCGAGCTGTTCCCGCAGGCACAGCCCCACGCAGGGATGGAGCTTCCCGAGGGAGCGGGGCCACGCTCCGCCGCGCCACGGCTGGAGAGGGCGCGACACGGGCTGGAGTCACGGTGGGGTGGGCTGGGAGAGGTGGGGCACGAGTGGGTGTGTGACACGGGCTGGGTTGGATGGGATGAGAGTCCGTGTGACAGGATGGGTTGGATGGAGCAGGAGTGGGTGTGTGACACGGGCTGGGTTGGATGGGATGGGAATCACTGTGGGGCACAGGATGGGTTGGATGGGATGGGAGTTGGTGTGTGACACGGGCTGGGTTGGATGGGATGAGAGTCAGTGTGACAGGATGGGTTGGATGGAGCAGGAGTGGGTGTGTGACACGGGCTGGAATAGATGGGATGGGAATCACTGTGGGGCACAGGATGGAATGGATGGAATGGGAGTGGGTGTGTGACACAGGGTGGGTTGGATGGGATGGGAGTTGGTGTGTGACAGGGGCTGGGATGGATGGGATGGGAGCTGATGTGTGACACACTTGTGTCAGATGCTCCAGGAGGGTTCCAGGCAGCCCCAAAAGCTGGTGCACCGTGTCCAAAGCACTGAGCACAGTCCTGCTGTGACTGCAGGTGATCAGCACTTCCCCCCATCTGTCCCACAGCCTCTCCTTTGCATCCTGACCGTGGGATATCTTCACTGTACTACGTTTTACTGTTCGTAGCTGTAGCTATGTGCTGCCTTGTGCATCATGTCACTGTTAACAGCTTGCATCCCTTAAATATCCCAGCCAGGCAAACGTGTTGCCTGTGACCACCCTCCTCTCCCTGTGCTGCCAAGGGCAGTGTGTGCCCCCCACCCACAGCTCACCTCCCTTTACCACATGGGCAGTGTTTCTCTGGTGCTCTGGCTTTTCATACTACTGCAAATGGAAATGGCTGCAGCATGGACTGGGAAAAAGTCTTTATTTTTGGCCGTCTGAACTTAGTACTACAAAATAATGGGATATGTTGCAAATTGTGACCTTAAAAGCATTATTTCTGGCATGAAGTCCTGACATTCTTTTTGATAATATTCTTGATATGTGAACCTTTGAGGTTTTATTTTGCAATCTAAGATCCCAAGAATGTAAAACAGTGCAAGGTTGGTAAGAGCTGGAGGATTTAGGAGACAATTGCAGGTGTTTTCCTTGTCATGGAGTGAGTCTGGCTCACGTGCTTTTCTTTAAGAAGCATTTTAGAGCAGGTTGTCCTTGCTAACTAACCCTTGTGCTATAGCAATGTGAGGGTATTTGATTTTCTTCTTGTCATTTTCTGTGAAACCCACTATGCAGATTTTTCAGTCAAAATTCCGCAGTGACACTTCTGAATTGTCATCTTTTAGGAAGTAGCAACTGGAAGTTGCTCATCTCCCCCATTCCCAGATTCCAAACCACTTAAAAGAACTGTGATAGAAACGAGATGAGTCTTAATCAGAGATGGAGAAATTAAACACCACTGGACTCCCTTTTCCCTTCCCCACAGCCACTCACACTCCTTTCTGCTCTACCTCCTGCCTCTCCCAGATCAGCTCCTGCCTCCCTATGGGTCTGACACTTGGCAGAAATGGAGACCTGAGGATGGTTCCTGGATGGAGAAGGGAACTCCTACAGTTTTATCCTTGAGGATAGTCTGATCCTCAGCTCTGGGGTGGACAAAGGTGTTTTTTCTGGGGGTCTCTGCAGCTGCCACTGACTCTTGGGAGTGTCTCAGAATGATCCTGCTGTCTGTGGTAACAGATAGGATGTGTGCCCACTGAAGTGAACATGATGTCACGCAGTGAAATCCCTCTGGATCCCTTGCATCTCACTTCCAGCTGAGATACCTTTGGGGATGCTCCACTGGCTGAGTTCGATCGGGGCATCTAGATGGAAACAACTCTCTTCTAAGCATTTAAATAGTTTTTATTTATTTATTTTAAATCATAACTGCGGGAAGAAAAATCCCCCTGCCCCCAGCAAACCCTGAACCCACGTGAATGTAAGAACCACAAAGCAACAACCTCGTGTCTGAGTCTGGTTTCCTGGCCCCACTGCTCACCCCAGCAGGGTGAGAAATAAATGGAAAGTGAAGGGAAATATGATTCACCAGATATTTTGCAGCCTTTTCATTAGAAAACTGAATAGGTGGAAGATGTGAGTTGGATTAGGAATTCCTCAGCCCTCCCTGTGCTCTGCTCCCTTCTCCCTGTTCACCTCTGACTTACTCAATGTAGAATTCATTAATATGGCAATGATATTTTAGGAGAGCACTGGACAGATACTTTGCCTCTGCTTCCAAGTCAATCCTCCTTCCTTTCCTCCTGCTCCTCAGCTGCTTTCTTCAACAGCATCTATGATACCACATTTTGGGCAATAACAGGGCCCAGAAGGGCTCTGGTTTATTGGTTCCCATCTGGAATCCCTTTTCCCTGGGTTTTGCCAAGTGTCTCACACACGTGGGGAATAAGCCCTGTGTGGTACTTTCCCCCCTCACTGGCTGATGACATTTCCTGGGACAGCAACGTAGGAAAAATAATTAGCAAAGCTCCCAGCAAGAGCAAACCGTGAACATCTTTGCCCTCCAATTTGGCTGTCTGGCATTATCAAGGAGAAGAAATGTGAAATGGTAACACTCTTTAATTCATTAATGTGTTAATTGATTTCGCAAAATTAGTTTGCAGGCACTAAAAGCAGTCTCTCGTATCTGCTTTTTATGAACTGCAAGTACAAAGCAGAAGTAGGGAAGGCAAGGCTGCCACTTGCACAAATAAATGGAAATACTGATACAAGTTGCCTGAAAGCAAAAATCAAATTCTCTCCTGTTCTGCTGAATTTGGCATGCATCAAAAATACAAACTTTCTGCATTTCCAGTACTCTGGAGAAGAAGAGGGCAATGTTTTCTTCCCCCATTAAGAACAAGGGGCAGTCAGAACCAAGAAACAGGGAGCAACTCAATTCAGTGAATTTATTTTATTGTCAAAACACCCCTCATCAATCTATTGCCACAGATCACTGCTGGTGAGAGAGCTGGGGCATAGAAATGAAATGGAATTGTTGTCATACCAAGTGTGTCTCCTTTCAGAAACACACTTCAGTGGTATTTGTTTTCTGTATTGATTTCAAGAGGCTCTGGCTACAACACAGCTCCTCCTCTGCTGTGAATCCTCCTCTGGAGGATATCTTCCAGGTGTTTTTTCTGAACACAGATGTATAGTTGAGAAATCAAATCAGCAATGCAGCAGACAAAGGGAATGGCTTCAAAGGTGACCCTTGGAGTGGTTAATGGCTTGGCATCACTTTCTCAGCATCTTTGCCTGGACATCTTAAGCCAAAACCTCCATTCTCTCGGGGGAGAAGAGCTCTTCTCCCCCTGCTTTCTCTCTAGAAGTCTAACCCACATCCAGAAGTTAAAAATTACTCTCTTAAAAAGAGAAAAAAAAATGCAGATTGCTCACTTTGAAAGAAAACAACTTGTTTTCCCTCCCATTTTAAGTGAAGATGGGCGTTAGTGAAAAAGAGTTGCTGGGTAGGAAGGGATGTGTCCTCCCTTCCTCCTGATGGGAGAGAGGCTGGATGAGCAGGCCCAGCACTGACAGCAAATGGTGTTGCCCTCAGTGAAGTCTCAGTTTACCTTGCCTGGGTGTTGTCCCCACTGTCCCCAGGGATGTTCTCTGGACACGTGTCAGCTCCCCGGGCAGTTTGGGTCACCTCCATGTCAACCTGGCATTTTGGAAATCAGTTTGAGGCTGAAATGGGGCTGCACTCAGGGTGTTCAAGGTCTGAGCATAGTGAAAATGGCAACCATGGACCCTGGACCCGGGTTGATTCTTCCCATGGCTTTTCAGCCTGTGTTTCTGTGGGTGCTGTCGGGGAACAACCCGCACCGGTGAGGGCGGAAGGGCTGAAGTGCTGACGCTTGTGATTATTGCTGCTGTGAAGCTTCCAACTGTTTGGGGTTTAGGAAGAGTTCAGGCATCTGAAAGTGCATTATCCTTACATTTGGCAAGATGAAAATCTGGAGGAGAGAGTATTAGAAATGTAGCGTTCATTAACACGAGCTAATTAAATCATTTAGCCAGCACTCTCCGTACCGAAGCAGCCACGTTCTATTTTGAGCTTTCACTTCTTCTGCCAAGTTCTGGTCTCCAGGCCAGCTTTATTTTTGAGTGGGAACTAAGGGCTTTTGCACAATGTCAAGCATCGTGCTCTGGATCTGCTCATTTGTGGCTGGATTGTGCAATTCTTACCCAGCCAGTGGGACTAATTTTGGATGTGCCTCGAGTGTGGGATGGCTTTGGTTAAGGACAGGCTGGAGGAACAGCCCCGAGCTCAGAGTTTAATTGTGTAAGAACCCGGCACAACCATGAGTGAGGCTCATATGATGGAGCCCTTTCTTTCACTTCTCAGATTTGCTGCAGTCAAGGGTTTCCTAAGAATATTATTTATAGTACACTCAGTTCCTAACAACCTTTTATTTCTCAGTAGCAGAACCTCACCCCTTCTGTGGTTTCAGCCCACAGTCTGGGAAAAGGGATTTTCTCCTGTGTTGCTGTGGATTCATCTCTGTGCCATTATCCTTCTCACATCCTTGTTGGATGTAGACTTTGTTTTTCTTTAATAAACTTATTT
Source organism: Myiotriccus ornatus (assembly GCA_036023395.1). NCBI lineage: Eukaryota > Metazoa > Chordata > Aves > Passeriformes > Tyrannidae > Myiotriccus > Myiotriccus ornatus. Next base: position 18,305,710 of record JAYRBT010000156.1, read on the forward strand.
TTAGCTCAGTAAAGTGCACTTGAGATACCATCCTTCCTGAGCCATGCTGCTGCCTAAGCAACCTTGTTCTTTCTGGAGCATTTAGTGCAAGGTGTGCTTTCCCCCCAGGCTTTAGTAAAGCTGCCTTGAAGTACCTGTGGTGCTTGGACTGGAGTTTGATTTCCTGAGAAAGGCTGAAGTCCTGAAAGTCAACAGTGAAACCCTGATTGTCTCTAGAGAAGTGAGGATGAAGGGGGAGCAGCTGATACATCACCTTGATAAAACTGGGAATGTGTGGGTATCCAGCAAGAACAAAACCCTGGCACAGTCCTGCTTCTCAGCAGCCTCAGGAGCCCAACCAGTGCCCCACTTTCCAGCTCTGAGTGAAGGATGGGCTGCCCAGAGGTGAGAGTTGGTCTGTCCCTCTGTATCCCAGGGTTTGCAGACACTGAAGAGAGCCTGGTGAAAGGAAAGAGGGGAATCTGCAGAGAAACCTGAGGAGAGACTTAGTGCTGGGATGATTCATGCAGACGAGTCAAGAAGTTGAAAGTGGAGTTTAGAATGTGGACAAAAATACTGAGATTACATCCTGATGCTGGCCTGATGAACTCATTAATTCCCAGGTAACTCAGTGGGCTTTGGAGAAGGATCTTCCTGTGCTGCTGCTGCAGATTTGGCTCAGTTCAGCTTCACAGGAGTTTGCCTGGTGGGAACAAAGGTCCAGGAGCTTTCCCAAAGGTGTAGCTGGACCCTCCCTCCTGTGGCCAGCCAGGGATCCTGTTCAATACACAGCATTTCCCTCTGGCCACAGGACCTGGCTGTGCACTGCTGCTGACAGACACCTTCCATGGAGGAAATGGGGGGAACCATTGCTGCAGGCCAGGGAGTGAGGAGAGATGGGCCAGGGCCACAGGTTTGGTCTTAAAGGTCTCTTCCAAGCCAAGTGATTCTGACTGATGATTTGTGTCTGTCTGGTTCTCAGCAGCTCACAGAGGAGGTTTGCTCAGTCTCATCCCTTCCATTGAAACAGTTTTCCTCAGGGGGTTCCTGCTTGCTGTCTCGTTTGAGATCCATCTTTTCCTCTCTCTGCTGTAATTTTGTTTTCATAGCTCCTACCTGGTTGCTCAGGGCTGTTCACTCACTGCACCAGAACTCAGGTTTTATTTATTTCATACATTATTTAAATAATTGTTCTATTTTAGGATCAGGAGCTTACAAGTGTCTTTTGCGAAGTGCCACGTGCATGAGCAGCTCAGCACCACCAGGCTCTGGAAAAGGTGCCTTTTCCCACCGTCAGTAATAGCAGCTTCAACCTTGTGCCTGGTTTGCTGCTAATTTACAGTGCTCAGAACACATCCATGCCTGCCTGGGACTCGTTAATGGAGACTTGGGAGAGGAAGAGAGAGAAAGAAAATGCTCAGGAGGCAGAGTGAGAGAGATAACAGCCTTTGTACCACGGCTAGAGATGGTTTTTAAGGAGGGAACTTTGCAGATGTTGATGGAAACCTGCCCTGCGTGTGCACAGGCAAATGCTTGAGAACTGGATGAAGGGGATGCACCAGTTGGAAATGGAGAAGGACAATGATTAATGCAGAATCCAAGATGATATCCAGAAGGGAGTGGGATGGAAAGGAGTTTGCAGGTGAAAGCCAAGAGCCCTGCAAGCCAAAGGACCCCTTATCTCCCAACTTTCTCCAGAGAGGGGGAAATGAGGAGGCTGTGGAGCAGGGCTGGCACTGCCAGGCCAGGTGATAAGGTGCTCCCTGCACCTGCCCTGGCTGCTGGCAGGAGAATGAAAGCAGTGGAAGGCACAGAGAGAAATGATTAAATGCAAACAGAAATTACTAAACCCAACAGAAGTGGAGGAAGGGCCGCTGTGCTCTTGGCTTGGCCCTTGCTCCCAGGGCATTTCAGGATGCCCTGGCTAGCTGGGACTGGGCTCCAGCAGACTGATTCTGCATTTATAAGCGTTCC